>OY740772.1:80796493-81321493 GCA_963513935.1 Aphrophora alni
TGTCCTATGTTACCGTGACGTCATGAGTTCAAAGTTCAGTTTTGAAATAAGGACTAACGAGTAACGATAAAATATATGTTATCACTGTCATTGTTTTACACGGGCATTTCAGATTAGGCGGGACTGTATAGTTGTGCCAAATTTTTAATTAATTCCCGCACAGATTTGTATTTGCATATCCGAGTTTCCACTATTAGGCTTTCTGGAGGTGTTGGATTTACCAAAACCTTGAGGGAGGGCGGCGCTTAAGCTCCTTGTTTTTACGTCACTGATTGTTGGACCCAGCTGAGGAAGTAACAATTTTTATATTTTGCTATAGAATTGCTAAATAAATTGTTTTAATTTAAAATCATCAAGATGTAAAGTACGTTACGGAAGAATCAACATCAAAATGAAGCTGAACGATCAGCTGTTTTATTAATTTATAATTTTTATTTTAGAAGGACACACAAAACATAATAATTATAATATATACAATAATTATAATATATACAATAATTCCCTAATATCTGAACACTGTAACGATTAAAAGCATAAAAAAAAGAAGAAAAGAAGATTTTATTACACGTAAAACGGACATAATACGAATTAAGAATAATAAATTAATAATAAATTTTCTACTATTAAGACAGCCATAGAGTTAATTGTCCACAGTAACTTTCGTTTGTGTGATATGGTGATTTATTTTCTAGCTTTATTTTTTTATCTGCATAAGAGATATGTAATACATTTTGTTTTTGTTGTTGAAAATATTTCATTTTCAGAGTCAAGAGTTTAAAATATAAATTACCGCTGAATAAAAACAACTATAATAAATTAAAATTTTTCGTAGTACAGTGAGTGAGTGAGTGAGAGAGAGAGAGAGAGAGAGAGAGAGAGAGAGAGAGAGAGGAGAGAGAGAGAGAGAGAGAAGAGAGAGAGAGAGAGAGAGAGAGAGAGAGAGAGAGAGAGAGAGAGAGGAGAGAGAGAGAGAGAGAGAGAGAGAGAGAGAGAGAGAGAGAGAGAGTTATATTGAAGGGTCATGAGATCGATGTCAAATATTTTGAAGACATTTTTCAGGTCCCCTAACCCAGAAAATTATTTCTGAGATTTTATTTATACTCTTTGCAGCACAAATACATTTGGGTACACAGGCATGTTTTAGACATATATCTGGATTTTGCATTACAACTCAAAACTTGGTAGCTGAAATAAGACTAAAACTAAAGTTTACGGTTTCTCAAAATCGACCGTAAATATTTTATCAATTTTTGTTGGATTGTAGTCTAATGATCATAATAAAAAGTGTTTTAAAAAATTAAGCTACATAGGCTAGTAGCCTAAGGACCATATTAAAGATCTTTTAATCAATTTTTGGTAGATTGTAGCCAAATGACCTAAAAAGTAGTGTTTTGATCAATTTCGATAGATAATAGCCGAAGACCTGAACAAAAGATGTTTTTGATAAATTTTTACTAGATTGTAGCCTAAGAACGTAATCAAAAGGTGTTTTGATAAATGTTTGGTAGATTGTAGCCTAAGAACCGAAACAAAATATGTTTTGATCAAATTTTGGTAGATTGTAGCCGAAGGACATTTTTAAAGGTGTTTTGATCAATTTTTGCTAGATTGTGGCCTAAGAACCTAAACAACATATGTTTTGATCAATTTTTCTAGATAGTAGCCGAAGGACATTTTTAAAGGTGTTTTGATAAATTTTTGGTAGATTGTAGCCTAAGAACCTAAACAAAATAGGTTTTGATCAAATTTTGCTAGATAGTGGCCGAAGGATATTTTAAAAGGTGTTTTGATCAAGTTTTGCTAGATAGTAGCCGAAGGACATTTTTAAAGTGTTTTGATAAAGTTTTGCTAGATAGTGGCCGAAGGAAATTTTTAAAGTGTTTTGATCAAGTTTTGCTAGATAGTAGCCGAAGGAAATTTTTAAAGTGTTTTGATCAAGTTTTGCTAGATAGTAGCCGAAGGAAATTTTTAAAGTGTTTTGATAAAGTTTTGCTAGATAGTGGCTGAAGGACATTTTTAAAGGTGTTTTGATCAAGTTTTGGTAGATAGTAGCCGAAGGACATTTTTAAAAGGTGTTTTGATCTATTTTTGCTAGATAGTGGCCGAAGGACATTTTTAAAAGTATTTTGATCAAGTTTTGCTAGATAGTAGCCGAAGGACATTTTAAAAAGTATTTTGATCAAGTTTTGCTAGATAGTACCCGAAAGGACATTTTAAAAGTGTTTTGATCTAGTTTTGCTAGATAGTGGCCGAAGGACTTTTTTAAAGGTGTTTTGATCAAGTTTTGCTAGATAGTAGCCTAAGGACATTTTTAAAGGTGTTTTGATCAAGTTTTGCTAGATAGTAGCCGAAGGACATTTTTAAAGGTGTTTTGATCAAGTTTTGCTAGATAGTAGCCGAAAGGACATTTTAAAAGTGTTTTGATCTAGTTTTGCTAGATAGTGGCCGAAGGACATTTTTAAAGGTGTTTTGATCAAGTTTTGCTAGATAGTAGCCGAAGGACATTTTTAAAGGTGTTTTGATCAAGTTTTGCTAGATAGTAGCCGAAAGGACATTTTAAAAGTGTTTTGATCTAGTTTTGCTAGATAGTGGCCGAAGGACATTTTTAAAGGTGTTTTGATCAAGTTTTGCTAGATAGTAGCCGAAGGACATTTTTAAAGTGTTTTGATCAAGTTTTGCTAGATAGTAGCCGAAGGACATTTTTAAAAGTGTTTTGATCAAGTTTTGCTAGATAGCCTAATAGCCTAAGAACCTAAGCAAAATAGATTTTGATCAAATTTTGCTAGATAATAGTCCAAGGACCTAATCAAAAGATATTCTGGTCGATTTGTGATAGATAATAGAATAAGAACCTAAATAAAAGTTGTTTTGATCAATTTTTGATAGATAATAGCCTAAAAACTTAAACAAAATATGTTTTGATAGATTTTTGATAGATAATGGCCCAAGGACCTAAACTGAAACTGTTTTGATAAATTTTCGATAGAGTGTAGCCTTAGGATCCAAACATTTTTGTTGATTGAATTTTTGTTGAAATGTATCCGGAAATTATCGATAAAAAACAAACAATCGTGTCTAGCTTTACAGATTTTATTAAATTTTTTTGTCACGAAGATTAATGTAGCAGAGCCAGATATAGTAAGTAAATCGTTAATAAATGAATGTTATAGATCAGAAATCGTTGGCAAAAAAGGAAATGACCTTTTTGAAAGCCATTGTTAAAAGCTGAATACAATCAAAAATGCAGTTTACGAAAAACGAAGCATGGCCAGAGTGTATGTAAATAAATACATATTTTTAAAAATTGCAAAAAATGTATAAGGAAATAAGTACAAAATTAATATTTTTAAAAAATTTGAGACCCACCAGTGCCACTATAACGCCCATATACTTGGTTAGCTTACCAATATGTTATATAGATACATTTTGGTGGAGAAATTGAAGATAATTATTTTTTTTAAAGATAGCTTTGTGAAAATAAGTGTATTGTTTATATATCTTCTATTTGTTTAAATGAATTAACTTTTTAATTTTAAACTTAACAGATATGCAATTTTAAGTCTAAATAACTTGTAAACGTTAAACTGTTTCATGTTTAAACTCAATTCGTTAATAATTCAACTTTAGTAAAAACAAACAAAACAGCCATTAACAAAAGAATGCTGTCCCACCAAGAACGCAACAATAGCTCGTTTCATGGAACGTTGAGCAAACTACAATAACAAATTGCCCGTCGCTAATACAAACAGTCTTTCATTTATCACAAAAATAATGTAAACTTGAAAAATACAAAAATGTCTACCAGTGGGAAATTAGGTTTAAAAAAATGTTATTAAAGTTTTATTGAAACTAAATGCGCTTTATTAGGGAGGGTTAAATGTAGTAAATGAAACGGCTCGTTAGAGCAATAAAAATTTATTCGCTCTTTGCCATATGTGTTCAGATGTGCATTTTACAGCAAGTGAATTTCTTTCATTGTTCTATTTTTTTTTCTTTTTCCTTTTTATGTTTTACGTTACACGGAATATAATAGAATTTATCGTTATTGAAAAGAAAAAGAAAAGATTATTTTAAAATAAAATCTTTCATAAAAATGAAACCAAAACTTCCTTCTAGAAAACAAAATATAAACACTCTAAGTGATTATTTCCACCCCGTATACAAAATAGTTTTAAAATTTTGTAAACATAAAGATGTAATATTTTGTAAGTTTGTGTTCCCCCTCCAGTTGTTTAGAAGGAAAAAACTCTTGGTAATCATCGCCTTATAAAAGAAAGAAAGAAAAGACATAAAGTAAAGACATCTAGCCCTCGAATACGAACAGCTACAGGTTTGGAAAAGAACAAGAGTTGGTCAAGGACATTATAGGAAAGATATAAGTGAGGTTTCTATCCAACCATCCATCTATCCGCAAAACCAACTAAAATATTCGTCACCAAAATTATCAGTTCGGTAAATGTTATTAAAAAAGTGAAAATGAACCATTAACACTGTTTGAAAAATTATGTATAGAGGTTGATTGTCTGGCATTCTCTAGACTCTAGAACATCCACTAGCTCTTTATTATTACTAAATGTATTACACATTTTGAGTTAAGGACAAATTGTATTATAAAGCAATATTAATACATTTTGTTTTCGGTTATAATATCTTATTAACAAGGTCAAATAAACCAGTAGGTGTTCTAAACAATTCCGGAAAATTATGATTTAATTTCTATCTAAATTAAATTTCACGTGAATTTGACTTTAAAAATAACAAAAATCGTCTGTGGCAATATACTGAGTTTATAATTTTTTGAAATATTTAAGTAGATGTAGCTCTTAAACCTTTCCAGATATAAAAAAATACCAAACAATAAAAAAGTCTTAAAAAAATGTGATTTAATCAAAATCGTCATACAAAAATGGGTTTTCTTTGGTAAAATCTAGAGCCGAACCGCTATATTGGATAAATGGTGAGTGATATGAAAAAAGTTGATAAAACATCTAGTTTTAACTCAAAAATTCTGAGAGGTTACCTTTTTAAAGTTTTTTGTGACCTTTGTATTTATCGAATAAAACAAACCTATTACAATCACTCTGTCTAAATTTGATCGCCTCTGTCATATTGCGTCCTCAGTGTTTATAGTCCTCGATTACTAACGAGGTTTAATGAGGGAGGGAAGGTTTATTTTAGTTTATTTACAAATTATTTTTTAATCTTAATATTTTAAGTTACTAGCAATTTTGCACCCAGGCTTTTCAATCGTCACATTTCACTAAAATTTAGCAAAATTTTTAGATCATATTTTGAGGAAATGGTAATTTTGTGTTTTCTTCAATCGCAAATTGTTGAGTTATGAATAAAATTTGAAATAAAGTCCTGAGATGTGGCCAACATTAGCCCACAAACCAAATTTCAATAATTTAGTCCACGCGTTCGGGCTGTAGAGCCACTTTTAGGGACTCTAGAAACGTCAAAACGAATTTGATTTGGACCTATTACGTAAATTTCTCTACTACGTTTTGTATATGTGAGAAAGTAAAATAACATCTGTAAAATTGTAAGTTATTTTTATGAACGAAACATCCAATATGGTGGAGTAAGAGCAGAGCTTAAAAGAAATATTTTTTATTACAGTCACTTTTTAAATTTCCTCCCTTATTAGGACAATATTATATTATTAAGGTTATTAGGTATTATTAGGTTATTTTTATGAACGAAACATCCAATATGGTGGAGTAAGAGCAGAGCTTAAAAGAAATATTTTTTATTACAGTCAATTTTTAAATTTCCTCCCTTATTAGGACAATATTATATTATTAAGGTTATTAGGTATTATTAGGTTATTTTTATGAACGAAATATCCAATATGGTGGAGTAAGAGCAGAGCTTAAAGAAATATGTTTTATTATAGTCAATTTTTAAATTTCCTCCCTTATTAGGACAATATTATATTATTAAGGTTATTAGGTATTATTAGGTTATTTTTATGAACGAAATATCCCATATGGTGGAGTAAGAGCAGAGCTTAAAGAAATATTTTTTATTATAGTCAATTTTTAAATTTCCTCCCTTATTAGGACAATATTATATTATTAAGGTTATTAGGTATTATTAGGTTATTTTTATGAACGAAATATCCAATATGGTGGAGTAAGAGCAGAGCTTAAAGAAATATTTTTTATTATAGTCAATTTTTAAATTTCCTCCCTTATTAGGACAATATTATATTGATTATTATTTTACCTTAAAATTTAATTTGGAAGTGTTAAACATGTTAGTAGATGAATTACTTTGAATTATAACGTTCATTTTACTATAAAATTTTGTTTTGGAAAGAACTGGGTTGTTTTAATATTTTATTTATAATGTGTGGTTAAAGTAGCTGAAATCAGTCTATAACCTAACAAAACGTTTCCGCCTGTCACAGTCAGGTTACTTCTATGAAATAAAATCTGTATCTTTCCATTTCCTTTTGATTCACTTCATTTCTCTACGACAGAAGGAAATGCATTTCACTTGTAAACGTAAATGTGTCTAAACCAGTTCTATCAAAATCGAATTCTTTGATGTTTCTGATAATGTATTTTAGACAAATGATCGGATGTATATACAGTTGTATGGTAGAGAAACATTGATATTAGTTTGCAATACACAAAGGTGTTATTGTGTATTTGTTGAGACATACACAATATGTTGGGGAGTAGGACTCGAAGCCTCTGGACTTCCACCAAGGGTTATTGTGCTCCTCTGCAAATTAACAGGACAGGGCAATCTTCATACCTTCAACGAGGCTCAGCAGCTTTGTCCAATGTAAGGATTAGCAACCTCTCCTGGTTGAGAGGATACAAAGAGATTTTGGTTTAGAATCATGTGTTTGGCAGTTTCATCGGACTATTTGGATAGCCTGTATAATAAGGCATCTTCATTAATAATACTTAATTTAAGCAGGTGGTTTCTGAAATGGTCATGTCCTACTGGCCATTTATAAGTGGTTAAACTGTAATCCTCGACTAAAGGACACGAGACAAGTCGACCACTTTGAGCTCAACAAGTTTTTTTGGATAGTGTTTGTCAACAGTAGTTAAGACTTCAAAGTGAGTGTTCTTTTCTGGATCATTTTGTAATATCTCTACAGGTATTTGATCTGCTAATGCCACAAGTAGAGTGTGGCTCCATGAATGGTAGGGTTTTACTCTCTCTAGGTAGTTTGTCCGGTAGCTCGTTGTCTTCGTCAACTTTGTGCCGTGTCGCTCAGCCAAGGTGCAGCGTCTTAGGGCAGGCAAGTTTGGCAATACTTTAAAAACATTTCCATCCAAGCTTAGAAGAGATCTGGATTGAGTCAAGGGCCTGACTGTCCTTTCAGAGTATCACTTAATCAATCTTAGATTTACGTAAGCCAAGATTGCTGACATCTCAGATTGGAAAACACTGCTGTGAATTCCAAGACGACTCTCCTGGGACGAGCTGTATACACTAAACCAGATTTCTGTTCTATTATTGAACCATCTGTGTACCACGTGTTCCTTGTTTGCGCGAGTCAAGATCTAAGGAAACCGCTATATTGAAGACAAGCTCTGTTTCTATGACATCAGGTGGCATGTCTAACACAGAGTTCGCCAGATATAACTTTAACGCCATTCAGTTGCAAAAAATAGATACAATGCTTCTTAATCAATTAAATATTAATAATATTTAATCACTAAGAATTTCGAAGAAAGCAGCATCATTATCATATAATTTATTCTTGAAACGAATTTGATTTTAATCAGTATATTTATAGAATCCTCCTGCTACGTCGTTCAAGATATCTTAAACGATACAATTTCTTTTTTGAAGCTCTAAATTTTAATTAAAATTATTTTGATCATATGAAGTCTGAATTCATAGGTCGAGCTTATCTTCCACATTAACTCCCTCCTCTCCCACATGAATACTATGTTGAAAGCTGGGAACTACGATTATTGGGAATAGGATATTTATAAAGTATTCCTTTTTATGTTTTAAATTGTTTTTCTTTCTTTTTTTTTTTTAAGAAGTTTAATTCTGTCTTTTTAATAAATATACTTTGAGTATATTATAATAAATTTGGTATGTTAATATTTATATTTCTGTAATATATACTTGTTTGTAATAATACTATGTGAAAAATTAAAATATTTGACTTGAAAAAGATATTTTGATTTTGTTTTTCGGTAAGTTGTTGTTTTACTACTAACTTATATATTTTGGAAACCAAGATTTTAATTTCATTATTAATAATGATTAATTTAACCATGACATCTTCATTTGTTATTTCTTTTAAGATTTATTTGATTAAATGACCTTACGCTACTTTTAACAATTTTAGAAATGAAACTTAATTATAAATTATGTTATTTAAAGTGAAAATATTTAGTACCCTTATTCTAAATTTTAAAATAGTATAATCTCAAATAAATTACGTATTTACAAAATCGAAATACTAAAAAGTCACATAGTAAATCGTTAAATAAAGGTATTACAAATAAATATATGCATTTCTGGTAGGTTATTTCTTGTTGTTTCAAAAGCGAAAACCTCTCAGACATCATCGTCGATAGTTATTAGGTGAGGTGAGGAAACGAATTGTACAAGAAAAAGCCCTATTTCTGAAAATAATATTACATAACGCTGTATCAGATTTCTGCACTGTCAGACTGTGGAGGGGGGGGGGCATTTATTATAACCTTGTATTTAATTTGGATAATGGATTCCCTAGTCTTCATTAAAAAATGTGTAAGTTATTGTTTTAATTTGTACTGTATTTTTCTTCAAATTGATAGACTTATAGGTATTTAAATAATCTTATTTAACGTTTTTTATGACCATTTTCCAGTTAGCTAATCAATTACAACTTTATAACTTGCTTGGATAGAGTTTAAACATAAAAAGATCCTGGCAACTCAAATACCAATGTTTTGAAAGTTTGACCAGTCGCCATTTTTTATAGGGTGGTCCTTTTGAGATGAAACTTGCACCTCATGAAAAAAAAATGGGCTTTAAAATCTACCACACTCAACATAGGCTTCATAAGAAATATTTACGACATTCTCTACGTATCATCATGTTGAAAACAAAATACAATAAAATAGGTAAATAGTCGTACAACCGTATAATAAGTCTCATTTTTTTGGCTGTACCATTCAAAAGATAAAAAGGTGGTTCCACACCGTATATCAGAAATATGCGTATGCTAAAAAGTTGTTATTTTTGGGTGGGTCTTCTTTGAAATTGACATGTAATTGAAGTTTCTTTATTCAAAACTATTACCGCTTTCCGCCCCCCCTCCATACATCCAGCCTATTTATGGATCCATAAGAAAACACGTTTAAAAATGCATTACAAAGTAGAAGATACTTTGTACACAGATCCATATTAAAAGCACGTTTAAAAATGCATTAAAAAGTAGAAAATACTTTGTACACAGATCCATATTAAAAACACGTTTAAAATGAATATATATATATATATATAGAAAATAGAAAATACGTTTCTCTTCAGTATCCATAAAATGTTCATAAACACTTCACAAAAATTAAAAGCATGGATGCTCTTCACTTGTTTCCTTAACTATTACCAACTGTTCTGAAAGCCTAGTTCACACACTGTACCAGTAGTGACATGTAACATATATTTAAAATGATAATAATCTTAAAAGAGTTTATGTCTGAATTTTGTTGGTTAAGTATGTTGGCATGAGTGCAATTAATTGTGGTGAGAGTGTATGTTGTGCAGTTTTGGGTTTAGGTGTTGGAGGAATATGCATGTTGTAGTTTTGTATATTCAGTGTTAGTTGAATGGTAAATATAAATGGCAGTACCAACACTTTTTGATTTGTATTGTTGGTACTACTTATTTAAAGTTTTAGTAAAAATTTTATTATAGAGTAAAATCATAGTACTGCCCGTTAGTAGGTCTATGTGTGAACGTATATATGTGAGATAAATTATAACTCCCACACATGTACAAGTAGGCAAATTGTTTACATTTCTGTGTGCGTGTATATATCCTGTTATGGAATTATATTATTACTTTTTAATGTTATACATAAAGTTGCATTTTTTTTATTATGTTTAGTTTCAGAATTAATTATTTCATTATATTATGTGGTTTTTAGATTGTATTGTACGCATGGTGAGATTAAATTTTATTTTATTTTTATTTTTGTGATTTTTGATGTCTTGCGGTTTTGTTTCGATTTTTTGCAATTTTCAAAACCTAAATTTCATAACGTTGTTAAATGTGTACAAATGTACAAATACAGACAAATTGCCATTTGGTTAAAACAGAATTTCGCTTCTCTCGTCAATTATTTAGACGTGAACAAATGGAAACAAATTTTTGTTAGAGGCTTTCTCTATTTATTTACGTCTATAATAGACAAAGCAATGATTAAACTTTCATCAACGGACATTTTACATTGTACAAATATCGTCTTTAGATTGACGTTCTATCGCCATTTAAGTCGTGTCTCTCTCAACTTTGAACTTTGGGTTAATAAGTCCTATACATTCTCTTGTAGATTATGATATGATAATTGCGTATATGGTTTGTAGAATTGTCAAGGTCATGCATATGATTTAAATCTTAATTTTCTGTCAGAAAGATTTACGTTGTCCCGTAGTGAAATATAAATTGTCTTTGTAGTAAAATAGACGCTAAAACATTCTAAACGTAGAATAATAAAGTGTGCCCGAATATTGCACTAATTTTCTTATACATTCATTCACAAATCTAAATACTGTGAAAAAACAATTTGATGAGATCATTAAGGTACTTACCAAGTCCTATCATCAAGATCCTCTAAATATAATATCCAAAAGATGGTTTCTTGTTAAATTGTATTGGTTCAAGGAGTAGGGTAAATTGGTTTAAAACAGTTGTTATAGAGGTTTTCTAAACATCGTAATGGAATATGTCAGTACTTATCTTGACGTCAGCTAGACCCTAATAGGCCTCGTAGACGTGTAAAAATATTCTCAGCCTTGTTGGACATCGTAACTCTATGCATTTTCTAGTTAGGTCGGATTGCTACCTGAATTGAAATCCTGCAAATGTTTACCTTATTTAGTGTATTCTAAATTGAATAACACAATAAATATGAACAAAAATCTGTTTAAAATGGCTGCCATTTTGACATTTTCAATTCGTTTTTACTGAATTTATGCAAGATTATATATGAGTGCTCTATACCAACTTTCCTAATTGTTTTGGACGCTATCATGCGTACGACAACAACGACAACGATGCCACAAGTACGACATGTCAACAATCATTTATGTTTCCTGAGACAATAAAAAGTGATGATCAGTCAAAATATTTACCCGGGTTGGTAGAAACAATAGAAGCCACTTCTCTAAAAACGTAATTTCTTGGTAATTGTTTACAACAACCAAGATCAACCTTAACCTATTTTGTACTTGTTATAATAATTAACGGTTTTTAGTACTTTCTGGCAATGATTTATAATATTATTATTAACAATTATCATAATTCCATAATCTTGGATGTTGTAAACAATTGTGTAATGGAAATGGAAAAGGCTGAAAGTGCCATACCTTGTTAGTTAAAAGGCTGGAAGTCCAGCGCTCATTACACGTAAAGGATGAATGTTCATAGTGGCAGTTTCACTGACAGCTGCTTGAGTTTGGACTTTAAACACGCCACATTTCTTACAAGTGTCTGTTGCTAAACATTTGAATTTTAGTTGAAAAACATTTGAAAGTCTTGTTGAAAAACTTGAGTATGGTTTTTGTAAGTTACTTGTAGTTGTTGGATTTTGGGTTTTGAAAGATAAAAACATACGGTTTTTGTTTAGGTCCGGGGATAGAAACTCATTTGTTGTTCTTTTACGGGAATAGTGGCTTTCATACCTGGGAAACGAATTTCTGTGGTGCCGAACTAGATTTCAATCTTTTTCTGTGAACTTAACTTTATGTTCATGTGAATGTGGATTCTGACCTCTAGTATCTTTGTAAACCAAGCAACCCTGTTTCTTTTTTTGTTTGAAGAGTTTGCAGTTTCCTGGGAGTTACTCTGAAAATCTGACGAAATGTTTTACTACACACTTGAACATTTTTAGCGCCAAAAGCAACTACTGCAATGGAAAGGCACATTCATCATGGCGGGTGGCACTTTCAGCCTTTTCTACTGACGGTCAGCGGGCGCTTTAACGGTGCTGCTCTTTGCAACTGCTCTAGCAAACAGTAGGAATTTTTCTGGCACTTTCAACCTTTTCTAGGTTATTGGCGATGTCGCTTACAACACATCCCATGCGAAAAATCGATTTTTTATTTTTTGGCACTTTCAGCCTTTTCCATTTCCATTACACAATTACACTACTAAGAAATTATATCTATAGATTTTCTTTTGAAAACTCGATTATCCTTCGGCTTACAGAAATTTTTTTTAAACATTTTGTTTTGTGAAAATGGAAAAATTTGTGTTTAAAAAAAATTTCTAACGTTAAAAGTTTTAAATATTAATCAATTTTGAAAATGTACATTATAAAGTCTTTGTTTTCTGGTACAGTTGTTGAAATTTACATAAATAATGAGTATTTCAGTCAACTACTTATCTACTTCAAAACTTACATTTTTGTTATTGTAAAATCGCAGAAAGAAGCATGTATATAAACTTTTTTCTTATTTATTTAATTCTAATATCAGCTCCTGATATATTGCTGTGTAATTTTGAATCAATATGAATAAATGGCAGACAACAGAATGAAAGCTACAAAATTGTAGTAAAATACGCAAGTTACATATTATAATTATTAATATACCAAACGATAATAATACTGATAAATATTTATTTGAAATGTTTCTACTTATAATTAATACCACTTTATTTCTCCCTCAATCACAAATAATTTCTCTATTAAAAGTTTTGTTTAATTTACGGCTTTTAAAATATTTACTTTCAATTTATATGACGCTTCTATACATGTTTTATTTACTTTCTTATATATGCAAGGTAATAAACAAAATATCTGCAATTGAAGTATAAGAAAGAAGAGTATAAGATGGGGTGGTTTGGGGAACGTAACTGCAGGTAACAACATGCATACCTGTAAATTTATTATCATTACTATTAAGTGTAGGTATAACTTCAAGTAAAGTGAGCGCCTGAATAGATACAGTTGGCAACTAGTTTCACATTTTAGTGATGCATATCGTATTTACATCTAGGCGCTGACGTAGATTGATATAGACTATTCTATAAATAACTCTGTATTGTAACTCAATTTTATTCGAAATTGTAAAAGTACATTTACAATACTCCAATCACAAATATAATAGACAAGCTAAAAAAGTGAAAAATAAACTCAAAACAATTTTTACAATTATTCTTAGAATTCTTACACCAGAAAGTAATGTGTAATTAAACAGATTAAACTCCTATTATATAATAGTTAAGACGATATACCATTGGGATGTGATATAGATTATAAAAATTAAATACAATATATTTCATTCCAGTAGAGATAATGTCGTACATAATAACAGTAATGCGCAATTAATTTAATAACGATTGTAACCATTAAATCTGTTACCAATATATTATTAAAAGAATAATAAAATACAATTAAAACACGAACTAGTTCTACTTGCTGATCAACAAATAAAATCATAATTTTCAGGTAGTGACTAAAACACCTACTCTCTTACACTAGTTCTTATTTATTACTGGCTGTATTACATCTTTTGAATAAGATATTATAGCCGATACATATTAATTAATTCATTGTTTATGTCTCCAGTTGCAATATAGTTGAAACTAATTATAGTATACCTATATAAACATATATACATATACCTGGTATTCCCGTCATGCAACTTTTGTTGTAGTTTACACTACGCGTTTCGAGAACAGGTTCTCATCTTCAGGTGAAATTATTTTACTCACCAGCACTTGTACTTTTTATTTTTGTTTGACGTGCTCACATGTGAGTAAAATAATTTCACCTGAAGATGAGAACCTGTTCTCGAAACGCGTAGTGTAAATTACAACAAAAGTTGCATGACGGGAATACCAGGTATTTGTATAATGTTTATATAGGTGTACTATATTTAGTTTTAATATTAATTGCAATACTAATTAATATAGTTTGTCCTTAAATGCATTAAATGTATTACACGGTGCAATACATTTAGTAATAATAAAAAACTGGTAAGCCAGTGGATGTTCTAGACGATTGCGAGATTTTTATTAATAAATGTGTTATTTCTCAGCCTAAAGAACAAATAAAAATAACAGTAGTGCTATTACACCTTTTCCCTAGCCCTAGTTACAATTTTACCCCCAGTTATATATTGAAAAATAAAAAAATCTTCTCTGGAAAATGTTTGAATTTTCAAATTTAGGAAACATTTAATTGTCTGTAGCACCTAAGCAGTTGGAAATATTAAAAAATACGTAAGAATAAAAAGTCATAAAATAATGCGTTATCTAAAATTTCCATAAAAATGGCGGTTACTGCTAGAAAAGTACAATATGGCTACCTTATTGGAAAAATGCCTATTGATATAAACAATTATAATTTTAACTGAACAAATCCTTTCAAATCAAATGTTTTTTTTGTAACTTTTGTACTTATCGAATAACATGGAGGTCACATCTATTCAATCACCCTGTATACATCGTTCGATCTAGTTTCAAAAAACCTAAATTTCTTAACGATCGGTGGACGCGTTTCGACGGAGTAAGAGATGAGTAAGAAACACACAAAGATACAAACTAAATAAGCAGTAGTTGGCAAAACAAGACCTTACGTCAAAAACATGAACAAACGTAGTGATGTCTCTTATTACCTTAACCAATATAATGTAAGGGGTAAATTTGTTAATAGAAACAAAATTCTATTTCCGTTTTTTGATTGATCTTAACATTTCATGACGCATGCAACAGAAAAGGTGATTTTCGACACGCCGTCTCCGTCCTTCATCGTTGCTGTCGTCTGTAATAAGCACAACAGCTGCAACACAAATTAAATTTAGGATAGGAGAATATTCTATGTTTATATAGAACCCTATTGAAATTCAGAAAATTCGAATGAAAAATGTCAAATAGGCTGCCATTAAAAAAAGTTTTTGGTTTATATCTCGCTTGTTGTTCAAGTTATAACACTCTAAATTAGATAAAAATTTGAAGAATTTAATTCTGCATGTAATGGAACCAATCCGACCTTTCTACGATGACAAATAGCGAAGTTATTAAAAATTAAAATGTAATTTTGAATCCTCACCTACTATTAAAATGCTAGTTTCCTATAGTTACATTTCCTACAAGGCCTAGAAGATGCACTTTGGGGATTACATTTACATGATGTGGTTGTTTTACCCTCAGAGGCTCACTATAGCGAGTACGGGAATGCCAATCCCGAGGAAACCTAGCTGGATCTACACCTTTTATTGTAGACTTGCGTTAGATCCCTCTCTGTCAAGTCTCTCTTGTCCCACTTCTGTTTCTCTTCTAACCCCGATGCGATTAGTGTATTAGTAGGCTAGGGACCATTATTTTATGTTCATTCCTTCCTTTTTTTTTATGAGGCGATGATGATTAAAAAATGAATTACATAGGGTAGGGTAAGTACCATAATGAACTAATCAGTAGACACAATTGTATTTTAACTATAACTTCTGTTTGGGATATCAATTTTTGTATTCAAGTGTTGGCTTGTGAGCCAACTTAATTAATATAGTTTTAGCCCAATGAAAAGTAAATTGTAATTTTATACTCTATTTTGATGAAGGTTATGACAAAATTTTCTTTACACCAATTAATCCAATTCTCTTCTCCAAAAACTGGATACAACCAGTTCAGCCATCAGAGTTCTCTGTGTACAGTCAGGTACTCCCCTCTCACTCCCCACGCATGGCGCGTTTTTCATTTTATTACACTCCCAACATAGGTACCGTCACATTGTCTAGTGTTTAATTTCGAAAAGAAAATTATTTTTAAAACAATTATCATAATTGCGTTTAATTTGAGTTGACCCTCCAAGGTCATTTGACCGACTAATTGGTCAATTATTAGTGTTTTGTCAATTAAAAACTCAGTTCAGACCCTCTAACGCGACTGTCCTACTCTCTAATTATGTTGATTGATGAATATGGCGGCGCCCTTCGATAATTACACTAATTAAGCTTCCATTATTTGCTCATTACAATAATTGAACAACCGAACAATGAACGAATTAATTTTATAATTGATTTTGTTATTTTATTGTTGCTTTTATAAATAGAAATTAACGCGTAATGATGTCAACTTTGAGTTGCGAAATCCTGCAGGTAATGCTATACATTTACCTATTTTATGGCTCAGATCGTAAGATAGATTTTGGAATACTGTACTTGAAAAAAAAAAATATTGAAAAAATAAACTAAACATTTAGTAGCCTACATGTTCAGTATCTAAGGATACTGAAGAAATTTATTGGGTTCTATATCTCAGGCAAAATTTCGGTTTGCGGAGGAACTATGATAAAAAACCTCAGTTGTGAGCCTCTGAGGAGGTATATTGGTAAAACTTTACATTAAAAAAGCTTTATCATGGTACTTACCAAGCCCCATTATAAATATATTATAAGATCCTTTAAATATAATACCCAAAAGTTGGTTACTTGCACCTTGTAGGAAATGTAAATGTATTGATAGATCAAAGGGGTTTTACCCAGTAGAGTAGTATCACTGAGGATGACGACTTTGTTGTTGAAACGCGTTTGATTAAATAAACGTAATTTTTGTGAGATCTTCAGTTCGAGTTTTTTTATCTAGTAGAGTAAGTTTGTTTAAAACAGTCATTACACTCCACTTGCTTCGCTTGTCAGTATTTTGTCCTTGGAGAGCCTCGAATCTGTACATATTATGTAAGGGGCCTCCACTCGCTACGCTCGTGTTGTGACTCGGCTTTGCCGGATCTAGTAACCCTAGGAATATCACATTGTGTGGAAGTAGATTCGAAATTTGTATGAATAACTTCTTAATTAGTCAACGTAGAGAGATCGGGTTGGCACCATTACATGCACAATTGAAATCTGCTACTTTTTTTCTAATTTAGTGTGATATAAGTTGGATTTTATAATAGACTATACCTTTTGGGCTCAAAATTTCGAATCGATATCTCAATCGATTTTGCAGTTATCCTTGTTTGTAAAAGAAAGGCTAACATAATTGATAGTAAGAAATCGAAGCACTTTTTGAAGAAGTAAAAAAATAATGTGCATTTATTAAGATTAGGGCAATGTTTGTTTATCGACTAATTAATATCCTTTCTTGTAAATATTTATTTAGCTATCCGAGGATCTGTTGTAAAAGAAGAGAGTAAAGGTTCATCTTTCATAGAATAATGTTTATAACTTAATTGGCATTCTCCTAGGCGGGACGAGGGTGCTTACAAAACGTTACAAGTCTCACGGGATAACACAATGTCGGGAGTCTCTATTGACATGTATAGTGGGCTCAGAACAATGAGAAGAGGGGGGTAATAAGTGATAGATGATTCATTAATTGGTTGTTAGAAAATACCTGAATATTTCAGCCAAATTGCTAGGATTTGGTTATTTGAATACTCTATGTAGGCTATACTGTTGGTGTTTATAGAATGGAAGCAGATTTTAAATGAAAAAATCAAATTTGAGATGTTCGTGTGCAATATTTGTTTGCATCCTTCGAAGTTATACCAGGATGAAATTGATTCAAACAGGTGCTTGCAATCTTATCGAAATGTTAATCTTTAACATCATTATAATGTCACTTTAATTTCCCCATTAAAACAATTCTTTAATTTTTTAAGGAAAATTGGGTTCAGTTATATTGCGAATGATTGTGAACTTCTCCTGAATTGATTGTATTAATTACAATCATGATGAAGCCATTTGAGATGGCAAAACAGCTGCAATGAAAAACAAGATATAAAACACTGTTACTATTTATTGTATTCAATACTTCTACAACACGTTATGATCGATTGGGCCAAACTTTAATACTGGGATGAGAGTTATGCTAAACTATGATAGGCATTCTGTAGAAAAATGTGCTTGCCCTTTCCGCTAAAGAGATCTTAATTTACTTATTCCCCAACTAACCAAATACCACTATGGGTAACCAATTCTGAATGAGTTAAATATAATAAATTAATTTGAAGGACTTTAACTTAATTACACACAAACTCAAATTGAAATAAGGATTAGAGTGGCTAATCTCCGATTAGTAACCCGCCCATTTTAATATATTATTAATGTAACACATTATTTCAGTCTTCCCGCAAATACGAGAACTCCATTTCCCGAAGCCTAGTCAAACATAATTTAGAAAATACAGGTGAATTAAATAAACTGAATGATTCGAAAGATTTGATAAGATTCCAGTCCTGATGTCGGATCACCGTAGACTCCCCAGAAAGCTTTTCCAATACGTGACAGGGTGTATCAGCAGCTGATCAGCTCATCCGTACTTCCTTGATAATTGGGCCCCAATCATAAGAGGCAGTGATAATGATTTTAAGTTTTTATAATGATAATGATCAATGATAGTTTTTATTATATTCTTCACACATAATTCAATTCGTTCGGTTTTTATTTTTTTGTCTATGGATGACATCTCTAAATTTAGTTACGCAAAACCTCAATTTATTTCAATATATCCACATACTAAATGATAGATTCACTAGTTTGAGTAAGAGAACTCTATACGGATGACAGTTCTAATTGAATTCTTTGGGAGGTACTACCCATACTATTTTGAATTACGGAACTGTTTATCTATATATAATTCAAAATCCACTGACTGATCACGAAATCTCGGAATCCAAGAAGTTTAGAGCTATGAGTTTTTAACATGGTTTGGGGTTGGTTTTTAGATGTGTACTGAGAAAGGCTTTTGAAAATTTTCCACCCCAAGGGTGTTTTTTTACCCCTAAAGCATATCTCTGGATCTAAGAAGCTTAGAGCTATGAATTTTTAACATAGTTTGGGGTAGGTCTGTTGACGCTTAGGTCCCAAAAAGGCTCTATCTGTTACCAGCCAAAACCCATTTTCAGGACAAACTAGTTTAGCATAGGCCAAACTAGTTTGTCGAAAAATAAAAAACCAAAATTGATTAACAGTCAATATTTACCAAACTAATTGAAAAAGCGTTTATGTTTTGTACACAGGTTGCCGGTAACAAATTATTTTTATATTTTTTGAGTTAAATTTTAGTATTATTATATACAGAGTGATTTTAAAGTCCGTTTCCCCTTATTTGTTTGCACTTTTTATATCAGATTGTTTTTTAACCAATACAACCCATTACAAATGTAAAAAAAAACTAACTTTATAAGTGTGGGGAAATATTAGGACATCACTCTAGGTCCAAAAATCTTAATAAATGGTCATAAAATCCATATCAGCTTATTTCTCGGTGGTAAATAAGTACGGCATTAGTAAAATGACTCACAGTTAAATTAACAAAAATTCACAGCATATTTCCCCTTATAACAGTAACAACATAAACAATACACAGTACCTGATTAACTACTGTAGCTAACCTAACAAAATGATTCAAATTTTAATAATGTACAATACAAAAAGTTTAATTGTTGATCAGTTGTTATTGCCAAACTATGAAATAAATAAAATTTAAAAAAATGATCGTTAGGTTAAGTTTGTTTAAAACAGTTGTTTTCTGAACCTCGTAATTGTGTATATTACTACTTTCTTGAGGTCGGTTCGTAGATGTGAATATATAAAAAAGGTTTCGAATGCTTAGCTCGTGTCAGTATCTCGGCCGTTCAGGGCATTTTCTCGGGAGATCAATGTTCAAAGTTACATTTTATTACAATAACTTTGCTATTTGTCATTGATACCATTCATGCATAATTGTAATCTGAAAATATTGATCTAATTGAGTCTGTTAAAAGTTGAACAGCACACTAGATATGGAAAAAAAACTGTTTAGAATGGCCGCCATTTTGACTTAATTATAAGTTTAACACTCAACACAAACAATAATAATAAAAACAAATGAGATATTTTATTTGCTTGCGTGTAAATATTTTATTAGTTCCAAATTCTACTATTGTGTATCACCAACAAAGCAAAACTTTTCACGGATTTGATACAGAGGGGATTATTTCAGTTGACAAGTTAAACAAATACCACGTCCAACACGTGACTCTGTCCCTTTGTAAAGGACATGCCTGCTTACGTTAACTCTGTTGGATTGTGTTTGGAAACTTTTTGATGCGTGAAAGTGCGACGACCCCGAAGACCTATCGAATTACCACCGCCTGCTTCTGCGTCTACGTCACGCTTGTTAAAGAGTTACACAAAGAATGACGGAATCTTATGTTCCCAGGGGGATTTTTTTCATAACAAAATTAATTTCACACATGTATTATTGGGAAAGGGCGAACACTGTATAGAAGCGGGGATTGGTAGACACAGATTCAAACCCACGTTATAACCTACGCGTTCATACATATATAAAATTGTATTTAGAATATTACTTTTCCAACGATGGACTTGGGACCTTTCGGTAACCTGGTATCAGTTTTGTTAAATTTAAAAAAATATATAACCCTACATCTTTACTTTGCGTTCATCAATAACCCATAGAAATGAACATTTTTATAAAAATAACCAATATAAATCATTAACCCAATAACCCCATCTTTTTTCAAAATCAAAACAATATTTTCTATATACAAAATCATAATCCAATATTACAAAATTCTTATGTTGTCGCTTCTTCATCAATATTCCTATTTAAATGAAGTTCAGAAATATTACAAAACATTTCTTCAAATAAATCTTTCTCTTTATTATTTTCTCGTCACAAAAAAAAATCTCACAAATACGAATTAAGTTTTGCCCAGTGCCACATTCTTTTTTATTGCGATGTTTTTCTCGCCACCATAAACTTTTGATATTTTATGTATGAGCATCTGTTTCTGGATCAACACATTTTCACTATGATTCACCGTCTCATATTTATAATTTTTAACTTCTAACTGTTCTATAAAATCATACGCTTTCCATAAATCACATATAATTTTAATTCCTGGTTCTATGCATTCTACAATTGTAGAAAATAGTGCCATTCGTCCTATTGAAACCACATATTGGGAGGTTAAATAACTAGATAGATTTCTACGAGCTAATAATAAAATAAAACTAAGGGCCACATTCAGATCTTGAATAACAAAAAACTATTTACGATGTAATAACGCAATAATGAATGTACGTTTAATCTCTCGACCGCCTCTCGTCAAGATTTTGAATTGTCAAGATACCTTCGTTATCACTGACAACGAAATTATATTTAAAAAAGAAAATATTTTAGTTGTCGCGGCGGACTACAACTTCATATATTTTTAAGTTTTGTCCGTTTCTACAGTCCAGTAAAGTGTAACCTAGTGTTTCATAACGCGCGTTAGAAGTGATGTCATAACTGCTACTGCTGATAAAGACATTGACTCAGTTTCATTGTGCTGTCAACGTTAGTCACGTAGCCATTTCGCCTTATCGCCTGTTTGTCGTCTTTGTTTTGTAACAAACGATTGGACAAACTTTCTTACCAGAAATATCGTGATTACAATTTAAAAAATGCTGCCTCTTTTCAAAAATGAATAGTTTTACAATTTTGTTTAAATTTAGTATTTATGCTCAGATTTAAAAACAATTGGAGAAGTGTGCTAACCAGAAAAATCAATATATACATTTAAAAATGGCGGCAAATTTCAAAAAACGTTTTAGTAGTGGATTCGATTTTTATTAAATTTGGTATTTAAGCAGATATTCGTTGAATTAATAGCTCCTCCGTTTTCAGCTTCTTGTTTCATTAAACGATATGAATTCGCGAGATTGATTATGAAGGACTTTACTACCACTAACTTCCTTCCTGACATTTTCACATTCCATCACAACGCATTACAAATGTTTTTGAAATTGATTTTTAATTTATTGATTTTTCCGCTTATACGTTTTTACTAGCAAGTATTGAATTTACAATAATATTTCAAGTGAAAAATATTACCTAGACTGGGAATCGAACCTAGGACCTTTAGCTTTACGCGCCAATGCTCTACTGACTGAGCTATTCTAGTAGCTTCCCAGCACAGGGCGTAGACTTCTCACTTGACTTTACGTTTAATTGTATGTCGCATATGCGAGGTAATTAATTTGGAAACTCAAAAATTGCAGCAATTAAACGTAAAGTCAAGTGAGAAGTCTACGCCCTGTTCTGGGAAGCTACTAGAATAGCTCAGTTGGTAGAGCATTGGCGCGTAAAGCACCAACCGGTCCAGAGACGACTGCGCATTTCACTGACAGAGCTCAGGCTAAATCTTACGAATTGTATGTGTATGATATTGATATTCTGTTGATTTTGTTTTTTAGGTTCGCACCATAACGGTGCGGGCATTATAAAGTGTAAAATTTATCATTATTTGTTTTTTGTGGTCAGTACTTTTTATGTTTATAACAAAACTTCTAACTATAATTCATCTTGGTTTTAATGGTGATTTAACATGAAACTATTAATGTATCTCTCACTTGTCTTGCCATTATGAATAATGGTAACGAATTTGATTAAATTTTTTAATTTTTAAGGGACCATGTTTATCCCTTAGCCATCCTAAAGAACTCTTTGTATCTACACTTTTTTTTATTTAATCTTGGGTTAGATCCCTCTCTTTAATCTTTCCTATCAGGTCGCTCTTGACCAAGTCTTATTATTTTCGGAGCCTAACGCTATTAGAGAATTCGAATGCTAAGGTTCTTTAAATTATGTTATTTTCTTTCTTTCTTTTCTTTTTTTTTTTATAAGGCGATGATGAGAGGTTTTTTGCCTTTAAACAGCAAGGGAAATTTGAGCGATGCCATTCTCCTAGGTACTTGTCTATTAAATAGATAATTTTTCACTACCTAAACTAATAAGTAAGGCAGATATAAATGAAGTAATTGTAGCTACTCTTATTTCATTCACCCACGTTTAAAAAATATATTAGCAACATCGGTGCACAATTGGGGATAACCCCACTGGAATCACATGTACAATTTACAAGTAGGGTAAATGAGAGGAAATTAAATTCCCAAATTTAGAACTTTATATTGCTTTCAAATGGAATTTAAAAGTAGTTAAATTGTTTATACGTTGGAATTCAAGGATATGTTTAATTTTTATATATTTGAAATTGTTGTTGTTGTTCATGTCCTTGAAAAGATTATATTTTGATGCCCATTATTAATAAAAATTCGTTGAGCAATTAAGTGAAGCAATCAAAGTTTTGATTTATTCTTGAAAGAGGAAGAGAGAGGGAGATAGAGGGAGAGAAAGAGGGAGATAGAGGAGAGAGGGAGGGAGATAGGGAGATAGAAGGAGGGTGATAGAGGAGGGAGGGAGGGAGAGAGGGAGGGAGATAGAGGGAGATAGAGGGAGATAGAGGGAGAGAAAGAGGGAGATAGAGGAGAGAGGGAGGGAGATAGAGGAGAGAGGGAGGGAGATAGAGAGATAGAAGGAGGGTGATAGAGGAGGGAGGGAGGGAGAGAGGGAGGGAGATAGAGGGAGATAGAGGAGAGAGGGAGGGAGATAGAGGGAGATAGAAGGAGGGTGATAGAGGAGGGAGGGAGGGAGAGAGGGAGGGAGATAGGGGGAGAGAGATAGATAGATTGAGAGAGAGAGGGAGAGAGTGAGAGAGAGAGAGAGAGAGAGAGAGAGAGAGAGAGAGAGAGAGAGAGAGAGAGAGAGAGAGAGAGAGAGAGAGAGAGAGAGAGAGAGAGAGAGAGAGAGAGAGAGAGAGAGAGAGAGAGAATTGAATTGAATTGTCTTTATTTAGGGACGAGGTCAGGACTGTATAGTCCTCTCTACTACCTAACCCCATGCAACATAACAACATATATAAAAATATAAAATACAACTTGATAATAATAAAAATTAAAAAATTTAAAACAATTAAAAATAACTAAGATAATATAAAAAATTAACAAACTTAAATTTAAACTAGCTACAAAATGAAATTAAGAATTTAAAATAAATTAAAAATTAGCAATCTTAAAATTAAAGTGACAAAATGAAAGTTATAACCTAAAATAAATTAAAAGTTAACAAATTTAAAGTTAAACAACGTAATAAAATTTAGAATTGAGAAACAAAAATAAAATAAAATGAAATACTGTAGCTTACATGTGTTGATACAGATAAATATAATCACACATACACACAAGCATATTCATACATAATAACATTTAAAAAAGACACCACATAATTAAAATAATCACTATTATTACTACATAAAAGCTAAAGAAAGTAACAAATACTTATTTCAATCATTCACACTTATTACAAAAAACAAAACAAAACTAACTATTCCGCCACACCCAGGGACCATCCATTCTATTCAAAAAGAAGGTCTTAAGTAATTTTGAAAACTGGACACGACTGTCAACAGATTTGAGTGCCTTTGGAAGTAAATTCCACAAGCGGCAAGCGGACACAGTAAACGATTTATTAAACATAACAGTTCTATGTAGCGGTATCATAAGCAAAGTGGAACCTCTTCTAGTGCTCTTTGCACTGATATCAGAGGTGAAAACAAACTTTTCTGCCAAGTAATTCGGCACTCCAGTTTTTAGGACCGAATGCAAGATAATTAAAATATTAAATGATCGGAAATCGTTAAGTTTTAGAAAATTAAGTTCTTTATAATAAGGAGTTACATGAGCATCGCGTTTTAAGCCAAAAATAAATCGCACGCAGTAGTTCTTTGCCCGCTGCAACCTGTTAGCCAGAACAGACGAGAGATAGAGAAACTATTATGAAGTAAACTTTTAACCGATGTTTAGGTGTTTCGTGGTTATACCCTTTTCTCTTATGGTAATAAATCCAAAAAATGTAATTACTTACCCAGTATACGAAGTATAAAGTAAGTTTGATAAGTCACTTCCATATTTTGACTTATCTACACGTTTCAGGTCTCAGGAAACTGAAAATTTATTAATGCCGCCCTTCGTCGTCGTTGTTGTTATCGTCAGTTTATAACGACGATAGCGGCCACTAAACATGAAATATCATATAGGGGGCTCATAGTTGAAATTCATAGAAATCTAATTTTTAAAAAGTCATAATGACGCCAGTTTTAACTCGTTTTTATTCATCTTATAATGCACTAAATTAGTTTCAAATTGGCAGGTTCCCATTCTGCATGTAATGGTATCACCCCCAAATCAATACAATGATAAATAGTGATTGCCAAAAATGTGAGTTCCATAACTGACCTCCATTCAAATACTCGGACAATGTTTGTATATTTACGAGATTCGGCAGGACCTAGTCACTAACACGAGCGAAGTGTTGGAGTTGATATTTTTATTATATATTTACGAGGCTCGTGGGGTAGCCGACGTCAAGAATATAAAGATATAGACGATTAAGAGTTAAATAAAACCCGTGTAATAACTTGTTTTAAAGAAACTTAAGACCCCTTGATCTAACACTACAATTTACCATTTCGTTCAAGACCCGGGATTACATAGGGTGCTGAGTAACTATCACGATGGCACACATCAACTTGCTCTCCATGTGTCTGACAATGAGAGATTTTCAAAAACCACAACAGATTTTGTAAAATGAAAGTGGTGGGCGTTGTTAGAGCCTTGATAGAGGGTAACACCAAAGAGTTATTTATAAATAAATATTGAACTTGACTTGTGAGATAATATTAGATAGAATAAAACTAGAACACAAAAAAATACGATTACTATCAAACGCGTTTCAACGGCAAAGTCGTCATCCTCAGTGATACACGAGTTACAATAACTAAACTATACCTTATACAATGAGTTATAGTTTAGTTATTGTAAATCGTGTATCACTGTGGATGGCGATTTTGTCGTTTAAACGCGTTTGATTAAGTAAACGTAAATTTTGTGAGATCTTGTGTTAGTGTTTTATTCTATTTAAGAGTTATGTTATTAAAATGAAACATATATTATTTGTCAGTTACATTATTTAAAAAAAAAATCAATTAAATCTTTATATTGTGATTTCTCATGTGCTGAATGTTTAATGCCAATGAGTCAAATTTCAAGATTGACTTTAGTCTCAGTTAATACATTGATTTCAATACCATAAATTTTGTTTCAGTATTTGGATGTTGATAAGGTTTGGCACAATTCCGACAGCCAGTTTCTATTTGGGCCGTTTGCCAGAAGATCAGTAGGCAGTCTATAATAATGCTTGAGTCTCTTGTGCCAAGTTTGGTATGATAAATTCATTCCAAATATAACAGCCTTTAGTACAAAAGCTAAGGAGTCAATAAGTTATTGGTGTAGACTAACTGTTTGAGATTTTTGTAGACAATGTTATTAGTCAAGTAAAATAAAACATAAAACACTTTAGGTTGGGTTAGGTTTTGTTAGGTTAGGTATATATAAGGGGATGAAATTTTATTGTTTAAAAAATATATTTTAACTTTTTAGAAGTGGGTGTAACTTTTTTAATTAGGCCAATATACGACGTAATTAGGGTAATTGCAAAAAAAATCGATTTCCGTTATTTGAGTGATCTTCACTTTTTGTAGAAACCGGGAAAGTGATTTTATGCTGTTGTCATTATTGATTTCGTCTGTGTGTAAGTACTTAAAAAAATAATATAAGAACAAGAAATTGGTATTTATGATTGTAGTGTTTTCATATAAAACCCCATAGAAATTCAAAAAAATCGAATTGGAAATGTCATTATGGCTGCTTATTAACAAGTGTTTTGTTCAATCTCGTGTATTATTCAACTTACAACAGTCTTAAAATATTCATTAAAAAAAATGAAATTCAGGTGTAATGAAAATGTTCATTCTACATGTAATGCTATCAACTCTCTAAGGTAACAAAAAGTGAAGTTATTGTAAAAAAACGTGTAATTTCAAAATCTGAACATTCAAGAAATTTTGATAAACATATAAGAGATTGAACCGAGTGGAGTTACTGGCATGGTCGTAAGGAGTGAATGTTCCTTCACTTGTACATCTCAGATCCGCCATGGTCGACACACAGTCACGAGCGAAGCGAGTGGAGTCATTTTTAATATATAGCCTACAAATAAACGAGGCTTATTAGGATCTAGCCGACGTCAAGATTAAAATACACAAAGTAAAGTAAACCGCGCGACAAGTAGCGGAGCGTGGTAAATTCTCGAGAGCGATAAATACACTTTACACTCGAACTACAGTGCATACAAAATGTTTCCTACAACATAAGTATACATTATATTCCTTATCTATTTCAAAATCGTATTCCGAAATTGTATTGAACAACTAGACCTATAAATAAATGGATTTTAGGTTAGTTGAGTCTGTTTATTGTTCAGTGAGCAGGCGATGTGACAATACCTGAATCAGTTGGTTTATTCAGTGTGCAGTAAAGAATCACTTTTATTCAATGAAAATTTGCGTGTAATATTTTTTTC
The DNA here is from genome assembly GCA_963513935.1 of Aphrophora alni. Lineage (NCBI taxonomy): Eukaryota > Metazoa > Arthropoda > Insecta > Hemiptera > Aphrophoridae > Aphrophora > Aphrophora alni. Next base: position 80,823,943 of record OY740772.1, read on the forward strand.
CACGCTGAGTAGTACTCAGCTGTTTTAGAATCTGTTCGTAGGTCTTAAATGAATAATTTAGACACAGTTTTAGGAAAATAAATAAATAGGCGCAAAATATGAATGAAATATACAGATAAATACTTTCCTTCTTGAAGGATGAGTGTGTCTCGACTGGTTACAATTTAAAAGAAAATTCAACTTTGTAGGATCTTTTGGCTAATTTGTACAGTCTTGAAACTCTTTTCAAAAAATACTTTTCTTAGGTTATGTTGCAAATATTTTCAAAATTTGGGGTGGCTGTTAATCTCTATAAGAAGCAACTTTTCCTTAAGTTTCATTGAAATCTATCAATAATGTTTCAACTTATTGCTAATTGTTTATTCTAATTAGCAATAAGTTGAAACATTTTAATGTTGAATTAAGAGATATTACCAAAAATTTGGGAGTAATCTCAATTGATCTAAGACAGGCAAAAAGTAAAGTTATCATATCATACTTTTATACATTATTTTAGTTTAGAAGGAATATTTAACCAATAATAAATTGATATAAAATAAATAATTTAAAGTTTTATTACAGAATTGTGTTAAATTGTTTCAATCATAATTATGCCAAGTCTAGTAAGTCTAGATGGAAATATTAAATTTATAACAGACAATAGTTGTAAGATAAGTTGTGTGGATAATTACTTTAAGTTTATTAAGCATACTAGAGATACTGTCAAACCTTTAGGAAATAAGCATGAGAAAATGAGGTATTGCTGATGGTCGTGGTTCAATAATGAAATTTATCATTGGAATTTCTACCTGGTGAAATCCTAAACTACGATATCCGTGATATTTGGTTACGGAAATCTGTAGTCTATGGTTTTAGAAATTATCTATAACAAGTCGAAATTATTGTTTACCAGATGCGCCTTGTTTTTTGGGTACGATCCATACTGGAAAATTTCATGGGGAAGGAGTAGGTTGGATGATTTTGGCTTTAACGTATCTTCGATTTGATTATTTACTTCGTTTTTATAAATTTTCGGGTATTGATAATTTCTGAAATAAACGGGAATGTCATCAGTGCTTACATTACATGTTTAATTTGGTTGTAGGCCAGATTATATCCTTCAACATGAAATATATCAGCATATTCATCTAATAGTTTAATTATTGCTTTTCCTTTTCATATGTTCCACCCAAATTTTGGACGGATCTAGTTTAGGTTTTTCGTTTTTATGATCAATCATATTTAAATTTATTTTATTTTCTTGGTTTTTTGTGAACGTATTTGTTTGGAAAATATTGAGTAACTATTTAAAGTTTCTAGTTCAAGTGGTTTTTAACGTCAATTTCTTGTTTTCCGTTTTATTGTTTGTTAATGAACAATAGGCTTTACATTCCTTTACTGTGACTATATTATATACATTGGGAAATTTCTAATCCGTCCATATTTTTACAAGATAACAATCCTTTATCATTATTTATACCTTTCATTTTTACTTTCTCTAATTGAGTGGTACGATTTTGAATGCGATAGCTTGACTTTTCTTTAACTGATACATCCTTAGTTTGTGTTTTAAACTTCTGTTTCCGTATTAAGATAAAGAATTGGAATCCTTCAAGCGTAGGAAAATCTACATTTCTGACGGAAACCGGACATTACGAATTTTTACGCATGGCGTTTGGTCTCAAGAATAGTCGTCCTACTTTCCAAAGAATATGAATAATATTTTGAGAGGAATTCAAAACTAATCTCGGCTAATATATTTAGATGACATCATAATATATTCAACCCGTCTTCTAGAACACATAGAAAAACTTAGAGAAGTTTTTGACGTATTAAATTTAAGTTTTTGACGAAATGCAACTTTAAAATTCAACTGGACAAAACAGAATTTCTGAGAAAAGAAGTACAGTATTTATGACATATAGTAACCGTAGAAGGCGTACCTACGCTTTAATCTAATCCAGATAAAGTGTAAACTATTAAAAGTTACCCGAACCCTAAAACGATTAAAGAAATTAAAGGATTTTTGGAACTTCTAGGATACTATAGGAAATGTATTACACGCTTTGGTAATATAACAAAACCATTCGTCAACTGTTTAAAAAAAGGTGACAAAATAGACATAAATAATCCAGAGTATATTCATTGTTTTGAAACTTGTAAAAATATATTATTAAATGAACCCTTGTTCCAGACTTCGAAAAAGAATTTAACTACAGATGCCAGTCATTTCGCAATCCAAGCGACACTCAGCCTAAAAGAATGGTACCGATTTACCTATTGCATATGCGAGTCGAAGATTGAATGAGAGCGAAGTTAATTATTCCGCAAAAAAAAGGAATTACTTGAAATAGTATGTGCGACAAAATATTTTCGACCCTATTTGTACGGAAGAAAATTTAAAATCTTTTTTGAGCACAAACGGCTGCAATGACTGTTTTCCGTAAAAGAACCCAATTCAAAACTTCTTTTGTGGAGACTAAAATTAGAAGAATACGACTGTCAAATAGTGTATAAAAAAGGGTAAATTTTTTAAAAAATGGTAAATTAAATCAGATCGCTGACGCACTCTCAAAAATACAACTGAACATAACTGACAATAATCCGAAAATTAATGCCCCTATATATAATATCAAACTCAGCGAACATAATTTGTAAATACTTCCTAGAGTTAGAAGAAAACCAATCAATGATCACCAACCTAGATGAAAGTGAGGACATTCTTTCGAATACAGAAACAATAGAAGATAATGGTCCGAAATAGAGATTGGAATTATGAAGTAAACACAGTAATCGAAATTTTAGATGAACCGGTAAATTTTGGAAAATACCAGATCATATTGTCTCTAGTAAAGTATGAACTATGAAAAGTTAAAATAAAATAAATTTAAAAACGGCAAAACAAAATTAATAGTAGAGATATCCGAAAATAATTTTGATAACAATATAGTAAAATTTGTAAAAGAATATGTAGAACCAAATATAAAATATAGTCTGTACTTTGAAACAGATTTTGACGAGCAGTTTTCAACTTGTTAGCTAGGTGCTCTAAATCACAACTATGGTTTGTTAAATACACAACTAAATTATTAGATAAATATAATGAGGATGTGATCCAAGAAATAATCAACAAATATCGTGTAAGAAAAACTAATCATCGTGGAGTTCAGGAAACATGAAAAAATAAAAAGGAAATATTATTGGCCAAATATAATAAATTACATTCAAAATTTTATAAATAACTGTGAAAACAAAATACCAAAGAACCCCCTCTAACATTAGAGATGAATTTAACGCCTACAGCTTCGTGACCGCAATGTAGATAGCTTATCAGCTCTTGACAAGCAAATGTTTCTAACTATAGTTGACAGCTTTTCAAGATACGCTCAAGTATATCGTATTGCAGGTGCACAAGCAGCAGAAATAGTTGGTAAACTGTTAAACTACTTTGCTCACCATGGCATATCAAAAGTATCGTTTCAGAAAATGAGACAGAATTTAATAACAAGATAGTGAAAGAATTGATGAACTTAAATTAAATAAAAATTCATTTTATAAGCATACAACACCCAGCTTCCAACGGAATGGGAGAAAGATTGCATTCCACATTAATTGAGCACATACGGCTATTAAACAATCAACCCGAATTGAAGAACGACTCAATTTAAAATAAAGTAAAATATCCAATCATTGCCCACGACAATAGTTTACATTCAGTCACAATTGTACGGACACATTGACTTAAATTCACTTTAAGGCATTGATATAGAAAGACAATTTACAAGCGATATTACAACTCGGAAAGAAAAACCGCGCAAAATCTTCGATCGTATTAAGGAAATGAATCAAATAACAAAAGAAAATATCCAAACCAATAGGAACATTAACGAGGAACCACTTCCCGAAAGTCCTACCGACTGGGTCAGCTACTTCGTTTCTTCGCAAAAATCTCTTTACAAAAAGCTTTTTTTAAAAATTATAATAACTTTATTTAAATGATTTAAAATGTATTACAATAAGTTATAGAAAGTACAACTCTTATTAAGATAAAGAACTGTCCTGAGCGACTGTTAAAAGAACACTGGTTACTTGTGGCTTACAGACCTGAGAAATACAAAATGATTACTCTATCTTATTCTAGGAAAAAAAAAAAAAAATATATATATATATATATATATATATATATAACTAAACTGGATATATACTGTGTGTGTGTGTGTGTGTGTGTGCGCGTGTGTGCGTGTGCGTGTGCGTGCGTGCGTGCATGAATATGTTCCAGCATTACTCTGTAACGCCTGGAGCAATTTCAACCAAACTAGTTAGTCATATGTCTTACAATCTGGAAAAAAATACTGTGAGACTAGGTGTGGGGTGTAAAATAATAAAACAACTACCGATATTAGTGTGGAATCCCTTGTTTTCGGCGTTGCTGAGATGAATAGTGACACTTTCGTTGCTGTTTAAATCCTACTTCAGCCCTCATTGGGATTGGGAGTAAGAATGTGTGAAACACAAAATGTCTAAAATGATCGAGATTATGTTCCAAAATAAGTCTGCAACCTCTGGAGCAATTTCAATTAAACTTGGTACACATACGTATTACTTATAATCTGGAAAAAAACTTTGGGCTAAGGACAACCTAGAATTCCTAGTAGTTGGGTGGAAAGGGGAGTGAAATCTAAAAAATAATAGAAAACGACCCCAGTATTAGTGTCTAATCTATAGTTTTTTTGGGTCACTGCATGAATAGTGACACTTTCGATGCTGTTTAAGTCCAAGTCAGCGCCCATCGGCATTGAGGGTAAGAAGGGTAAATATCTAAAATGTTGAAGATAGAATCTATAGTTTTCGGACTGGCGATTGCTCTGATTACTTCCATTTTACACTATAAATAGAATTCATGTTTTGCTATGTCTATTATAAAACTGGTACATATAAATACCCGAGCAACGGTGGGTAATCAGCTAGTAACATAAAATGGCGTCTGGCGGACGGATATCATAACAAACTTATCATGAATGGCTCCATGATAACATCTGTTCAGCCTGTGTTGTAATGCAGATAATGTTTCACAAAATGTCAACGCACTCAGGCTGGGTTACAGAACATAATTGACAGTAATTTAATAAATATTTACTCCATGTATATTTACTAATCGTATATATATATATATATATATATATATATATATATATATATATATATATATATATATATATATATATATATATAGTGTCTTTAAAGTCACTAGAGAGTTGAAACTTTTCAATAGATACAAATAAAATAATTTGAAAAATAGAACGTCGGAGTACCATTTTCAATAAATTACAACTTTATTTACAAACAATAGCATATTTTCATTTTTTTATTTAATTTTACTCTGTAAAATTATTGATAGGACCTAAAAACGTCAGCTGATGTCGAGGTCATTAGCTGTTACTTCGTTTATACATTGTATTTAAGCATTGTAAAGAATCTATAAAAACAACCATACTCTCGATTGTAAATAGCCGATAAAACAGCTGTTACCATCGATTTTAGCTCATTGTTGTATCTGAGTCCAGAAAATGTTGGAAAATACGGTGTCCGGTCAATTGCGGACACGGACAATTGCGGACACATCATTAAAGCGGGCAATTTCGGACAACAGGGACTACTGATACCTGACAAGGGTTTTACAGGTACAACAGGTACAAACAGAATTCCCGTTCAAAGCAGCGTTTTGACTATCAATTGATTGTAAGAACGAAATACATGGTTTCTAAAGAGTATAATGTAACAGAGATTTGTAATGAGATTACATTTGTTAAACGTTGTTATTCCCGCGCGAAGGAGCTGGTAAGCGGGAAACGATACGAGGTAGGCTCGCTTTCTCCCCACTATGAGTCACAGGAAACTGCCAAATATTTTAAGATTATTCACACAGTGCAACAAGCCAGGCCCGTAGACCCTATATGAAGGGCTGAGCCATTTCGCCAGTCCGCCAGTCCGCCAGTCAAAGCTGTTGTTGTATTAGTCACATTACTTCTTTATTTTTCCAGAAGATAGTGTCCGCAACTTTCCAGTATTGAAATATTTGCAGAGACCTGTCAAACCCTTGTCAGGTAGCAGTAATCCCTAGTGTCCACAATTGACAGCTTTAATGGTCCGCAATAGTCCGTGTCTGCAATTGACCGGTATTCGGAAAATACAATTAATGACATGAAAAGTAAAGCTATATTTAAAAAAGTCTAAGAAATACAAGAAGACCAGCCAAATCTGGGAAATTGTACGAGGAAGAATATAAGAAATTTAGGGACTGGTGCTCTAAACAAAGTGTGAATAGTTCGAATTCGAATACTCCACAAAGGTCGTAAAACGAGTTGGTGCATGCATTAATAAACAAGGCAGCCATTTTGAACATATGTTGTAAAACAAGTTAATGTTAGTAATAAGTACTAAAAGGTTATAAAATACATTAATGTGTACATATAATTTATTACCTTTTCGATGTGCGCCACTTTTAGATCACTTTGTAACCTGCTTCTGCCTGAATGCACAGTTGACACTTCATATTACAGTAATTATAACTTTTATTGTTAGCTATTATTTAATAGGTTAAATTTTATGTAGTATTTATATTAGTAATAATACGTTGTACTTTTATAATTAATGAATATAGTACAAATTATGGTTAACTTCGTTATCATTATTATGAATACTTTTTAATATGGGTTTAATTTATACTTTTAATACATCTATTATATAAGAGAGCTGTATATAATGTATTATTTAATATTATTATTATGGATAAATTATTATTTAAAAATTATTTAAATAGTTTATTCAACACTACTAACTATTACACACGAACATGAACTGTTAAAAATAATCTACAAAATTCGTATCGATAGTTTGTTTCTTCAGAACACACGGTTGTTTTCAACGTCATTAGGTCGTGTTTGGAATCAACTTGCATTATTATTTTACGTAGCTTTCAAAAATATTATAACGAATGGGATATTTTGGTAAATTAAAAAAGTCATTTCATAAGTATAGGTTGCCACTAGGGGTCTAATGAGCTGAATAGGCGCCCCGGATTCCGGCTAGTGGGGATTATTACGTACGGTCGATTCAGGTAGCCAGAGGTCCAGTCCTCTTTTGAACTTAATGGAATATTTTAGTTAGTTAATATACAGGGTTTGTAGAAAGCATCAACTCCTAAATGACATCGAAAGGCGGAAAAAACGACATTGGAAAGCTCTAGTCTACAGGGTGCTCCAAAACTAAAATGTATAATAAACAAAATGTTCCAAAAATTTAAAATATCTGTTTTTTTCTGAGAATTTTTAAATGTAAGCATAGTAATATTTTTCCACATTCATTTTCCTCTCCAAAAGATGAGAATTGTTTTTGAAAAAAGTTGTATAGCTGTTTTATGATTCGAGATATTTTGAGAATAATTGCACTTCAAATACGAGCATGTGATGGTCTGTAAATCTGGAATATAATTATTATATCGGTTTCAAAATGAAATAGAAAGGCAGAAACGCCTTTGGAAATTTCTAGTTGAGGACTAGCTACAGGGTGCTCCAAAATTAAAATTGAAATATATCAGGTGTTCCATAAATAAAAAAAAAAAACAACAACGCAATTTTCAGTGAAGTTTTAAATACAAACATATAGATATTGTAAAATATTGATTTTCCACTCTATAAGACGAAAATTGTAGATAAAAAAAATTTAATAACTTATGTAGTTTTTGAGAAATTTTGGGATGTGTAAATTGCAAATTCAAAATATGATTATTAAGCATGTAGTCGACTGGACATGTTTATCGACCCCTGGATGGCAATTTAATTATCTCAAAGACACAGAAATGGACAGACAGTCCATACAGTGGCTAATATCTTATAAGTACAGTATTGTGAATTCTTGTAATCTGAGGGGGGGGGGAAATTCTTATCTATTCAACAAATTCTTTCAGATCTGTAAATGTAATATTCTAAGAACTTTTAAATATAGGCATATTAATACTCTTCAATATTCATTTTTCTTTCTACATGGTGCAAATAATGGTTGTAAACGAAATTTTATACCCTGTTTCAGTTTTAGAGATATTTTGAAATATAAATTGCAAGTTCAAATTGCTATTGTTAATCATTTAATGGAACAACAAAACCATTGATTTAAATTTAGACTGTCAGAAAGTAGATTTATCAATGTATATTAACATCAAATTACTATATTAGATTTGCTAACTTTTTAGGACATATTTAACAAGATATGTTTATATATCCCAAAATATCTTAAAAACTAAATAACTTATACATTTTTTTTTTTTCAACCACAATTTCCGACTTTCAGAGAAGAAAATGTAGCCTAATATGCTTATGTTTAAAAATTCTGATAAAATTATTTTTTAATTTTTGGAACACCCTGTATATTTTAATTTTAGTTTCTGAGCACACTGTAGATAGTCCTTGACCAGAGCTTTCCAAAGCTTTTTTTACTTCTATCTATTTCATCTAGGAGTCGATATAAAAATTATGCTCCTGACTTTCTGCTAACATTGTATTTTGGTAACTTAATCGTCCTCATTAATAACTTAGTGTCGCATAAAACAAACATACAATGTTTTGTAATTAATATATCTTCTTCTGTGACTGTCTGTAACAAAGATTATGCTATTTTGTGTCATTAAATAAGATAAAAAACAATTAAAAATGACACAAAAATAATATATTATAAATGACAGTATGTCGTTGAATATTAGTTAACATAACATAAAATTGATTTTATTAATTTCTAATGGATCATTTATAAACTAATAAAATTCATAAAACTGGTTCTTATAGTAAGGAATTTTGAGATTGTTAAATTTTTCATGAAACAAACAGTTGATTTGTAAGTAACTGTACAATGATTAATGTGTTAGAAATTTTTGGTTAAGTAAAATTTTTGAATTGGCCTAAAATTACAATCTGACTTCATAATAAAAGACATATAGTCGGCTTCTAACTATGTACAAAAACCCGGATATATGATCAAGTAGTTTTAAAGATTAACATTTAAATATATCTCTGACAAATCTCTGTCAAGGGAGCATTAAATAATTAATGGAGGCTCCTTCAAAGTTTGCTAATTAATAGTTCTCATAAAATCAAAATATTTATAAAAACCTATACGAATAAAAAAAAAATTAAACACTATAAAACTCATAACTTGTACCAAATCGTTATATATTCTACATTTGTGAGTTCTAGAAAGAATTGATGGCGCCATCATGGTACTTACTCAGCCCCATCATACAATGTAATTCAAAGTAAATCCTCTAAATTTAACGACCAAAAGTGGGTTTCTTGGGCATTGTAGGAAACGTTAAATTGTATTAGTAGGAGTCTTTATATGTATTGATAGGATAAGCTGGTTTAAAACAGTTGTTAAACAGGTTTCGTTGACCTCATAATTGTGGATATTACTACTTTATTGACGTTATCAAGGCCCTAATGGGCCCTGTAGATTTGTATATATAAAACATCGCTTAGTGTCTTGGCCCAGGGAGGCTACGAAGCTCTACATATGTGAAGGAGCCACCACTCGCTACGCTCATGTCGGTTACGTGTTCCTGCAGGATGTCATAATTTCTTGGGAGGTCAGAATTCGAAATTACATTGTTAATAGTAACTTTTCTATTTATCATCGCAGAGAAGTAAAGTTGGAGCCATTACATGCAGAATTGAAATCTGCAAATTTATATTTAATTTAGTTGTAAAACGAGCTGTAAATCTCACTCCCCAAAAATCAGCCCAAAAATAAATTTGCTTAAAAATAAAAACGAATTATTATTTAGTTTGCAAGGTTGTATATTGCACCTAAACAAAAACTTTATTATCAGGATTTGGAAATATCATTGTAAACGAGAGGCCCTAAAGGAAAGATTTAAAAAATTTGTTTCAAACTCTGAACCTATTTTAACACCAATAAATACTAAGTTAGGTTAGATTGTTTAAAAAAAAAAGTATTATAATTATAATAACTTTACAATACCAAATCAGTAATATTAAACTTCAAAAATTACTTCTACAATTCAGATTTTTTAACTATTTAAATTAAAGTGTTTTCCGTAAAAACAAAGGAAATTGTGAAGTTGTGCTGTGTTTGTGGGTGGGGGGGGGGTGGAGGTATGATTGATAATTCTGTTGTGACAGCCATGATGTGACGCACGCATGGTGGAACGTTTTCTGAGAGGTAATATCCATACCTAATGTTATTTATGTGTCAGCTGAGATGAAATGTTATTTTAGAGCACAGGTCTCCCAAAATTACAAACTGTAAATGTTAGGAATTATAGCACTCTAATATCCTTAAAAACGTCAAAATGTTTTATTTCAGATAAAAAGAGTATTTATTTTAAACAATCTTTCCTCATTTTGTTTATGCACAGGAATACAATGATGTTCCTGTGCATAATTATGATGAATGTTCTCGTTAACAAAGAAAAATTAATTTTGTTATACGATATTCAGTTTTTAATATCGACTGTCAAAGTGTATTTTTGTTTTTTGGAATTGTTCCTGAATCACAGTTTACTTTTACAAGCAATTTGACAAATTGAGTTGAATTGTTGAATTTAACCCTCAGGGGCTTACTTTAGTTTGGCAATACCGAGGGGACCTAACTTAGGGGATCTACACAATTTCACTTATAAAAATATCTACAGAATTAGGATATCTACACAATTTAATCTTTGGTTAGATCCTACTCTTTCATCTTTTATATTTGGTCTCTCTTTAACCAACTCTTGTTCTTTTCATACCCTGACGCTATTAAAGTATTCTAGGGTCTTTATTTTAAGACCGAAAGGTTCTTTGCCTTTAAATAACAAGGGAAAATTTTCGTATTTACCCAAAATTTAATTCAAATCGGAAAAAATTGATTTTAAAATTTCGGGTGTAATGACAGTACTGTAGACAACTTTACTCGAAACTTTTAAGGTATAAGGGCTTATATTTATCTTATTAGTGGCAATATTTGAGAAAAATTTAATAAACTTAGATTTAAAAGATAAAAAATATTGAAGACGAGTGCAAAAACTATTATTTTGAACTAAATAATTATTTTACTATAATACTACTCAAGATAATTAAACAATACTACGTTATTATTTTGTTTCGTGTAAACATAACCTAACTCGAACAATGCATGACGCTACATGTAGAAATGTCGTTACTATTGTGTAACTCAAGAGGCTTACGTCATTTTACAACTGATCGATTGTAATGCAAAGATGCACCTGTGAATTTTTCATTGTAACTGTGTTTATACTTTCTCACATATATGTAACCCTGTAGAGAAAGTATTGTGATGGTTTAAAAATCAATTTAAGTATTGTAGTCTTTTGTTAATTGTTTAATTTACGCTAAAACCTTTTCCCATCATCATCACCTTATAAAAATAAAAGAAAAGAACATAATAGTATTCAATAAACTTTCGAATACTTTTCTGGATCGAAAGAGAACAAGTTTTGGTCAAGGGTATCAGTTGACAGGAGAGATGAAACAGATTGTGATCTAACTCAACATTAAATGAAGAAAGGTGTCGACCCAACTAGGATTCCTCGGGTTTACTATGAGGGAGCCCCTGACAGGGTATTCTTTTGAATAAGGCGTGTTTCTTCAACTGTCATTTTTGTTTGGATTTGATATTCACATCGATACGTACCACATTTAAAAGAAGAGTGGAATAGAATTAGTTTAAAATGGTAAGTTAAACGACCTATATTAACATCCGAATTATAAAAATTCTATCAAAAAATAAATGTAGAGTTTATGTTGGAATTGTTAGTTTTGAAGTGTTAAAAAACTTTGCCATCATATCTTTATAAAACAAAGAATGAGTATAAAATAAAGACACCTCGAATACTCGGGAAGAGATCAAGAGTTGGTCAAGAAAATCTTGTGAGAAAGATGAAAGAGAGCGAGTACGTGATTAAGGGTAATAGATTTCTTCGGAATTGCCACGTCCGTTCTCACTGAAGGTTTGTTTGTGTGTTAACGGTGACGAAACGAGTGGACAGACTTTGGTCCATTTTGGTTTGTAGGCATATTTTTGCCATATCTCGAAGTGAAATTTGAATTTTTTTTTCAGTAGGTGTCATAACAAAAAAACACAAAATTTTGTTTTTCACAAAATCCGCTCCGAAGATGTTAATCAAGTTTTGTTAAATTTAGCTTAAAAAACTCGAAGAAAACGTTTTAATGACCATCGCAATTCCTGTTCGGGAGTTATTTATAATAAACTAAATAGTAAACTAATTCCTCAAAAACCGCTGTATTGATTTCATTCAAATTTTGGTGTAATTTGATGATTCGCAAATCCGAGTGCTAGAAAGGAGATATAAGAAAGATACTTTTCTGGAATAATTAGCAAATAAAAAGGGACAAACGTATGTTAAAAGTTAGTGTTCGTAGACATATAGGGACAGTTATTTAAAAAAGTCTTTTAAACGGTAGTTTAAATTGTATAGTTGTAAAATTATAAGGGCTCTTGGTTTTATAATGGGACCCTAATAAAGAGAAATCAGTGGATATGGAATTAGTCTTTTAATGGCTATTGAATTGTTTGTCTCACATCTGACAAAACCTGCTTTTAAAACTTATACGCTACGCTTTTCTCACTATGTGGCAAAATTAAGTCGTATTCGTCATACAAAAAACTATAATATATAATATATATAATTATTCAAATACAAATAACTTTTTCTATATTACTTTATACTTGCATGTGAAAAAGTGAAAAATAAGAATTAATTTGTATCTTTGTGTAAGTCTATCAAAGAGTTTATAACATTCAATATGGCACTGGTTCTCTTTTTCTTCTTACTGTATTCTAAATGTAATAAAATAAGTAGTACTTCTTTTTCCTTCAAGTATATCGACAAATGAACATAATTAGTTGACTCGGATCTTTTGAGTCCAATAGAATTTTGACAGCTTTTGTGAGCAGGTTCACAGAGCAAACTTACTTACTTCCTAGTGAAAGAAACCAACTATAATCACAATTACACTGATGAATTGACAGGTGCTATTATAAGATTACACTTGAACACCCTGTACATGTCGTAATATTTTTTCTCCGTGTGTTTCTCATGAGGGATTATATATTTTTATTTGGTATATAAAAGGGATTGATAATTTTTCTCTAAATTTAAGGATATTATTTTAAAGATGTTTGTATACCTAAATAGATTCTACACTTACCTCAGTTGTACCAACCTAAGATTAATTCGTGTTTGATTTAAATCGAATAGCTGTCTAAATTCATTTTCGTTTTTTAAGGTCCTTAGACCCTAAACAAGGATCTTCAAGTTTCACGTCAAGGACGTGTCTGTCCGTCTGTGTATATGTAAGTCGCAACTAGTCTACACAGACAAGACCTATATATCCTATATATTTCGAACTTTGGATTATATTCTTTATATTGTCCCACATATAGGAAAAATATAGCATTAACAAAAGAAAATGATTTTGGAGTAATTAAGGGGCAAAAAATATCGAGTTGGTAACAAATTTATTTTGGAATATTATGTGTAGGGTATCAAATAAAACTAGTAGTTATTATGATTACCAATATAACAATAAAAATATGTTACGCCCGGCCAAATTTAAAGTGTTAGATATCATGGCCCCCCTTTCGTAATTTGAACACTGTATGATCTACAAATCTGAAAAAAACTAATAATAATAAATAACAGTTGGATTTGAAATTAAATTACAGTGTAAAATCATATATTATAGATTTGTTTTTTATGGCGAATACAACAATCACACGACGAGAAATGCGTATCGTATAAGTTTTGTGAGATGTGAGACAAACAATTCAATAGCACTTGAAAGAAATGTTGCATTTTCATTAATTATCTTTATTAGGGTTTGTAGTTAAAACCAAGGATCCTTAAAATTTCATGAGTGTCCTTCCGTCTGTCTGTCTGTAACTCGCAACCAGTCTACACAGACAAGACAATAAATCCTATATTTTTCAAACTTTGCATGATATTCTTTATATTGTCCCTCAAATAGGAAAAATACAGCTGTAACAAAAAAATAGCCTTGGGGTAGACAAAAACTATGTAGTTGAACAATTTAGTTTTTTGGAAATATTATGTGTGGGGTATAAATCAAAAGTGTATCGAAAATGTATGCTTATTTGACGAAAAATTAATATGTTAGTGCTTAGATTAAATTAAAAAACTTCGAGTTTATAAAAATAGCTGTCCCTAGGACCGACCCTACGTGATGTTAGCACACTTGACCATTTATTTCAATAGCTCGAAATTTGGAGAGAGTTATATACGACCCAAAAGTACTAAGTTTTATAAGTATTCTAAGTACTAAAGTTTTTACTAACTCAAACAAATTGGTTCTCTCAGAAACTTCGAGTTCCTGAATTATAACTAAAAACAAAAATAATTTCGGGCTGTTAAAAAGACGTAAATTTTTTAATGACTCTACTGATTTCGTACAAATTTTATTGAAATTTGAAGATTAATTACCCAAAGCCATGTGCGTTTACGACATAAAAAAAACCAAGCTAGATAATTATATATTCAAAGGCGGCATCAATGGTTTATTTTCACTTTTTGACAGACAACAATTGAAGTGACATTTATGATGACAAATATTTTTGATGAGTTTATAATCGGCTTTGGGATCAGTGATTGATAAAGTTTGTGCAATGTTTATTTCGCTTCTAAAGTGGATGTTTTTGTTTAGACAGTGAGAATACTATTGGTTGGATTAAAACATAATTAGTGCAATGTTTATCATATTTTATGCACAATAATATCATCCCAGGACCGACTACACAGCTCGGAGAAAGATATAAATTTAACAGAATTGTGTTTACCTGTTATGTCACGAATTAATGTAGGCTAACCAGTGACATGTATACAAAGCAAAACTCGAAGCGGAACTGAGTGATTAGATAACAAGACCTCTAGAAAGTTGGTCCTACAATCAAAACATGTATAAAGTTTTTTTTTTTATTCAAATTGTTGTTTACAGTTTCTACTTACTTATACAATACACACTAACTGGCTTCGCTCGTTACGATTTTTACAAACTGGTCTTGACAAAAATGGAGTTTTGAATTGGATCAAAGTTGCAGATTAAAAATTAATAATTTCCACATTTATGTAATTTTTGACACACTTATAGAACATCTGGAATCGTCAAAATTGACAGGCATACTGGCACATTCAACTGCCAGAAGTATGCTAATTTCAATGATTCTAGCTGTCCTATATGTGTGGATCAAAAGGATAAATAATTATTGGAAAATGTACAAAATTTATCTAAACTCAAAAATCTAGCTCTAAGTTGTAACCGATGGAGATGCGAAACATACAAGCTTGTATATCTCCACACATCCGTAACTTTTAGTGCATTCCGTTTTTTGATAAGTCTTACCGTTTAGCCATAATAGATCTCAAAAAAGGTTTACACTGATTTTAAAATTGCTTCCGCCATTTTGAATTTTTTGGTGTATAAAATTATAACTTTTGAAATTTTTCTGTCGGTTGCAGGCTAAAAGATTTTAAGTATCTAACTCATCTGGAAGTAGGATAGATATTGTATAGATGAGTGAGTGAATCACACAAGACGTAAATATTTTAAATTAACGAAGAAACTTGAAACTCTCAAGTCGTGTTCTACAAATATAAAATAACGAAAAACGTGCATGTAAACATAGATCCCATACACATAGTTTCCTGGCCACTCGCCATTTTGTTTTTTTTACAAAAAATACTTGGCAAATAAGTAGGATATTGAGTTCAAAGTTGGTACACGCATTCTCTTTTTTAAGTTTTACAAGTTTTCAAAAACAAAGACTTTATTTTGTTTATTTTCAAAATGGCGGCCATTAAAAATATTTAACTTCGATTTTCAAAATCTTTACAAGAGACTAAATACTTTCCTCTTTTAATGATGAACAAAACTGTGTTTAATTTTTTTTTCTAAGTTGAATTACAAACGAGTTATTTCTTTGGTAATTGTTTACAAAGCTAACGGTTTTCGAAATATTTATTGTTAAATATTTTAAATTGCCGTCATTTTGAAAATATAAAATATACCCCGACCCAAAACCAGATATATTTACAAAATTAAATTTTTAACCCATCACATAATTTTCTGCGTATTTATGGGAATTTATAAATTACACATACATTAACTATTAAACGCGTAGTTTATTTAGAGTATGTATGATACAAATTAAAAGCTTAATATATTTTTTTAAATATCCCATTCCGAATACCAGTAATCCAGGTGGTATTATTTCTCACTTGATATTCCAAAAAAATTCTTTAAAATATTCCATTTCATCTTGATTGCTATTCCATATTTATTTTTCAGTTTAGATTGATATATAAATATTCTATGTTTATTTATTCGCACAGCTAGGTGCCTCGAATTGAAATAAATAATACATTTGTATTTATCATAGCCTTCGTAAGTTTATTTTCATTACATAGAATTATATAAGCAATAGGCACAATGGCCTTGGGTGAACTGTCAATGTAACTTTAAAAAAAATGTATATGTGTAATTATTATTTCTGACTTTTTAATATTTAGCGAATTTCATCAAGATATTATACTGTTAAAACTTGTCGTGGATATGTTAGTTTTGAACAGATTTGTTTAAAATACTGCATTTAATGTTGTATATATATAACATGTTGTTTACTTATATATATATATATATATATAAGTAAACAACATGTTACAAGTTTTCACAATCCAGTTTTTCTAATCCACAAAGTATATAATATTATTAATAATAATTTAAGAAGTATTATTTGTGTTTATTTTTTTCCAATGAAGGTAGCTTCAAAACCGGCTAATAGCCTAAATGAAGTGCCTATATTTTCTTTGTACAAGTATGTCAGAAAGGTTTATAATATTTGTTTTCCTTGTTAGTTGCATAAGTGTTTAAGTTCTATTTCGAATTATTTTTCTGTAAATTGTATTTTAGATTGTATGTAGTATCTGTAATTATTTAATATTAATTGTTATAATTATGTAATTGATAATAATTAGGTTACTTACATGTTTTCTGATAATGTACAAAGAAAATAATGAATAAATTTTTTTTTTTAAATGCGAACAAAATTTCAGCTATTTAAAATAAAACACAGTTTTTGAAGAGTTATTAGATTATTTTATTTTTATTATAAGTTTGTTTTTTATGGTACAGTTGAGTAGTTTTTAAATTGTACTGTAACATATGTGTTCATCTAAGTTAACCTCTTTTTGTAGTTTTAATCGTGGCTTTTAAATAGAGCAAAGTAATGTACTGTTTATGTGCAATCACATTTAATGATGGTCTTGAAGCAAGAAGACGATGCTAAGCTATCTATCCAGATATTAAACCACCATCACAAAAGTTAATAAGAAAGTGGAAACACTACTACTGAAAACTGGAAGTGCAGACAATTAGATGTGAATATTAAAGAAAACGTTTGTTGCATTGAGAAAATTCAATTCAACCGTATTAGATTAAGGAATGACCTTAAACCCTGATGTGATTAAATTGATAGTATCATTAAAAACACAAAGTAAAGTTTTACAAGAGTCACGTTGTCCACGGCCTTTTTTAAAACGACCCCGACAGAAGAGTGGGGGTTTGTTCTAAAGTCAATGAACATTACGGTACTAGACTGAAATTGAATGGTTTCTTTCAATTGTATTTTCTGATGAATCAACATTTTATCGTGATGGCGGTTAGTCGAAACAATTGCAATTATTATAATATTGTAAACCTTGAAGAAATTAAAATTGAAAGAGCAGTAATTACTTATTGAGCGGTAGTGTTTATCTACATTTCCGTGAGCAATATGAATGGAACTAGGTACCATGGTGATCCAAATAGTCTTACATCTTCCAGCAAGATTGAGCAGCTCCACACTACGCTATGCCGCCAAGATCTCCAGACCTAACAGATAGTTATTTACTTTTTGTGCGCCTACTTAAAAGAACGAGTTTATTTCCGTAGCATCAATACAGATGAGGAGTTAAAGACAATTATTAAAATTAAATTCTCAAGATGCCAACAGTGGTATGTCTATGATCTTTCTATTTATCGGTGATATCAACAAATATTTGAATAACGATCATTGTTTCTTCTATGATATTGTATTGTTGATTATTGTTACTTTTATTACTAACTTAAAAGTGATTGAAATTAGTAACGTTTAAGATGTAACAACAATACTAGTTATTAAACGTAAGATAAACTAACAGTTACAAAACTCAGTTTTATTTATAACACCCGCCATTTTGTTTCGTGTAAGATAGTTTACTTGAACATTCCGTGGAATATTTCTGTATATATCTGCATCATTCAACTAAAAGTTTAATCAAATCGGTTTAAAAACAACTCTCCCACAACAACTAAAACATTATATAGACTGTATTTCACAGGAGTGATTAATTGTTCACACATTTATAATAGCACTTGTAAAAGAGGGAGGAGGGAAATGTTAAAAGCAACCTTAACGGTTTTCTGTTTAAAAACAAGATGTCCTTGTGAGAACATACGGCGGGAGGTTTCTTGTAGAGTAGACTACATGCACAATATATTACATTAGATAGCCGGTACAAGCTCATCTGTTTGGAGTTCAACAGGACTGTCTGAAAATTTAGAAATATTACCGGAGAAATTTAGAAATATTATAAACAAGGATTCATTCTAGCTCGCTTTTGTTAGATTTATTTGTAATCTCTATTGAAGGTAAACTGGAGGTTGAAATAAAAATTGGAGAAATAAGGATAAAACTATTGGCATACAAAGCTGATATTGTGTTAGTGACTTGCTTTGTAGAAGATGATAAATTCTTTGAAGAAATATAGTTTGGTAGCCTATTGAACTTAGAAGTAAATTTCATATGTCAAAAATTATCATTTTTACTTAAAAAATATGGTAAGTTTTGCAATCCCAAATAAATTCTACCTCTATTTTTTGGGTGACAACGTTTCATGATCGGAGAAAACTGAAAAATGATTTACGTCCTCATAGTCGTCTACACATAACATAATTTACTCGCATTTTAGCAAGACGAATTTTTCTGATCTAGGAATACAACAATACAAAATACATCTATAGAAATTATTGTCTGTTTCATTAAAAATATAGTATATTTCATCACTAGGAGCAAATGTGATTGTTTTCGGTGTGCAATTGGAACTACGATTAAGCGCCAAAATTACTTTTTTTTTTTATGTGTGATGAAAAACGTTTTTTATCATACGAAAAATAAAATGAAAGTAAACAAAATATTCGATTAGTTATTACTTATTTTAATAACAACATAGTCATAACATAATAACATACAAGTATTATAAAATTTATCTACGTTTGAAAGTTCGTATTAATTAGTATAGTCAGTAATATTATCAGTGTTTTGATAGTTGAGATTGGTAAGCTAGTACCACGTTGTCATTTACAATGTTTTTATTCGTGTCATTTTTCACTTTAAAAACCTTTCACATACCTTTTGATTTACTTGGTAATAACTCTCCCATTACTTCTTGTAAAATACTATCAGGAATTTCCATTTCGCTATCTTGAATTGTACGTATTTGTTTTCATCAAGTTCACAAACATAACCTATGAAACAATAACAAAGTTTGAGGTTATTTTTTTTGGTGGGCTATTATAAGGTAACGGTACACGTGGACTTTAGGGATCAATTTCAGGAAGAAAAACATCTGTTTTTCGTGCAGTATGATGAAAACACTTTTTTCAGCACGGTTTTCCTTACCGTTCACTGATTAGCACTTTAAGAATAAATAAATAAACAACAATAACAAAAAGTTGCTAACCTACTGTCAATAACCAACCCGTTACTATTAATAAAATAATGAAATAAATACAAAAATAATTATTAAAAATAAACGCTATGGCGGCAACAAAAATTAAAATAGAAACACAAAATTTAGAAAGGAAGACTACAGTATATTCATTTAGAAACTTAATGAAATTCTAGAAATACCGGATTTTCTTGGGAGTTCAGTTTTCGAAATTAAATTTTTGACGATAACTTTTAAATATTATCTTTTAAAGGTGGGGTTTGAATTAGAAACTGTGAATTTATTATCCAATAAATAATCACAACGTTATAACATAATAATAACGTCATAATAATTGTAATTTAGTAAGTTTTAAGTTGAATATCACAAGAGATATTTAACAAAAACCAATTTAAAAAGGCTGATATTTTGACATTTTTATTAGATTTTTACGATTTTCATTAGTTCTGTTTGAGGACTATATTCTCCTGTGCTAAATTTCATGTACCTGTTTTAATATTTTTGATCGCTATTGTGCTCATGTTCCGATGACAACGACGACAGACGGACGGCATGTCTAAAATCACTGTTTCACTTTACTTTGGCCATGAAAATTGAAGACCAGTTAGGTTAGGTTAGGTTAAGTCTTCATGAAATTTTTTTGAAGAACAGTTAAAAACAAAGGTCGATATTTTTGCTATTAGACTACCTTATCACGTATACTGGATCAAACCTCAGAAATGATTGGTTAGGACAAAATATTCAAGAAATGTGATGTAATAAATCTTGCTTAGTTTCATTATATCCGCCATTTTGTTTTGTTACAAACAAAGTTTTATATCTATAACTTTGGAAAAATATTGGATATTGTGTTCAAATTTTGTACACACCTTTTTTTTGTAATCTTTTACGCGTGTACTAAAAACAAAAAATATATTTTGCTTTTTTTTAAATGGCTACTGTTTCAAATTTTAATGTAGAATATTTTGAACTATGGTGGAACATTTCTTTACTAAAACTAACTTAATGTCATTGAAACTAGGTGCATGGGTTTTGTTATTAAAAATTTGTCAGAATTTCAAAATATTTTCGTTTTAGCCTAATCTTGCGTGTTGTAGACAATCACCAAGTTATTGTTTTCAGTTTTTTTTCTTTCGATAACTCGATTATTTTTCAGACTATAGTAAAAAAAAACTAGTATGTTTATCTTTAAAAGAAGGAAACCTTTTTGTCTCCTAAATGTTTTATAAAGTTAACTGTTTTAGTTTATAAAGTTGAAAATTTTAAATTAGATAACAAACAATTTACTAGACACGAGATTTCCTCAGTCTCTCTGCACTTAGCATTAAAATAGGTATTAAGTTGACTGCTTAGTACTTAAATGAACAACCAAGAAAAGCTTTTATCTGTGCTAGTAAATTACCAAGAATTACTATTTTATGTTATTACCGATATTTCAGCTATTCTTCAACATACAATAGAAAGAAAGATATGGGTTGTGTTTAGCATTCAAAGATCTAAATATTTTGTGTCGATATTGTAACAAATTTGACTTCAACATATTTATAGGATTTTAACTTTTTCTTTAATTAATTATTACATTGGGTTTTAAAATCTTTTACAATATAAAATCAATTATTGTCCAAATCTGATGCACTTTATACTTATACACTAACGTCTTAACCTACTAATTATTCTAAGTACATAGTTAAAATAAAAGTTTAATTCTACCATGTCTTAACCAGCCCTAAATAAAGAAATAAGAGTGCATCATATTTTACTTTTAAATATTTTACTTTTAATTTATTTATTATAAAATGCTCCGGCTAACTGAAATGTACTATTAATTAAATTTTATTTAATTTCTCTTTACGGGTTCGTGAGGTTCTTTGGTGACTATAATTTACATACAAATATAATTTGGTGGTAGTTTATTTAATTGAGATTGTCCATTAATTTTTACTTATAGCTTGGAAGTTTTATCACTGCTCCGATGTTCCTGGTTCCGTGCACGTGGTTCCCGTGTAGACTGCCAATAGATGGATCGATTTGCCTTGATGTTTTCGACAATCTTCTTTTCTTCTTACACTTATTTCTCACTCACTTTCGTGATGACGATTACTTTAATTTATTGTATTAATATTCCTGTTCAAAAACTTTTATAACGACGCAATTTATCACACACTTCTATGACGACGATTACTTTTAATTTATAACGACGATTATCTTTTAAACTATTCTTCGGAGATATTATTAATACTTATACAAAAAAAAAACGACGCAAATACTATTAAATTTTGACGTTTGATCTCGGCTAATCTTTCACAACGATCTTCTTTTCTACTAAAGAAACACTTGCTCCGAAACTCCCTCCTTCAATCAGTAACAAAAAGAATGAATCTCGTGCGCCTCTCTTCCACCCCTATATATAAGTTCTAATTTCAAATGCTTTCTTCCGATCCTCTTCTTTCATTGGCTTATTTTAAATCTTGTACGTTGACACAATTTCTTTCATTGGTCCATTTCAAACATTTTCAGTTGAAGGCATTGACTTTTGGAATGGTTTATTTGACTTCTTGAGACCTGTGACTAATGTTAGAATAGTTTTTCTAGCTGTCAACCCTTTCAACTCTTTACAATTTATGGTCTGCCGAGCACTGACCTTTTGGGAGCCCTCTATTTCGTTATAACATATTACATATTATTTTGTATACAAATGATTAAATGATCTCCATTTTTAATCAGTTAGTTAAAAATTATAAGATGTGTTAAAATGCAAACTACTGGTATAAATTCTATAACATTTTGTAATGATTTCTCAATCAGTTCTAGCATTGTATCTTATTTTCGAAATAAAAGCATACCAATAAACGGATAACAAAACATTTTAGGACATGTTTGAAATAATTATTTTTATTTCCAGAATTATTTTCTAAACTTCAGCACCCTAATTACTGAACACTCTGTAGAATGAACCAGACCTTAATACAGTTATGTAAACGTAACGAATGAGGTTACCAACTGCAAAAAAAGAATTTAAAATTCCAAAATAATACGCGTTAAAAAACTTCAGAGGGGTGGAAATAGAAAGCAACGGCTATGTGACTCTGAAGAGGACCTAAGGATCTAACTGCGGAGAATGGTGTTCGAAGAGAGTAACAGACGAAAGTTGTCATTGAAAAGGACAAAGTCCAGGGAGTAACAATTCAATTTTAACATCGATTTGTACCTACTTGGTTTCCAAATATTATTCTCAACAAAACCTAAACGTTTTTACTTTTGTAAGTATAGGGTAAGTTTTATAATCGCAAAAATATTTTGAACTCAATTTTTTGATTGATCTTCACGTTCGTGCCTTAAGAAATCGAAAACATGTTTTTCGTCATTGTCGTTGTTGTTGTTGTTGTCGTTGTTGTACGTATAATACGGGCCACACAATTACGATAGGAATATGAAATTTGGTATAGAACACTTTCCTATGTAGAACCGTATAGAAATTCATACAAATCTAATTTAAATTACAAAATGGCGATTATAATAAACAATTTTTCGTTTATATCTCATGCGTTATTCAACTTATAGAACAAGATATTAGATAAAAAATTGCTGTTTTAAATTCTCTATGTAATGGTACCAACATCACCCCTCGAAGTTGACAAATAACGAAGTTATTATCAAAAATTTAATTTCAAAAACTGACTTCCCAAGAAAATGTGACATTCGTATGGTTTCAAGATCCGACTGGGCCGAGTGTCCGATAGAAACATAGCGAGACAACACTTCACATATGTGGAGCTTCGAAGCCCACTAGGGCGAAGATACTGACACGAGCGAAGCGAGTGGAGACTTTATAAGATATACACAACTTCGAGGCTGTTAGGGCCTAGCCGTATTTAAGAATGTAGTTATATACACAATTGCGAGGTTCAGAAAACCCGTGTATCTGTTTTCTATGCGAACTTACTCTTTTGGATAAAATTCCTTGATCTACCAATACAATTTAATACTTTCTAATCTATTGAGCGTTACATTTCGAGGATACTTGTTAGGTTAGATTAGTTTTTTTTTTTTTTTTTTTTTTTTTTCATGTTATGTTAAAGGATTTACAATATGATTTGACATTAGTTGTGAAGTATTTGGTTTCAAAACTCCTCAATTAAAAAACAACCAATTAGAATGTTTAAAACTTATGGTCTGCAATGGAACGAAACAAGCTTTCCCATACTTTGTCAGGCCTTTCTATTACTTTTAATATAAAGTAATTTGACACCAAAAAGATAGTGTTAAAAATTGGAAATGGAATTTATTTGAAAATGATTTTTTGACAATTTCTATTACACGCATATTTAGAACAACAGGTATAAGTATTTATATGTTCTTTTAGTGAAAGATATTGTTTCTAGTCATACATGTTTTAGCTGAGGCTTTAAAAGTTTGATATCGTTCCTTTGGGTCCAATCGATCCTCTAGCACTTAGACGTAATGCGATCATTGTTAATATTTAGTCCCACACACTTTTTTCAAATATCTGTTCTTCGTAGCTCTCTCTGTCCGGAAGTCAGGAAAATACGAGATGAAAGTGGACAGTGGAAGGGCGATATAAAGGGGTTCAATATCTAGTTTGTTTGTTTAGAAAATGGAGGGGGAGGGCAGAAATTCTTGTTTTCCCGAGCGTTTTACACTCAAACTCCAAAACAGACGATGATGGGGAGGGGGAGGAGGATATATAGATGGATTAAGGAAAAATTTATTTGATTCAATATATATTTATGTATTTCGATTACTCAACAGAAGTCTCCTCCCCACAAGGTTTACTCCTGTTTTAATAAAGAGAACATCCCTCTGTCAGTCGTACGCTAGTAAGAGAAAACGTAAACTAACCTGACCTTCCTAAACCTAACCTAACCTTTTCCTTAAACTTATGATTGCTTTTTTTAAAAAATAAATAAGTACTGGCAGTTTTTGATAGAAAAAAAACTCGAATACAAGATCTCACAAAAATTACGTTTACTTAATCAAATATGTTTCAACGACAAAGTTGCCATCCTCAGTGATACATGAACTACAATAACTAAACTATAACGTATTGTAGCTCATGTATCATGAGGATGGCGACTTTGTCGTTGAAACGTAATTTTTGTGCGATATTGTGTTCGAGTTTTTTTCTATCTAATATTATCTTGCAAGTCATGCTGAATTTATAGTACTGGCAGTTTTTATTCATTATTTTATACTAACTTCAGCTTAAAAATAAAGTTTAAAAAAAATTCATTGTAAAGTCATTTACAAGTAAAATCAACAATTTCCATTTTTGAATTTTTCCACATTTATATTTTATGGGAGGATATTTAGCCTCTCTGTTTATCGTTTTATTAAATATTTCTCAGGTTTTATATTGTTTTCACGCTTCTTAATGAAACCTTGACCAGGAAAGGAACTAATAGAGATTCCAATAAATCTATTTTGAAATTTGTTCTGTGAGTGGACACATACGAAGTCCGATATCCTAGATCTTTTTAAAGATTTATTTTTATGGAAAGTCGACAAAAATTAGGAAAGTTGGTGCGTTATATTATTAATTTTAAAAACGTACTTGGCATAAATTCGACTTTGTAGTCTATCTTCTTACATGAGATAAACATTTTTTGTATGCTCTTATTTTTGTAATGAATATATCAGAATTAGATACATATTTATTAAACGTACATATTTATTTATTTTGTGTAATTCAATGCCCTAAATTTACGTAATAAATGATACAAAAACATTGCACTAAATTTCTTACCTCTCATCTACAAATTTAAATATTAATAAACATAAATAATACTCTTCGCAATTTTTGAAATTTCTATTTTATAGATCCAAAAAATTGCTTGGTTTTGCTATAAACTCTTCTCATAGCTTTAAGTGTAAAATTAAATGTAATTTAATAGACGACTGCCATGTTTCATTTTCGTTTGTTTTGTTAATTGCTCTTAAAAGTTATTTTTTGTGCTTGGAATTTTGAACACGTTTTTGTGTCATTAATACGCATATGTAACGAAAACAGTACAGCTGATTTTGATAAATTATGGCTGTTAGAAACTTACCCGAGTAGAGTGTTAGTTTGGTAATCGTAAAACATTTCGACCTACGTTTTTGGCTGATTATTACGTTTCGTGGTCTCAGGAAAAAGTCATTTTAGAAATGTCGCTTATCAGTCATCGTAGTAAGGGGAATATATTGTGCTCTAATTGAAATGAAAAAAAAAGAAGAAAAAAAATCTTATGAAAATGTCAAGATGATGGGTATTTAAAAAAAAAATTGTTTTGTTATAGCACACTAAAATAGATAAAAAAAAAAAAATTCAATTCCGCGTGTAATGGTAGTCTACAAACTAACCTCTTCAGGTTGATAAATAGCAAAAAAAAAAAAAAAACACACACACGAAGCCTGCTAAGGCATAGCCGACGTCGAGAAAATAGTAATATACATAATTATAAGGCTCATTAACATGTGTACACAACTATTTCAAACAAATATAATTTATTGGTTAAGATGGGGGTGAATAAGTACCATTATAGCACCCGTGAACGTTTTTTATTAATAATTCACAAACCAGTAATTTTTGGAAATAGTGACCGTATATTGTGTTGGGTCATAAGAGGCTTCATTTTAGCAAAAATTTTAAAACCTATTTTGTGAATCCTGTCTTATAGCAGACAACTCTAAATTTCGAGTTATTGAAAATAATAATAAAGTCATCATATATCTCCAAAACATTTCTACATACCAAATCTCATCAAAATCAAATTTAAATTTAATTTGTTCGATCGGTGTTGTGGTGGTACATTCCAACGTAATTTTTTTTTTTTTTATAATTGAGAAATTGTAAAAATCAGGAGTGTACCGGTTCACCTCTAGTCAGTTCAACTTTTAAATTAAAACATTCCAAGTTTTCCTTATTTTGTTAGAATTGGATTACAGCAAGTATTATTTATTGTTAACTGTTAATTTTTCTGTTTGCTCTTATTATTATTTTTTCTTATTTCATTTATCTGTAATTTAACTTCAAAGATATTTTAAAAATTGTCATTAAGTTTCCTAATTTGATTTCTTGGTATCGATAATTTAAGGCTTACTATAAATATTAAACTATTTGTTGCATATTTTTTATAACTACAAAATGTTATTTTGTCTTTACCTACAAAATTAATTTTTCTTTAAATCTCGTCAACAATTTATATTAAACTATCTGAACATGATTATTTATTTGCTATATTATTTATTATTACTATTGTTTTTTTTAATATTAGTTAATAAATAAAAAATTGCATAAGTGAGACGGGTTTTTGTCCATTGTAAGGTGCGGTAAGCCAGAATTATTGTATTTTTAATACATTTAATAAAGCACTAACTACAACAAACAAAAAAATATCAAAATTGCACCATTTGTTTTGACTGTTAAACAATTTCACAGACGATAAACAGATTTCATTAAAAAAACTACATGTACTTAATGAACTTAAAAATTATAAAACCGAGATAAATTCAACAGCAATTCTTTGTTCCCTTTCATAACTATCTCTATAGTAAGAAATGTTCAAAATTAAAATATACCTAATTAAGATTAATGATTATTTAAAAAAATTGTTTTAAACTTTCACCACAACAGAGTACTTCAGAATACGACCCCACCACCTGTTTTAATATACTGTATTAAAACTTGCTTTTTGCAAGAGGAAATGTTTTTCTCCCTTTTTTTTCTCCGTTTGTTTTAATAGGATTTTTAGAGATTTAGGGGATTAGTAGTGACGTCAAATGCGCCAAGTAGATGCGCCGTAAACATGTTATTATCGATTACTTTCACTGAGTGTCATGGCGGCCACAACCCGGCAATTCTAATCTGTTCAACAACTTCATTAAGCCGGTATTTGTTTAGCTAATTGCACGGCATAAGCCTATTTATATTTCATGTTAGAAGGGTTTGTATTATTAATATGACGCGACCGGAAACATTAGCTAAACCAGAGGCATGTTTTTGAAGTAAAAATTGTATTTTTTTTTTAAAGTAGAAAACGTTTAGCAAATAAGGGAGAAACATATAAAAAATATTGAATTACCAAAAGAAAACCAAACATTTCAGGATATTTTCCACCACTTTTATAAATATTCTTGTTTGGAGGATTTGTAGGAAACCATTCAGATGTATTTGGAAAATCTTTATGTATTTAAGGTTTTTTTGACTCATGTTTGAGCATATTTAGTCAAACTTTAAACTTGTATTTATAATTGTTGGCTAATGATTAGCACCGCACCAAGACAAATTTTATCTTTGTATTTAAAGGTATTTTGTACTCAAAATTGAGCATATGTAGACAAATTTTATCTTTGTATTTAGGATTTTCTAGTCTCTTCAATGAGTATATTTAGACACGCTTTAACTTTGTTTTAGGTTTAGTTGCTTCATGATTGACCATATGTGGAGAAACGTTCACTCTGTCTATGGGTTTTTACAGGACGAACTTTAACGTTTAAATTAGTTTTTTCACTAATGATTAGGCATATTTATATATTATAACTCTGTATTAAGGTTTATTTAACTCATGATTGAACACATTGGGAATAATTTTAACAATCTATTATTAGTTTTTTTTTTTTTTTTTTAATGACAAGATATTCTAAATGATAACTCTCTATGAATGTGTTTTTACTCGTGATTGAGCTTATTTGGAAATATTTTACCTATGCATTAATAGTTTTTTAAATCATTGTGTATATTCTAGAAACTGTACCCTTTATTAATGTTTTTTCTCGTGGTTGAGCGTATTAGAACACATTTTAACTATGAATTAATAGTTTTTTTTTAAATGATTGAACATATTCTAAAATCTTTACTCTTTATTAATGTTTTTTACTTGAACTTGAGATTATTAGGACATATTTTAACATTGTATTAATAGTTTTTTAATGATTGATTGTGTATATTTGGATACATGGACTTAATTTAACTTTATATTAATTATTTCTCAATGTTGATTGAGAATATTTCGGGCGTACTTTAACGTTGTATTTAGAATTGTATTACTCATAATTGAACGTATTGAGAAACTATAACTCTGTAATAATGGCTTTTTATTCACTATTGCGCATTATTTGACGTACTTTAACATTGTATTTAGTGTTGTTGGCCCATGACAACGTATCTTCAACCAATATTTATATACTGTAATTAGGATTTTGTTGAAACAGTTTTAAGGAAAATTTTACATTTAAAAAAAGTTTTATTATTCGTTACTTATAATATTTGGATACACTCTATGTAATAATGTTTTTTACTCATAATTGAGGATATTTGGACAAAGTTGAACTTTGTATTTATGATTTATTACTTATGATTGAACGAACATATTTAAAGAAATTTTAATTTCGTAATAAGGATTTTTTCTTACTAATGTTTCAACCTATTGGGACACACTAAAACTCTGTAGTAATGTAGTAATTATCATATTACTACTCATAATTTAGCATATTATCAAATTTAATTTTGTACTTATGTTTTGTTGGCTCTGGATATAGCATGTTAGTCAAATTCGAACTTTGTATTTACGGTTGTTTTGTTGATTCTTGACAAATATGTTTAGTTTGAACAAATTTTACTTTTATTTCCAGTTTTCCTTACTCATGATGTAGATATACTCTAACTATGTTTGAGTCTATTTGAACATACTTTAATTCTATATTAATTTGTGATTTTTCTCATAATTGAGAATATTTAGACATACAAGTACTTAGAATGGTTTCTAAGAATGGTTACAAGAATTAATGGTATCTTACTCATTAATGCGCATATTTGGGCATACTTTAACGTTGTGCTTGTGAATTTTATTACTCATAATTTAACACATTTAGAGAAAATATCAGTGTTAACGGTTTATTGATCATTATTGGACATGCTTTTATAATTTCGTTTCTTTACATACTTTATCTCTGAATTAGTGTTTTTTGTTTGTTTTTAATTGTTATTAAGCATATTTGAAATAATTTAAGTTTCTATGTAGGGTTTATTTGGGTCATGATTGAGCATATATAGACAAACTTTAACTATGTATTTAGGGTTTTGTTGACTCGTGAATAAACATGATTAGAGAAACTTTAATATTTTTATTGAGGGCTTTATGTTTGTTGTGGATTTACTATATTTTGACAAATTATAGATTTGTATTTACAGTTTTTTTGGTGTATAATTGAGCGTATTTAATCAAAAATTTGTTCTGTATTTAGAAATGAATAATCGTGAATCAGATTACTTAGAACTAATTTACGGTTTTTTTTCTTCCTTTTCGTGTGAGGATATATCTGACAAACTTTAACTATGATTATTTTTTATTTCTTTTTTTTTATTTGATGGAGCATATTAGGACACACTGTGTCATTGTAATTTGAATTTACACTCACTATTGAACATATTTATACATAATGTAACGTTGCATTTTGATTTTGTACTCACGACTGATTTATTTAGAAATTTTAATTCTGTATTATGGGTTATTTTATTTATGATTGAACATTTTGGAACAAACGTTAACTCTGTATTATTGATTTTTGTTTTATACATTATTGAGCATACTTGAATATACAATAATTATGAATTGATTTTTTTTTAAATTATTGATTACGGATACTTTAACTAGACACTATTATACTTTTTTCATAATTAAACATACTATAACACAGTCTATGGTTTTTTATTTACTAGTGATTGAGCATAATTATAATTACTTTAAGGTTGTATTTAAATTCTTGTTACTAATGCTTGACCATATTTAGAGAAACTGTAACGCCCTATTAAGGGTTTATTTACTCATGATTGAGCGTAATTATAAATACTTTAAGGTTGTATTTAAATTCTTGTTACTAATGCTTGACTATATTTAGAGAAACTGTAACGCCATATTAAGGGTATTTTTACTCATGATTGAGCGTAATTATAAATACTTTAAGGTTGTATTTAAATTCTTGTTACTAATGCTTGACCATATTTAGAGAAACTGTAACGCCCTATTAAGGGTTTATTTACTCATGATTGAGCGTAATTATAAATACTTTAGGGTTGTATTTAAATTCTTGTTACTAATGCTTGACTATATTTAGAGAAACTGTAACGCCATATTAAGGGTATTTTTACTCATGATTGAGCGTAATTATAAATACTTTAAGGTTGTATTTAAATTCTTGTTACTAATGCTTGACCATATTTAGAGAAACTGTAACCCCCTATTAAGGGTTTATTTACTCATGATTGATGTAATTTCGATAAACTTTAATTTTGAATTGATGTTTTTTAAATTCTTGCTTGTGCATACTTTAACTCAACTCAGTATTATTTGATTTTAACTCATGATTGAGCATAACTGGGCATGCTTTAAAACCCAGTTTATGGGTTTAAAAAAAATTGAACATATTTGTTATACTTTAACGTTGTATTTAGACTGTTATTACTAATGATTGACCATTACAATTTCAACTTTTTTATCTCAATTTACATTCATATCTCAGGTTAATACTGTTTAAACAACTACGTGTAACTAGATCGAAAGACTCATTTGTTTCCTTTAGTGAAAAATTAACTAAATTTGTTTCAATTATACTAAATAACATGAGGTTTTCAGCCTAGTAAATAACATAACTTTAACCCTATTAAATCCCTTTCAATTGCTAATTTTAATTCAACCCAGTTGTTTGATGAGTATATTAGAGCTGTGATCACCAAAAGAAATTAATCTTCCATTGAAATTGCCATTACAAAGACTGTTTAGATAAATTAAAAATAAATTGCTACTTATGGGACCCCAGATTTACCAACTTTTCACTCACTAAAATAATTTCCAAATATGACGCACTGTTTTATCTCTGAGAGATAACTAACGAACCATTCTTACACCACTCCTCAAATACCGCAATTTCAGAGAGCATTTAGTAGGTTCCTAGTGCCAATGGTGATTGAGATTATTTGCACATATTTTAATGGGGTATTTTGGCTTTTCGACTCATATTTCAGACACACTTTAACTCTGTTTATTGTTTTTTAAACATTGTTGAGGACATTAGGACTCACTGTACTGTTACAATTCAAGTTTTTTACTAATGATTAAAGATTTTTGGATATAGTTTAACTATGCATTGATGTTTTATTTATTCTTGATTATGCATGCTTTAAGTATTGCTTGATTTTAACTTATAATTGAGCATAATTGGATACAATTTAACTCTGTTTATGGATTTTTACTCATGAGTGAACATATTTGGACATACGTTAACATTGTATTTAGATTTTTGTTGTTAATAATTGACCATATGCAAACAAACTTTAACTCCATATTGAGAGTTTAAAAAAAAGACTTAATACTTATTGTGACAACTTTAACTCTGTATGGATGGTATTTTACTTGGACGAGTATATTTGAACATACAATAACTCAGTATAAATCATTTTCACTTACGATTCAGCAAATTATAACTTTTTTATTAATGGTTTTGTACACATTATTAGGAATAATTAAATATAATAACTCTGAATCAGTTTTGTACTGATTATTGATCTAATTTAAACAGATATTAACTTTGTGTTAAGGGGTAATTTACTCGAGATTGTAAACATTGCGACAAACTTTAACCTTGTTTTAATGATTTTTTTATTGATTAAGCTTATTCGAGTAACTTTAAATCTCTATTACTTTTTTTTTTATTGTGACAGTCAATATTTGGGCATGCTTTTATATTGACTTTTTTACTCATGATTAAGCATATTCATATTAAACATACTTTATCCCTGCTTTTGTGGTTTTTCTGGTCATAGTATATTTTTGCATTCAGGGTTATTTATTGACACATGATTTATTTTTTATGTTTGGAAAATTCGACATTTTTTTGTTCATGATCTACATACTTGGACATACTTTAACTCTGTAATAATATTTTACTTATGATTGAGCATATTTAGACATACTTTGACTCTGTATTTATGTATTACTACTAATGGTTGAACATATTTCAACACACTTTAAATCTATATTAAGGTTTTTTGTTTTAATTATTATTGAGATTATTTGTACATACTTTAACGTTCAATTTATTATTTTATTATTCACGATTGAATATATTTAGAGAAATTTTAATCGTGTATTATTAATTTTTTCACGCATATTTGAACAAAAGTGGACCTATTTAACTCTGTAATAAGAAATTTATTATTCATTATCAATGATATTAGACAAAACATTTGTTTTTGTTTTTTACTCATGACGAAGTATATTTAAATAATCTTTAATTCCTTATTAATGTTTTTTTTTTTTTTTTTTTTTTTTTTTTTTTTTTTTTTTTTTTTTTATTTAAATCACGATTGTGCATATTTGGACTCACTTTAATGTTTACTTGTATGGTTTGTTTGGTTCATGACTAAACATATTTTGACAACTTTAACTTTTTTCAGGACTTTACTAGTATTTAGAGATATTTAACCTTTAACTGTATTTTAGAGATATTTTCGTCATGATTGATTTAATTATATATTACATAAAATACGTAACGTTGTATTTAAGGTTTTGTACTTATGTTTGAGCTAATTTGGACAAACTTTAACTCTTTATAATGATAATTATTAGTAATTATTGAACATTTTGGGACAACCTTTATATTTTTATTATTTTCTCGTGAATATTTTGACATATTTTATGATTTTACTTCTGATTTATTTATTCATGATGTAGTAACATAACTCTGTATGAGAGAGTTTTTTTTACTCATATTTGGACATACTAAACTCTGCATTAATTCTCTTTTATACTCATGATTGTCTATATTTGGATATACTACGTATAATGTTGTATTTAGGTTATTTTATTACACATGATTGAACATGAAATATTAACTCTGCATTCATGTTGTTTAAAATCACGATTAACCATCATTGAAAATCCTTTAATTTTGTATGTAGGGTTGGCTCGTACTTTCTATACAGGGTTGGCTCATAGTTGAGGATATTTAAATAAGCTTTAATTAGAGTTTAGGCATCTTCAAAACCAATAAAGGCAAAAGAAAAGTAATTGTCAATCAAACATTGTAAAAGAACCACCTACGCGTCTTGAAAAATTACTTATTTATTTAACCTAAACACTATTTTCTTGTGGTATAATCTTCATTTTAAGTCGTATTTGATTACAATTCAGTATTTAATGATAGGGGTCAAGAATCACGTTGGTTTTTGCCCATTATTTCTAAACAGTAATATATTTATATTTTTGCGATTTTGTACATGATTGATTGTGATTGCACTGAAATTTGAACAAACGGTAAAGCCGATTTTGAGGAATTAATTACTTTATAATAGTCTCAAGGTCGATTACCGCTAATTAACGAACCATCATTTTTTAAGATATGGCAATCAATTTATTTTGTTTGGGCCCTTGGAGACTACATTTTTGTGTAAAATTTTATACAGTCGATTTTAAGAAAATCTTAATTATCTGTTTTTTTTATGACTAACCTCAAAGTTATAAAAAATGAAAATGAAAGTTTTAAGGTGTGATAAAATAATACCAACGTACCAAATTGGTAAACCTGTTTAGGCTGAAAAGCTCTCTATATACAACAGGCGACTGAAAGGTAATCCAAAAAACACATTTTTTTACCCGAGAGATCTCAAAGTGATATACTCATAAAAAACTCGACAACGGTGTTTGACCAAACACATAACTTTTCTATACTAAGTATATGTAAAAACATGGCTTTCGATTGAACATTTGCCTAGTTTTTATGACCGAAATCTTGAAATCTAACAGAACACAAACATTTACTCTATATATGAATATCTAAATACAGGATATGCTGGAGGTAATCGTAAGTGGAAAGGGGGTGGTAGGCCAATACATATAACTTCCTAGGTTGAGATAATAACCATGTGGCAATTAACTAGACATGTTTGCGAATAGTTGCTCTGAGAGCATACAATGCATTAGGATATTAAAATTAACTGCAAACAACGTGGGTTGTCTTTTATAATCCGCTAAGCAACTAAAAAACCAATTATTATAATTAGTTACAAAATAAACTTCTTTCATTCATGTTTTTAACATCGCAGTTAACTGTTAAATTCATACAGTTATTTTTTCCTTGTTGTTTAATTTTTCATGAAAAATGTTTCAGCGGAAGGACAAGTAATTCTTTCATTTGTCGAAAAATGATATTTACAATTGAAAATTAGTCAGATAAATCAGTTTTTTTAAAAAGTAATTAACAAAAAAAACTAAAGACATTAATGTTTCTAATTACATGGTTTACGACACATTAGACTCTTGTACTGTGTTCAATTTAATTTCTTATTGGCATTGGTAGGTATACAATGGATATAGAATAGGGAAATAAATCAATAAAGAAAGTCCAAAGTTGTTATGACATTGGTTATGTACGTTATCCGTAAATTGACTTTTTTATTGAAATTATCTGCATATTGATTTACGATATCGCTTATAAAAACTTTGCATGTATATTGTAAAATTATAGCAATAACAAAAAATGACCTTGGGCTAGTTAATGAACAAAAACTACCCACTTGTCTTTTTAAAAATAATATAGGCTTATATGGGGCGGGGTATCAAATAAAACTAAAAGTAATTTTGATTACGAATATGTATGTTTGTCTGACGAAAAAATCAATACGTTGGCTCTAATCCAAATTTAAAGTGTCAGATATGTCTCCTCTCCCTCTAACTTAAACACATCGAGACGTTAAAATGTGGAAAAAAGTTGTTTAGACTTAAAATTAAATTGCAGTGAGAAATCATATAATATAGTTTTGTGCATGACGAATACAACTTAATTTAACCACACACTATGAGAAATGAGTAGCGCATAAGTTTTAAAATCAGTTTATGTGAGATGTGAAAATAAGATTCAATAACCATTAAAATATGGTTTGTATTTTCTTTGATTTCTCTTTATTACGATCCGTAGATAAAACAAAGGACCCTTATAATATCACACCTGTGTTTGTCTGTCTTTTGGTACCAGTATACACACATGACGATAAATACTGTATATTTCAAATTTTACGTTATTATTATTACAGTAGTAAAATCCCACATTTAGAAAAAATATAGGGATAACAAAATGATGACCTTGGGTAGTAAAGGCGCATAAGCTCTCGAGTTGAAAAAAAAAAATTCTGAAATATTATATGTGAGGTACGAAATAAAACTAGCAGTTATTCTAATTACGAATGTGTGTTTATTTAACAAAGAAATTATATTTTGGATCTAGGGCGTTAAAAGACTTCTAATTTATAAAAATAACTGTCCCTATATGTTACGGACTCTAAATCGTGTGGTTTTAGCACAAGCTTGACTCTTTTAATATAGTTTTAAACATGTGTACAAAGTATACATTTATTTAAAAGATCTTGTTTTATAAAAGAACATGAACACAATTTTACAAGTGATGTTATTAACTTCATTGTAGAACGACATTCAATACCGTATCTCCTAGAGAGCATTCAAAGGTTGATTAAAAGGTTAGAACAGACTGATGGATCTTCCTCGTTCAAAGTAAGTTTACATCCAGTGCCTTATTTTATATTAGACATGCTAGACACGTCTCTAGAGCGTGAAGTTTGAAAGAGAATATTTAACTGATAAGGTTCCATTATTTTGTCAAACTGCTGTATATAAATGTAGCTTATAAACACTGTCAATGGTTAATGGTATGTGACAATGGGGCGCTTAGAATCCCCCAAAATTCTATGTTCGTTTCTGCCTGCCCTAAAGAGAAAAATCTACATCCTGTAGGGCAATGTTTTTTACTGTCAAGACGAAATTTACCTCGTGAGTAAAATATTCCAAGAACAAGCTTACAAAAAGTTGACGTCTACTTTCCTTTAAGGCATAAATGATGCTGACCGTGTGAGTCACTGAGATTAAAACTTTAAAATTTGTACACAATCGTTTTTTGGATCGATGGTACAACTGTTAAGTTAAATAAAAATTAAACAGACACAATTGCATCTATAGCGATTTTAAGAACCTATATTTTGTATCTCAAACGGAATTAAGTGTGACATTGGAATTTCGGAATTAGGGATTACCAAACTTACCCAGTACTTCATATACTGACTAAGTAAAATACATGTTTACAATAATTTTGTTGTCACCCAACTTATGTACCATCCTGTATTTATTTTTCCGAGAACATTAATCGAGCTTCATGTTGTTTAATCAAATCTTGCAACAAACAACACTTTTTTTATATAGTAGATTGCACTAGAGTGTCACATTGATAGCAAAGCATGCAGGTCTATATTTACTTTTAACCTCATTTTCTAAATAGACTGCAATAAACATGTGTGCCGGAACTCTTATTGTGCAAGCTCATAATATGTATTGAGGCGACGTCTGGTGACGAATTACCTCATTGTTACTTAGAATAATGGAACTTGCGTAATTTTAAATTACAATTCTTCAGTACGTATGCGTTTGAAGTTATTGTGGGATTTGTTTTTATTCTTTAATTAATTCCCACATTTGCTGACGTCCTTATTCCAAAAGTAAATTAAATGTGCGATGATCTTGGTCTACAAGTTTTAGGGCTGATAATTCTGTAAATCTTGAGAGAGAGAGAGAGAGAGAGAGAGAGAGAGAGAGAGAGAGAGAGAGAGAGAGAGAGAGAGAGAGAGAGAGAGAGAGAGAGAGAGAGAGCGTGTAATTTTATAGAAACTTATTTTTTGTTGTATTTACACTAATATTGGATTTAAAAATAGGTTCGTAAGCAATCCAAAAATCGAAAATTGGATTTTTAGCTGATTGTTGTTAACCCCCCCCCACACTAATTTTCAGCTCTAAATATTGCAGCAAAAGCAAAAACTTTATTTTGAACATTTAAAAATAGCAGTCACTTCAGATTTATATGTGAAATATCTCAAAAGAATTAACTTTATACATCTTTATTCGTTGTGAACGAGGGAAAAAAAACATTTTTTATTTAACAGTAAACATGCATTAAGTACACAAAATGCATCGATTCTATCCTGGAATATTCAAAACAGCAGCAATAAATGCCATTACTGAGTTGTTATGTACCCATAATATGAATATTCGCATTAAGTAACTCTTCATGTAAAAATTCCTATATTAAATTACTTGGCTTCTACCCAAAGAGTTTTTCGGATTGAATTTCATGTTCGAACGTTTCAAGTAAGCCAACAACTTTATCGATCACACGAAAACTGAAACAAAACGAATCCCTCTAACTAGCATACTGAAAACATTTCCTTACTGAAAACATTTTCTTACTGAAAACATTTCCTTACTGAAAACATTTCCTTACTGACAACATTTGCTTACTGAAAACATTTGCTTACTGAAAACATTTCCTCACTGAAAACATTTCCTTACTGAAAACATTTCTTTACTGAAAACATTTCCTTACTGAAAACATTTGCTTTCTGAAAACATTTGCTTTCTGAAAACATTTCCTTACTGAAAACATTTGCTTTCTGAAAACATATCCTTACTGAAAACATTTGCTTTCTGAAAACATTTGCTTACTGAAAACATTTGCTTACTGAAAACATTTCCTTACTGAAAACATTTCCTTACTGAAAACATTTCCTTACTGAAAACATTTGCTTTCTGAAAACATTTGCTTTCTGAAAACATTTACTTACTGAAAACATTTGCTTTTTGAAAACATATGCTTACTGAAAACATTTCCTCACTGAAAACATTTCCTTACTGAAACCATTTCCTCACTGAAAACATTTCCTTACTGAAAACATTTGCTTTCTGAAAACATTTGCTTACTGAAAACATTTCCTTACTGAAAACATTTCCTTACTGAAAACATTTCCTTACTGAAAACATTTCCTTAATGAAAACATTTGCTTTCTGAAAACATTTGCTTTCTGAAAACATTTCCTTACTGAAAACATTTGCTTTCTGAAAACATTTGCTTACTGAAAACATTTGCTTACTATAAGAGCTCAATGTTTGAAGACAACTATTACGTTCTCCACAGATTAATTTAAGAGACGAGCACATTTTAAGGGACATGACAAGAAAGCAAAATTATAGCCTCACAATGTTCAATATATCCAACTGAAGAAGCCTGATGAACAGAAAACAATTCAGTAATGTTAATTGTTTTCAAGCTTATTGAACATTAAGGTCGGACATGTCTTCCATCACATAGTGTACGGATGTGGTGTGGTTTCACTTATTTGGATATGTAAATTTGAAAAAAATTTGTAGGCTACTAAGCTGCCAAAAACGCTCATTTGATCAATGAATGTGTAATAAATTCTGACAAGAGTAGTGTTTGGTGCGCGATATCTACCAAGAGAATTTTTGGTTAACTTTTACGTTTATGAAAATGTTAACAGTGAGTTTTCTGAATAGATTTTAGTGGAATTTGTGGAACAACTTGATGAAATTAATCTGACACATCATGATGTAACTTGCAACACTTCCGGTGTTTCAATGGTTCTAATAACCAGTTTCTTTGGAAACCGCATTATATGAAACAATCTGTGGCCACCCAGATCGCCTAACCTCAGTTCTTCTGATTTTTATCTTTTGCGTGTATTAAAGGACATAGTGTATGCAGATCGTTAAAGAAAACTTGCATATCTATGGGATTACATCGTCAAGTGGTGTTATGTTTGAATGCAGGAGGAAGACATCCTCAACATTTATAAATGAGTTATTTTTAATATATTAATATTTCTCTATACGTTTACTTGCGTTTTATGTTATTTTTTGAGAAATATTTTTTTATTATCCAACGAAATAGGAATAGTTTTCACTAGTATCACCAATGTAATGGTTCTCAGGGGCTAATTATTGAGAACGAGCCTAGAAATACCCAGGGGCTTAGCTGGATCTAAATCTTTTTGATCTAGTATTGGGTTAGATCCCTCTTTTTATCAGGTCTCTATTAACCAACTTTTGTTCTCTTCCTACCATGACGCTAATAGAGGATTCGAAAGCTAGGAGTCTTTATTATGTTAATTTTTTTTCATAAGGCGATAATGACCGAGAGATTTATCTTCCTCCAAAAAAAAATTAAGAATAAGAAAAAACACAACAAAAGTAAACAAATAAGTAACGCAAATCATCGTAGCAACCACGATAATGGCAACTATTGCTGTTTTGAATATTCCAGAGTTATTTTATATTTTAATTGCAGTTTTATGTAATTTGTGTAATTAATAAATGATACACGTTAAATTAAAATGGTCCAATGTTTTCATCGTTCACCCGGTATGTTTTGCCTGTTTATTGGCGCACATGATGATAAGTTTAATTTTATTTTCGGTATAAGGATAATAAATTTGTTGATAAAACGAAACAAAATTATTTTCTGATACTAGTTATTTGTATTTATTTATATTACATATTAAATATTAATTTAATACTTTATTAAGAGATTAATTACATCTTACATCTTAAAAACCAGATAACTTTTAATATTATGAAATTTAGAAAAATATTTGTCAGAATTGAAAAAAAATATTGTCAGCTCTTGTGGTCTTTATAACAAATAATGGTCTAATACATTATTTACAAAAGCTGATTTTATTATTTCATTTATTTTAACATATTTTGCTAATATTAATGAGAGCTAAAAATTAATAGACCTATTCTTTTCCATTCTAGAATTAATTAAAATTTAAAAAAAAATTGCTAAATTAATAAATAGAGCAAAAAAATTGCACAAACTTTCTCTCTTTCATCTCCAAAAGAAACAAATTGAACCAAAAGTAATCCTCACAAAAAATGTCAGTTTGGTAGTCGTAAATAAAAACCTGAGAATGAACCATGATCGTCGTCTGTCTAAATTTGCAAAGCTTTTGTCATAAAAATGTAAATCGCATTTGATTAAAATTGAGTTTTATAAATGTTGGTCAACGTTCTTGCTTATTTTATTTTCAATTGTTCCTGAACAGTAATATTTTTTAATTGAAATTTTAAACACGGATTTGGGTCATTATTATTACGTTCTTATTTTACTAAAATTTTAACGAAATCGGTAGAGACGAATTTGAGAAAATCGATATTATGTTAGCAAGAAATAGAGTTTTAAGGGGGAATGAAGACCCTTACCCCACGAATATCTTAATAGCGTCAGGGCTGTAAGAGAACAATATTTAGTCAAGAGAGACCTGATAGGGATGATGAAAAAGAGGTATCTAACCCAAAATAACACGAAATAAAGTCGTAGATGCAGCTAGAGTTTGACACAACTGAACTCTGTGAAACCCTGAGAGTAAAATAAGTAATAGTTTTATACATTATAAAAATCACTGCTATTTTTTTATTTAAAGCACGTTTTTAGAAGGGATAAGATTTGGCCAGTTAAAATAAAACTCGCCAAAATATCTGGAAAGTTAATTTAGCGTCACTCGCACAATATAGCGTTTTTAGTGCAAGTTAAGTGAACGAAAATAGTACTTTTATTTAAATGTGTATTGAAGTACAAAATCTGTTTTATACGTGTTATTAACTATCTGAGCAACATTAGTAGGTCAACTTGAGTGATGCAATATAACACAAACTGTAGAGTGCGTTAGCCTCTATGAATTCTCAAGTGTATAATGTAGTCTTGGGAGTTTGCTGATGAATTTATGACCCAACTTGTCTCTAGGTGCTCATATTTCAACCCCTTTGCTATAGAACTCGCAGTTAATGGCTAATATTTTATATTCCGCGTTCATGTTTTAAAATAATTTATTTCAATTTGTAAACATAAAAACGGACTTGAATTGTGATTTAATCAAAATAATTACAAGTTATCATTGATTTTAAGTAAAATAATTATTTTATAATTTAAATAAAACTTCCTTTTACGACAGTGTCACTCTATCTATTCGGTAGAAATTTTGGTCAAACTGTTAAATGTTGGAGATTTAAATTTGTTGTGTTAAAAAAAACGTTAATTTTCTAGAGGATTAAATTAATACTTAATTCGGGTGTTGTATGCATATATTACACTATGAATCTGGCGTAGGGGTAGGTTAGGTTAGGTTAGGCCTAACCTAACCTAACCTAACCTAACCTAACCTAACCTATCGCCCAGTGGTCATCCACTGCAAACAGCCTCCTCAGAACTCTACTCTTGATGTTGTTCTGAGGTTTTTCGTGTGACCTCTACTACTTCCTGTGACCGTGCAGGAATTCTTCATCTATTCTGTCAGTCTCTTTTCACATTAACGTCCACCTACTATGTCTTAATCCCTCTTTTTTCTCTTTTCAGCCCAATCCTAGTGCAAAGCAATCCGTGCTGATGGAGTGAATGACACTAAGTGATAGGTGTCGCATGTTGAGTCTGCGGGATATTTGGTGACCTCTTACAGTATTTAGCCTTACTCGTCAAAGCGGGGTTCTGGCAGGCACCGTTTCCTAGCAGCTGTAATTCAAAATAGCAAATAATAATTTAAAAATTACAACAGAGAGTTGTCACAAATGGGACTGAAAATTATCGTTTGAGTCATGATGTTTTAAAACATCAATATTTCACTATCTATGAGAGCGACTATAATTTGGAAGGTATCATTGAAAAGAGAAAACAATACTATAACACAGTGTAGATGTTGAGTAGTTTGAGAGAAAAGTGGACTTGTGACAAATAGACAAATATGACGTAAATTTTATCTTGTTCTGAAACAAGCTTTGTCGGTTTTTTCTAGCGACTAAATTCAGTAGATTTAGCGATTTACTAAATTATTTTTGTTGCCATTTAGGAACTTTTGGTTACAAGAATCTGTAAGTAGACATCACTTTAGCTTTACAATGGTACTTCGATTATTGCAGTAGGACGATTGTTACTGGGTGAAATGTTGATTTGTAATAAACGTGATTTTACTACGTCTACACACTACCGACACGCAATATATATTGTCGATGGCCACTTCCAGATTAGGTTCCATCGATATCATGAACAGTAGTACTTATCAAATAACTGAGGCGCCATCGGTGTGAAATTTACATGGAACAATTTTGTCACATGATGATATTTACATTTAAAAAAGTTAAACACTCAAGTTGGCACGTGTTTGTTTTTAAATAGCATTTTTATACTGAACATATCTACATTTATTTCTGTCGTATAGTCACACTAAGGCTTGTAGTTTAAGCTGGTTCCGTACTTTTTTAGTACCCTGTACAAAAATAATACCAATAAAACATTATTTAAAAACTAATAAAACTACAGGCGCACAAAAATCAACTAATTAAAATACGCTTTGCAGTAGTAACTTAATATTAAAATCTATACATATAGTTTTATGTTAAATTATATTTGAAGAATGCAAGAGAACTAAAAATAAACCAAAAACAATTACATTTGACATAACTCTCTTAATAAAAAGTTACATACAGCGGCCATTGCTTGCCTCGGGCGCATTCTCAAACTTTATTCAAAAGTTGAGCTTGGCACTCGCCGCTTGAAAGTTTTGGATTCTTTCACAATATAATTCATTTTTCAGTTCATAACTTTCGTGTTACGTAATATCTCGACGAAAATGATCTATAGCAATCTTATTATTTGCTTATAGAAATGAAAATATTTAATAAGCGGCAATTTGTTTATAAATAAACTATCAATTTAGAAATGTAAAAATATAAATTAATAATATTGTTTTTATTAACTCCAACTTTAAAAAAATACAATAGAAAAAACAAATTTAATCTCCACATTACTAATGATCACTTATAACCGTCTATAGAATAGCAGTAATAATAAAAGCAAACAGAAAATATATTTTGCAACCCACAAACAAATGACATAGAACAACACATAATAAACAAACTAGAAATAATAACAATAAAATAAAGAATTAAACGCTTTTAAACAATAATAATTAATTTTCAAACTTTAAAATAATACAATTAAATACTGTAAACAATTAAACTCTTTTAAACAAAATACATAATAATTCATTTTCAAACTATAAAATAACAACTATTAAATAAACAATTAAAAGCCTCTAAACAAAATACATAATAATTCATTTTTAAACTAAATAAATAATAATATTTAAATAA
This sequence comes from Aphrophora alni, assembly GCA_963513935.1. Taxonomy (NCBI): domain Eukaryota; kingdom Metazoa; phylum Arthropoda; class Insecta; order Hemiptera; family Aphrophoridae; genus Aphrophora; species Aphrophora alni. The sequence continues at coordinate 80,867,824 of OY740772.1, forward strand.
ACAATTAAATTCTCCTGAACAAGTACATAACTATTTATTTTCAAAAGAAAACAGTAATAATAATAAAACTATTCTGATATACAAGAATAAAATTATAGGTTTTCAAAAAGTAAAATATATTAATAATTAAATAGGCAATTAAATGCTTCTGAAATAAATAAACTTAAACAATCCATTTTCCAAAGTAGGAAATACCTTTTTAAAAAGTAGAATACTATAAAAATATATAAAAAAATTAAACACTTCTCAACCTTATAAATAATATCAATTCATTTACAAAATAAATAAATAAATGGTAGTAATCGGAATCTTTTAATATACTTAATAAAAATACATTTTTCAAAAATAACAATTAAACGTTTCGGAAATAAATAAATAACAACAATTCATTTTCAAAAGCAGGAAACAATATCAAACATTGTAAGAAGTGGAAATAATAGTAATATATTTTCAAAAGTAAACCAAATAAAAAACAATATCAAATAATTAAATGCTTCTGAATTAAATAAATCATTGAAAATTAACTTCAAAAATAAATATAAACAGGACACTTTAATTTAATGGTTAATTTCTTGTCAAATAAGTAAATAATAACTATTCACAAAACTAAATCAATTTTATTATTAAATAAACAACTAAATTGATAATAATAATTAATGATATAAATAAATTTTGAACGTGACTTGTGAGATGTTTTAAAATAAAAATAAAACTTAAACAGAATTTCTCACAAGTAATACCGATAAATGAATTTAACCCTGTCTGGGGGAAATAATTTTAAAAGTTGTAATATATCTGAGTTACTGAAATTATTAATGGCTATAAGAGAGAAATAATAGATAATATAAGGATAGGTAAATTAATGAATATATATTATAACAAAAACCACTTCAACAGTTGTAGAATTTTAACGTGTTCTTTAATTATTCATAACATTAAGTTTAAATCATTTACAATAAAAATCAATTATTGTCCAAATCTGATGCACTTAATACTTATTCAATTAAACGTCTAAAGCTACTACTTATTCTAAGTACATTGTTAAATATAAAATTACTAATTCTACAATGTCTTAACCTAAAATAAAGAAATGAGTGCATTATATTTTTACTTTTAAATTTTTTACTTTTAATTTATTATTATAAAATGCTCCGGCTAACTGAAATGTATTATTTTATTAATTTGATTTATTTTCTCTAGAATTTGGTGGTAGTTTATTTAATTGAGATTGTCCATTAATTTTTACTTATCGCTTGGAAGTTTTATCACTGCTCCGATGTTCCTGGTTCCTTGCACTTGGTTCCCGTGTAGACTGCCAGTAGGTGGATCGATTTGCCTTGATCTTTTCGACGAATCTTCTTTTCTTCTTACACTTATTTCTCACACACTTTTGTGACGACGATTACTTTTAATTTATTGTATTAATATTCCTGTTCAAACACTTATATAACGAACGCAAATTTCTCGCTCACTTTTATGACGACGATTACTTTTAATTTATAACGACGATTATCTTTTAAACTATTCTTCGGAGATTATTATTAATACTTATACAAAAAAAAAACGACGCAGATACTATTTTATTTTGACGTTTGATCTCGGCTAATCTTTCACAACGATCTTCTTTTCTACTAAAGAAACACTTGCTCCGAAACTCCCTCCTTTAATCAGTAACAACCAAAAAGAATGAATCTCGTGCGCCTCTCTTCCACCCCTATATATAAGTTCTAATTTCAAATGCTTTCTTCCGATCCTCTTCTTTCATTGGCTTATTTTAAATGTTGTACGTTGACGCAATTTCTTTCATTGGTCCATTTCAAACATTTTCAGTTGAAGGCATTGACTTTTGGAATGGTTTATTTGACTTCTTGAGATCCGTGACTGATGTTAGAACAGTTTTTCTAGCTGTCAACTCTTTACAATTTATGGCCTGCCGAGCACTGACCTTTTGGGAGCCCTCTATTTCGTTATAATATATATATATATATGTACACTTGTAAACATTAAGCCCTACCAACAATGGGTTAACACAACTTAGGCTCCACCAATATCAATTATGATTAGAAATCAATAGCAAAATTTACAAATTAAAACGTAGCTTTGTCATCTGAGAATAATTGTGGTAAAATATAACGAAACCCAAATAACAGAATTCAGGATCAAAATAAAGCAAAGATTTATTGTATAAACTGTGAAATATATCCGATATAGGCCAAACAAGAAGAATATCAAGACCGAGTTAATAACACCTTTACAACTTAGAATAGAATAGACCTGATAAATCAATAATGGGTATATATTGTTCAGAAGAAACACCCTGAATTTTGAAAAATGTTACAAAATTGAATGCAATAGATGCTTGGGAAACTGTATAGTAACAAATATCGTAATGTAATTGAAAATAATGAACTCTGTGTAAGCCGCTAAGAGTTCGTTGAGGGAGGAGCTTGACCTGGAAGGAAGGAATAGGGACCGTGCGGGTTTGCCAACTAGCTTCCCCGCTGGGATAGCTCTTGGTACTGCTATTCTTCTGCAGTTACGTTCATTTAAGACGCTCGGGAAAATCATAGATATAGGATATATTTTGCACCACAGTTATACAAAAAGCGTAATTTACCGAAAATAAAAATAAAATAGCCGCTTTCCTTCTTTGTAAACAAATCATACGAATTGCTCAACGAATACAATATTTTCCCGACTAAATAAATGTAATAAATATTTCCCTAAAATTGCAAGAAACTTTAATTAAAAAGGAACATGTATTTTGAAGTGGGTTTTTACAGATTAAATAATCATTAACGTTGAAGCAAAACACGTGTAAAAAATAAAATGTCAGTACCGCGGACATAATGTTAATGCATCAGTTAGATTAAACATGTTTAATTACTAACAAACAATAGCTAAAAGCTACCCTAACACATTAAAAGTACTTATTTAGTTAACTCTATTAGCATTGCAAAACTTTGGTAGCCTCGCTCGGAGGTTAGCCTCGTGCAGGGTTCCTGTTCGAATTGATAACTGCGCGCTACTCTTACTCTCCTATTGGCTATTCCTCAACAGAGATGATTCGTAGCGCATAGTACTGTATATACAAAATTCTACATTAATTTAAAATTAAATTGTATAATTTATATATGAATTTAGTTTAGTATATTTAGCATTGTTTACTAACAATGATGTAGGGTTAATAACGCCTTACTATTTAAAAAGTTGCAAAATAGATTAGATCACGCCCCTCTTCCCGAAATCTGTATAAATGGGGGGGGGGAGGGAGTACAAAGGTAAGTTATACTATGCTCATGCATCACTGATGATGGCAACATTGACATTGAAAAGTGTTTAAGTTAATAAACTTATTATTTGTGAGAAATGTTGTTGAAGTCTTATTAATGATATATCACGATATTATATAAACAAACTTTTCTGACTTTGTTAGTAAGACCATATCTGGGGAACTGCTAAACCGATTTTTATTCCTCTATAGATATCTTGTCTGGTCAGGTTTCAGTTTTTGTTTGATTCAGATAACGTAGCAATATTTGTCTGCATGTCTACCTAAGAAAACCAGATGTTTTAATGTATTTTTCATTTTGTAGATATTTTCAACTACAACATATATTTTGTCTGCTACATAGTTGATATACGATATGACGCTAATTGAAACTAGAAATTTATTTGTAATCAATGCAATAGCCATTATGCTGCTGAAAAATAGAATATTCAGATATTTTTGATATATTTTGTGATTTTTTTACAATTTTCAGCTACAAAATATTGTGAATAACATTCTTTAATATTTTTCTTCAACGTCGCTGTTTCAGCTATTCAGCCATTCTCAAATTGAGGAGGATGGCTGGATATTTATTTGTCAATTAACGCGTAGTGTACATTACTAAATTGCACTTTACACACATGCACAAAAATAATAAATTAATATTAAAAAACAGTTTATTATACAGTTTAGTCATTAATACCGGAACAGTTAGGTCTCTGTCACTGTGGGAACGATCCTCGCGTATTGACCTTTGAAAGAGGTTGTTATATCTTCTATTTTTGTTAGTATATGATCCTATAATGCATTGGAATCAAAGTTAAGTTTTTAGTTTGGTAATAAAATTGTTGCTTGTTTAAAATCCTGTAGGCTATATTTCGATTTGTTCCGACACATTTATGTACTTTCCTTTTTTTTAGAGTGGTGTAATATGTTTAGAAAATCCGTAATGCTGGAGTATTTATCATTGATCTGGACGATATATTCAACAAATTGGGATTCAGTTTTTATTGAATGTGAATTTTGTTTAACCAACGGAATGTGTTCTTTAAACAGTTTTCGAACGACTTTCCTGTCTGTCCTATATATTTTTTGGACAGTCACTACATAACAATTCGTATACTCTTCTGCCTTCTAATTTGTTGTTGTGATCTTTCTTTTGATATGTGTTTGAATAATTGAAGATGGTAAGTCGTATTAATTATAAGATCGACTCAATATTTGGAATGTCGACAACAAAATGTTACAAGACAAGATGTGTTTTGTCAGTGACAGATTTGATTAAATGTATAATTCAAGAGATAATTGAAAATGAGCTTTAACTCGGTCCAAAAATTGAATTAAAAAAAAAAATAAAGATGATTTATCACTTTGTTGCAGCTTTTAGGAGGATATCAATATTTCCTTGTATATGGTTGACACTTCAGTGACATCTATTTTAATTAGAACAAAGTTGGTACTTACTTAAAAGGATGAATTAAAATCGCTTCACAGGTTTTAAAATTATTGATGATTTTAAATAAAAATCCGCCGTTGGCACAAGCAAAACCAGTTTAGGCCCGTGGCTAAACAAAAAACGGGCTCCATGGCTCACTTTAATTTTATGATTGGAAACTACCTAAATTACATTTTTGGTTACAATGAGATTTGGTTAGTTTTTATTTGCTATTGGAGATGAATGTGTGAGAAAGTTTGTGCAATGTTTTCGCACAGTTTATATGACTATACAAGTTTATTACTCCGAATGAATTTTGAAAGAACAGATACAGAGTCACAACACTGAGTTTTCACATTCATATTCAAATGTCATCATTCTCTATACACAAAAATTCGATAACAACAAAATGTATAAAATAAAAATACAAGTTTCGAAATTAAGCTTAGCAATAATATATAAACATTGAAACAATTGCATACATATCCTGTAGAGAACATACACTCATACAGAAGGGCAGGTAATGCCCTTTTGATCTTGAACTTTTTCAGAACTCTCAGGGATACAGCATTGGATTGTACGAGGTCAAGTGTCAATGAATAGAGAAGTTCTATATTCTGTATTCATTGAAAGTATCTACCGAGGGGTAGGATACAGTTTTCAACACAGTTGGGAAATGGGACATAATAAATTTTATATGTTGTAAATAATAATGATTAGGAATACATTTAACTAATGCACTTTTCATATTCAGTTTTCAATGGAAAGTAATTACAGATTAAATTACGAAAACGATTTTATTTTATACTCGACTTGTGATTAGAATAATATTTGATAAAATTATTTAGGAGCTGATTTAAAAAATATCTACTATCATAATAGTCTTTAGAAAATTAGACAATATCGTGACTGGTACAATTTACGTCGATAACCTCAAAACATGCACATTATTGTGTACTTTATGTTTCAAATTGAATTCTGTATAAAAAAGTACTATCTGTACAGTCTAGCTGGTCTAGCAGATTAATAAAGTTCTACATAAGTTCGCTTCTGTCTTCTTATATTCTTCATTTAAAGTTCAAAAATAATATTTTAGATGCATAGAAATCGACAAAAGTCTGTATAAGTCTACTAAACTTTAATTAAAATTCACCATTTTTTTCTTGTAAATATATTTTTCTATGATGTATGAAATTCACGGGATTTTCGTTGTGCTAACCACATATTACCCCCTACCAGGCCTAATATCTTTATCCATACAGTTATAAAATTTAATGTCTTCGCCATTGTGGTGAGAGATTGGAGAAACATTGCTCCATTAAAGTATAAACGTGTCAAAACCATCATCCCATTTTTCTATTTCTTTTCTTAACCCACTGGTTCATTGTAATTTCAAAAACCAAAATAGCAATATAAAGAGCAAAACATCTGTTTGCATTTTCCAATCCCAGATTCACATCTAGTTTTGAGGAAGTCTGCTATAGTCCGATTTTAAAATTAATAATTATGAACAAATTATCTTGATTAATTTTTATTATTGTATTTTCTTTAATCCCTTGGTGAAACGTAAGGTGTTTACAAATTCTCTCCTACCTCACATAACATTTGCCTGGACCCTTCCTTGCGCCCATGCTTTTCTGCTTAAACTTTTTTTAGTTCTTTCCCCGTTGTCCTTTGCCGTTTGTCTTTCTCTTTTTGTACTTCTCTGAGAGTTCCACTCTAACGCTTGTTTTTTAATACTGATTTTTTGCTGCCTTGAGATGTGAGCTATCCGGCATCATTTCCTCATCTTTATCCTGTGGACTTCAAGTGATCATATTCATTGGCTGAAACTCTGAGCCACCATATGTAATAAGTTACTTTTACAGAATGGGTGACAGAAAACAGCCTGATTCACTCTTGGATTCACAGCGCCCTTGATTCACAGCGCCCTTGATTCACAGCGCCCTTGATTCACAGCGCCCTTGATTCACAGCGCCGTCATGTTCTACTTGGACATGTATATCCCACATGACCGTCGGATATAGTTTTCCATAAATATGTCAAACATGCCGATTATTCTTATATATTTTGGTAGGTTACACAAGAAAAAGAAATAGAGATACGAAATTAGATAGAAAGAAGACTGTTAGATAAGCTAAGGGGCTCAAAGCAGAGTCAGAAATGCAATAGTAAAATGTTTGACAAAGTTAATGGCCGACCATTTTTTACTATGGTTTACAATGTTGATTTGTATTTTAATGAGATGTAGATCTATGCACCATTTCCAGTGACATCAAAACCGAGAAGATATGCTTAATGCAGTCTTTGATTTTTATCCGCGTGCTGGACAAAGTCCTTAAAGAAGAAGAAGGAGAAGAGGATGTAGTCTGGAAGCAATTCAGTAGGCTGATGTTTACCTCCTTGTACAAATGCTAACATATATTAGTGCACTCGAAGTGAATGAGCGGAAAACAAAAGTCGTGGCTGCAGGAGAAGTAAAAATTAAAGTGGAAGACATGATGTTGGACAACATAGAGTAGTTCATGTATTTGGGCAGTGTGGTGTTGTTTTTAGATAGATCGGACGAGGATATGGAGAGCAGGATTAGAATGACGCAGAAGGCATTAACACAGCTAACCAATATGGCCATCCAGAGAGCTACGCACATCAACCAAAATACAGATATTTAATACAAACGTTAATTCGTCCAATTTATGGATTTGAAACTTGAAAAGTATCAACCAGTTGAAACCACATACTGTAAGTTTTTGAAATGAAAGATTATGAAGATTTCTTAGAATAGAAGAAACCTGATGGATTGAAAAATAATGGTCTGAATTAGAAACGAAGATCTTTAGACAGGCAAAACAGGAAGAAAAGGAAATAAAATAAAGAGATGGAGTTTCCATATTCTGCTACAAACGGGTGGTACTTTAAAGAGAAAAAGCCCTGAAATGGAACCATTTAAGCCAAAGAATTACTGAACAGAGCGAGATGTTGAAAGAAGCTCAACACGAGAAAAAGAACTGGCGGTAATTGAATGCGTTTAAAGAAACTTAATACGATAAAGAGCGATTGTTAAGCCTCTTTGTTCCATACGGATTTTATATAAGTCGAGTAATTCTTGAGCAGTCTAAATATTAGGAAATGTTATGTTCCTTAAAATTTTGGTGTAATTATTAGAAAATATTTTGTCCTTTAAAGTTCTGGTGTAAATATTAGAAAATATTTTGTTCCTTAAACCTCTGGTATTAATATTAGGAAAATGTTTCGTTTTTTAAAGTTGTGGTGTAGATATTAGAAAATGATTTGTTATTTAAATTTTTTGTGTAAATATTAGAAAATGTGTCGTTATTTAAAGTTCTTGTGTAAATATTAGAAATCTTTGTTCTCTAAAGTAAATTATAAAATGACTGTAATTAAATAGGAGAAGAGTCATTAAACATATTTTTAATGATTTTCACAAATCAAGATGCGTAAAAAATATTGAAGAATATATTAGTTTATGAATAAAAATTTGAATGCACTAAAATTGGTGAATGGGTACAACTAAAGGATTTTGATGTTTGCTGTTAATCATACCGACTAATGCATTGAAGCTGCTTACTGCAAACACATTTAGTTAAGTGTGTACAATATCCCCCTCCCCCGTTACATGTATTGTTCTACACCCAATTCTTAATGTGATTGCATATGTAATATCCTTACTATATACAAAGTGTTCTGGTAATCAATGACATTTAACCGAGGAGAAAAAGTTAATGACAAAAATATTTCACTCTGTTATTATGATTCTATATATCAGTTTAATCACATCTCCATCTTTTAAACACATCTATAATATTACATTAAGCACATCTCCACGTTGATAATACAATTACTGCAACACTCGTCATGATGCAAATTAATCAAGTACGATATACGCTGTGGAAGTTTTTATGATACAAACGAAGCAAGTTTAGGCCGAATACAATCTATTTCCAATCCTCGCATAGTCTTATTATTTATATTTGTCGACGTGTTTCGGACGCCCAAACCTAACTTATCCTAACCTGACCTGACCTAACCTAACCTAACTTAACATTTCAGGTGTTATATGCACATTCTAATTTATGATATTATCATTTAAAAACGTTATATTCTCATAATTCGTTGTGGTCGTTTTTTTCGCTCAGTGTTCACTGATTTTTCCTAAACATATATAAAGCCTGATACGATTTTGATGAAATTTTGCTCAAGTATAGCCTGCAAGGATCCAAATAAAACCTATTTGCTGGTATCTTTTAAAAAAGAGACGATTTGTGACATATGGATAAAATACCAAAATTGTAAAAATTTCAATTGCTTAGAATCCGCTTCAAGAATTTCGTTTATATTTTCATGAAATATGAACATGAATGACCCAAATCCATGTGCAAAATAAATGGCAACAAAAAAATATTACGGTTCAGGAATAATTTTCAGAAAAACAAAAATGAAAAGACATTTTCCCCGGCCCGACCCGACCTAGTTGCGAATATAGTAGGTAGAATGTGGTTGTGTTTCACTAAAGTAATTGTACTAACTCTTAAAAACTGTGAATGTGGTTTTCTTTAGGGGTTGGTTGTTAGCATTCACTGTTTCTATTTTACTCTATCCTTATTTTCAGTGATACTCTGTTATCTAGTCATGAAAATCTCAATACATCATCATCTAACCCGACTTACTTTGGGTAAAATAAGCGGCAGACAACCGGTTATTAATCCGAATCCTCTTCTGGCCAGTCCGCCCTTACCAAAAAAGACCTCAATCGCTACAGTATGGTGCTTCTAGAAGCCCCAGAAATGCACAATTAGGCCAGTCTTTGAAGATTAGATTGCCTGTTTTTTATGATTACTTTAAGGATTTAGTTCACAACACCAGTGCTGCACATTGTAGCTGTGGTTTAACCTCAGATGCATACAACCACAGACACACGTATTCCGAAGATTTAACACAAAAAATGTTTGTAAGCTACTAACGATCTTTTAATAGATTTTATTCATATGTTGACTCTATAAATTTTATCTAGAATTAAACCCAGATACTTGACTTCTTGTGAGAGTTCCATGTCTGCATCTACCAAATATATACTAAAGGTGTTAAGTATTTTATTCCTTACGAAGAGTTTGGTAACAGTCTTAGTCGGTGTAATAGAAAGACTTTCCTTCCTGCACCAATTAAAAGAAATATATTCATCAGTTCAAAAAATAAGTACAAGAATTACAAACTTTTTCAAAGGTAACAGCCAGGATTTTTTAAGATACAACTAAAAGTATTACCAAATTATTTACATCATCCGCAACTTTTTCAATATGGTGGACAATTCGTAATATTTAAATAGGAACTGCCATTTTTTTATGACAATTTTAGGTGTAACATATTAGTTTATGATTTTTTTTTTCGAATATTTTTCTATATCTCCAATCGTAGAGGAGCTACTGGAACTTAAATGTTTCAAAAATTCGTAAATTCAAGCATTTTTTCTTTTTTTTTTTTAATTATAAGCCAAATTGAGGTGATATTTCAAGATCTAGTGAAAAAGTATAATACACATTACTGTTATTTTTATTTGTTCTATAGGCTGAGGAATAATAGAGTTATTAATAGAAAACAAAATACATTTTTTTTATAAAACACATGTAGGCCTACTTACAATCGTTCTTAATCATTAACGGATGTATTAGACCTTGTGAATAAGATATTATTGTTAAAACAAATGATTGTAGAAATAGTGCTAATTAAGATAATTTGTCCTTAAATGTATCACAAAGTATAAATACATTTGGTAATAATAAAGAGCAGGTGTAAGCCAGTTTTCTGGCAGTAGAGCAGTTTTCTGCTCTAGACAATTAGCAGAAAATTATGATTTTTATTTTTACCAATAACTCTGTTATTGATAAGCATATTTTTGGTTCCAAGTCACAATTTAAATATATAACTCTGTTATTCCTCAGTCTACAGGACAATAAAAATAACAGTAGTGTTATTACACCTTTTATCTTAGCTCTAGTTTCACCTCCATTTGACTTTGAAAAATAAAAATTATTATATTTGGAAAACACTTGAATTTGCGAATTTCTTTTAGCCTTTAACTCATAAACGGTCAGAGATATAGAAAAATATCAAAGAATGAAAAGTCTTAAAATAATACGTTACATCTAAAATTGCATAAAATGGCGGTTCATATTAGAAAATTACGAGCTGGCATACAAACAATATGATAATACCACTAGTTTTAACAAAAAATCCTGAAGTTTACCTTTTAAAGTTTGTTAGTAAGTAAAGTTTCTTGTACAGTACTTATCGAATAAAACAGTGGTCACGCCCGTTTCAATCACTCTGTGGATTTAGGAAATTCTAATAACAATAATAATGATACATTTTTCTGGTGACAAATAAAATTCTATCTCGATATATTAGATATGTATTGCTTTTTGACAGTATTCTATATTTAATCAAGTTCCACTTTGTTCAAAATTTAGGGCTCTACATTACCTAACCGCCATCGTGGTTTCAAGGTCTATAAAAAGAAGATCAAAGCCGAACAGATAATAATGATTGTAAATTATGAACGACATGCAATTTTAAACTTTAGAGCAATCCGAATATGGTTGCTTTCTTAATTTTAGAAAAGTTTACTTTATTTTAACAATAGCTTAAATAAAAATTTTGAAACATTTTTGTATTTAAAAAATTAAAGATATAAAATGTAGAAACTTCACCATTTAAAAAAATCAATACTCTTTAAAATGATATTAGAAACAAGTTACGGCAGAGTTTACAAAAAATGTGTTGTATACTGGAAGCATATCCGAGCGTAATTTGAATGAGTTTCTTGGAGTTATTTACCTGGGAGAGTTCATGCTGGTCCGATGAAATCTCTGTTCATTTCTACCGAGTCTTAATCAAGTTATTGCGTCAAGCAAACTAATTATAAACTCACAATTGAGTAACATTGATAGTAAAGCACGTTGGTCTATATTTATCCCAACCTCATTCTAAATAGGTTGCAATAAACATGGGTGCACTGTAAGCCGGAACTTTTATTGTTCAAGCCCAAGCTTTCTGATATTAATATGTGATGAGGCTACTTCTAGGAAATAATTACATTATTGTTCTTTAGAGTCGGAAATATGTACTTCTATTAGTAGAGTTTCGTTAATAGTGTTATGAAAACAGTCGTGAGCATAATTCCGAAACAGATCGGTGTGTTGGTGTTTGATGATGGTTAGCTTCTCACTGTTATCGCAAACTATAAATGTGCCCGGTCATGGATGATACTCCGCCACTTTGTTGGCTTGTGTACATAAGCTATTTCATTCGAAAAGTGAATCCTAGGCATACCTATTCAGTCTTTATCAGTTAACCCTTTTCATTACACAATTGTCTCGCTCAAAGAAACAATATACGATAGGTATCACTCTACTCAAAATTATGGGTAGGTTAAGATAAGCGCCACTCCGATAAATATCGTAGGGTCTATTTTTGCTGTCTATCCAAAACCATCCGATATTTGGTTTTGATCAATTCCAGTCAAACAAAAAGTCAATTTACATGACAATAGATAAAAGAACTATGACGAGCGTTGATTGGATATTAGATATAAACCTGATAATTCAGAACTATCAGTTAGATATTATGTTGTTAGAATTCAAACAAAACCGCTGACTTTATCGTCACCACGTATATTACACAATCTGAAAGCCATTGTTTGACTACGAATAGATATTTATCTGGTGAAACTTGTATATCACGTAACTCTTAGAACGTAGATGTAAATTATAATTCACAAGCAGGTAGTAATCATAGTTTACAATCATAAGGGTTCACTTTGCACTATGACACCAGTGTTAATCCGGACCGCCCATAGGCCATAAACAATAATTTATTTGCTTTCTCTGCTATACAATTATGTAGAGAAAGTTTAGATATTATTAGAAAGGTTTTTAATTGATTAGTTTTATTAACTGTTTAGTTCACTTCTACTTCATATTAGTCAAAAACACTAATGACAAATATGGTGTCTCACTTTATTGAACCAATTGTTTACTTTTAATTGGATACTCGCCTGGATGTTATGTGACATTTTTTGAGATGTATTCAACTTTTCAAACTTGTCCACCATTTTTCCACTAGAAAATTTCTTAAAACACCTATATATTTTATGATAATTTCGGTTAGAAAATGTTATTTTAAGACTTTTTTATTCGTTATATTTTTTTCATAAACGTAACCGTCATTTTGACTTTCAGTGCCTCACTGATTTGATAACTCAATTATTTATTAAAAAATTAACTTAGTTTTGAAATAGAGTTTTGCGCTTAAATCATTATAAGGGATCTTGAGTGTATGGGTTTTATTTTTCATTTTAGATTTTTATCCATTTATGTATTTATAGATTTTGGAAAATTCCAGTATAAAATTATTAATGATAAAAGAGACAAAAGAAACCTGTTTTTCTACTTAGTTTAGAATTACTAAAATATGTAAAAATCATTACATAAAACAGGATAGATTAATTTCTAACAAGATGTATAAAAATCGATTTCAAGATGAAGTTATCTAAAAAAGAATAGGCCTATTGAGTGACAATGCCACTGAAAGTCAAAAGAGCAGCTATAGTGAATAAACGGTTACTTTTATGAAAAAAGCACAACGAATAACTTAAAATTAAGTTTTTCTATACGAAATCGTCATTAAATATATAGAAATTTTCAAGTTTTGCAACATATTGCAAAATGGACGACAAATTTTGAAAATAATAAAAAGTCACGTAAAATTAAGGGAGTCTACCATAGAATTAAGCTGTAAGATATATTGTTAAAACGTTAGGTATTGGTTCACTTTAGGAAAGACACCTCTATATTTAAAATGTTATAGGCCTACCACAAGGAGGTCTTTGCGATAATAATAATCATTGAACTTTACTTTTTGTGGGTATTATAATAATTTAAAAATTGCATCAATGGTATTTGTTATTTAGTCCGTGGGTCGTAGATCTAAAGATTGTTTATCAGAACTTTGATATTACTTTCAGATTGTTACTGTGGGAGAGTTATCACTGTGTAACTTACTAATGCAGCTGAGTTGTAGTCTGATAGTTACTTGTGGTAATTTATTTTTACTTTATATTTTCAAATTGCCTTCAGGTAGTTAATAGAAGGGGCACGTTAGGTTTTTTGCAATCCCTTTTGCGACAAAATCTCAAAGGCTCACTTAATGTGTAAGTCTTGGCGGGATCTAGCTGCAATACATCTTTAATTTTCGCTCTAAAAGAATGAACACTTGAACAGTTGTGCATTTTAATAAAAACAGGTAGAGCATTGAATTATTGCGAAACTAGGTTAATAAATCCATTCTAAAAATCATTTCAACGACTTTGTCCTAATAAGTAGCCCTATGCTAACAGATCATTTATTATAATAGATTCTATCACAAACGTAGTTTTCGTTTCTTAAATCAAGAAATTTTGATTACTTTATAGATAAACAATATTTAAATGGATGAAGTATTAATTTGTATATAAAGAAAGGGAAGAAATATATTTATTTTTTCATGAAATAATTCCAATAAATTGTCGTTATTTATAGATGTTTGTTTACTAAATTGAATCCTCACCCCAAATTACAATTCTGTATAGTAGTGAATTATACCAAAATAATCTTACGGTTCATTCTCTTCCCCTCTCCTTCACAGATATGGGAGTGAATGAAGGAGAAAAAAAGGTTTATATATTTAGTATTTAGTAAACATGTTTGTAGTTGTCATAGATACGGATGTTTTAAACAAACAGTAAAGATTGTTGTGTAACATTTAGAGTTAAGTGGTGGAATAAGTAAAGTAGAGGTGGGGTTGTTAATTTATAAAGGGAATATTTTAGCACCAAAGTGCTTCTGCATTTAGACGTAATGGACTTACTTTAGCTATACGAACAAAGTCATTGCGTTTTCCGGGTTAAATTAAAACGAAAATCTAACCATTTATTCATTAACCACAAAAACTTCAATCTTAAAAAACTTTTATTACTAACTACTTGTAATCATTGGTTTGTATGTTTATACGCGCGCACGAGCTTGAGTGTGGTATACATGTTTTAGTTATAATGATATCGAACTATATAATAGTATGCTACATATCTTTGTATTTTGGTTTGTTATTGTCAATAATGGTAAACATGTCTCAGTGTTACTTTCAAGTTAATTCATGCTTTTTCATACTTTTACAAAATTTCACTGAACCACAATTCTAGTTTAATGTTTAGGGCAATGTATGTAAAGATTAAACTAATTCTCTATTCTTTATAGTGAAATATACAGTTGCGCGTGAGAAAATATAACTTTTTCCAAATTTACCCCCAGAATTTTAAGTGTTTGCCTCTGTGACACTACGATTTATTTATTGTCGTAGCAAAAGATGCCATTATTGGAAATTGAAGCCTTTTCAATTGAGTTTGAAAATCGGAAGGAATTAAAGGAATAATTATAGTTTCAACTTCGCTTTGAGAGACCAAAAAGCAAATAAAAAAAATCATACTATTTTTAGCACAAACGACTGGGCAAATTTTATTCCTTCATGTTGAAGAAAAAACCCCTTTGTTTTCAGAAGGATGCGATTACATTATTTTTTTGATTTTCTTTACTTGAACACACAATTTTTCTTTATTGGTGTTTCA
Source organism: Aphrophora alni (assembly GCA_963513935.1). Taxonomy (NCBI): domain Eukaryota; kingdom Metazoa; phylum Arthropoda; class Insecta; order Hemiptera; family Aphrophoridae; genus Aphrophora; species Aphrophora alni. The sequence goes on from OY740772.1 coordinate 80,883,205, forward strand.
AAGGAGAAAACACAGACAATGAACCATTTTTTATATGAATTGCAGTGTGGTTACATCGTCGTCAAGAGGATAGCAAGTTGTATTGCAAGATCAGTTCCACCGATGATACTTTTAAAACTATCGATCTCAAAAAGAAGCGGAGTGTTTTGAAAGAAAAGGAGGGACTGTTTTGCTGGCGGCAATTCCCACCAATGAGATATACACACAAAATATGAATAATGAATACAGAGACCTCATAAAATTATTGCAGTGAGTTCCGGAAGAGTACAGATCCTTTTCTTAAAACATTCTACATGGACATGGAGAAAATGTAGGGAACTTGGCTAAGGATGACTCAACCGCTCTAGATTAGTAATTTTGTAGAGAATCTGAAGATTCTTTTAGCCTTCAAAACCATAACTTCATTTTGATATGTACACTTTTTTAAAGATTTTTTTCAAAAAAGTATTGTTACAAAGATTGGTGTGTAGTCTTTATAACACACCTTAAGTGCTAAGGTCTTAAACCTGATTTAATAAGTACAGCCAATAAAACGTAAGTCTAATAATTATGTTATAAATCGGTTTTATAAGTAATGCGGTAATACGATGATGCGGTAATACGGTATGGGATGAAAGTTCAGCCAGCAGAGTGGGAAATGAAATAGAATCATGTTTATTTAATTTGGCACATGAAGAACTTCAAAATCTTGAGAAACATACTAAACAGTATGGTTTGACAATTGCAGTGGCCAGTACAGGAAAATATAAACATGATTTTTATGTACTTATGGCTGCTGGAAAAAGTTCCTACGCTCAAAGAAGTCAAACCAGTTCCTGCTTGTTGGACATACTCACATGTAAGTTGACAGCAAGCATAGTTTGATTTAAAGAAAGGAAAAAAAAGCAAATAAAAAACACACTATTTTTACCACAAATTACTGGGCCAATTTTATTGCATCATGCTAAAAAAAAAAAGAACCTCTTTGTTGTCTTCTGATTTGTTGAGTGGGTACGACTGGATTTTTGTTTTGTTTTTCTTTACTTGACAAACAATTTTTCATTATTTTATGTTTCAAAGAAGAAAAACACAGAAAATGAACCATATTTAATATGAAATGCAGTGTGGGTACTGCTTTGTGAAGGGGACAACAAGTTGTATGACAATACCAGATTCAGCGATGATACTTTTAGGTGTAATCAAGCTTCAATTTAGTACTCTTAGAGACCGGTAGAGTCTGACGAAAGTCACGACCTAAAATAGTTGTTTTTCTTCCCATTGCCTGATTCTATTTACACATATTTCGCAATTTATAGTCAAGAGCTTCTAAAGGCTATTTTGTTGTCCATTGTATACTCCTCACAATTGATAAACGAGCAGCCTTAAAGTACTTCTACCGTTAAAGAATTTTTCGTTATGTCATTGGATTTAGTTAACTTTAAAGGTAATTTAAACATTGTGTTCTACTTCCTTGCAATAAGTTCACCGCTATACCGGATATCGCAGTTCCTAACGCAATTTATTTTACAATCAAATTTTTGAAAGGAAAAGTTAATTAAAAATATTTTACTGGCGCCTCGAGGGACAATTTAAAAAATGATTAACAATTCTGATCTACAGTTGGAAGTATTGTGTTTTAAACGATGCTTTCCAGTTATAAGTGTTTACATAGTCTTCAACTTTTACAATATCAAATTAATTTTCTCATAAAAATGATTTATTATCGAAATCACTGATATTATTAATTGAAGGTAAATCAAAATCTTACAATAATTTATTTGTTTCAGTTTTAACTTTACTTTAAATTTGTTTCAAAGCTTCCCTTATAATATATCTTATTACAAAGAACGTCTAGACATTTAGGATAAAGTTTTATTACTTTTCTAAGATAATTTTCAGATAGATAATCTTTAGATTTTCAACGTTTATTTTTGGTATTGATAAGTTCACAATTTATTAACAATACAACAAAAAGATCTCTTAAAAGAGCTGGGGAACAACAAACATCATATTCCCTTTCCTATTTTTTATTATTCTCATTATACGTAAGACCCTTTGAACTACCAATACAATTTAACATATCCTTTAAGGCCCATGAAACCAACTTTTAGGCATTGCATTTAGATGATATGCTGGATTACACAGTATGATAAGACTCGGTAGGTAATACGATGGTATCCAAACACTAAGCTATGGAATTGAGTGTTTCTTTATCTTGTATTTAATACAGTTATATAAAGATATGTTTGTAGTAGTCATGGAAACGGTTGTTTTATACGTTTTATACAAATGCTAGAGATTGTCGTGTCATATTTAGAGTTAAGTGGTGGAATAAGTAAGGGAGAGAATAGGGGTGGAGGGGGCTGTTAATTCATAAAGGGAATATTTTAGCACCAGAGTGCTCATGCATTTAGACCTAATGGACTTTAACATTACCAACAATGTCAGTTTTAATTTGATTTATTCGAAATTTGGATTTAGTTTTAGTTCCAAACTTATAGTTATCAATTTGTTATCTATCTTCCATATTTAAAACAAGTTGATGAATGTCATCATGGTACATTCTCAGCCCCATCATAAAATATAATGTGAGAGTACACACTTACAGGGCGTTTTAGAACTTTCTACTGATTATTTTTAGGTATTGTTCCTGAGCCAAAGACAATTCACAATATCATTTTTAAATGTCCAAAGGTCTCTAGTTTTTCATACACCACCATTTTGTTTTTTCTCTGGTAAGTTTTTATCTAAAAAACTTATTGATATAATAAATAGAAATTTTGCATAGAGTTTCATAGCATAAAGGCTAAACTACAGAAAAATAATAAATTTTTTTCTCCAAACACCCAATTCAAAAAGCCGTTAAAAAATGTTTACTTTGGACATCTCGAAAATCATTAACTTTACAAAAAATTAACAAGAGACAAAAAATTGTCTTTACAAATTTTATTATAGTCATCTTAGGGATATGGGTACGTTACATTTAGATTTGAAATCTGCAATTTTGGTTTCTAATTTAGTGCATTATTTTTAATTAACACACGAGATTTGAAAAAAAAACTGTTTAAAATGGCCGCCACTTTGAAATTCACAATTAAATTGTTCTGAATTTGAATAAGTTCTACATGAGGACACTATAAAGTCCCCATACAAAAGTTGATGTTCTTTTCTTAAAATGTGTGGCCATTATTTAACTTAAGTACAGAAACGACAACGTCGACCGACTAACGGAATGTCGAAAAGAAACTTTTTTAGTTTACTGAGGCAGTGAAAAGAGGAATATAAATCGAAAAACGGAGGTGAAAGTTTGTGCGATTACCAAACTTACCATAAAGGCTACTCCGTGTAGGCCTTATGTGAAAGTAAAAAACGAAAACGACAAAGTAGTAATACACGCTGATAAAATGTTTTATTCTACGGTGTCCTTAATGGTTTTAATTCACTTTACTACTTGTGAAATCTCCAAATTTTACGATAAGTTATCTAATAATATAACGAACTAAAAGAACATATAATAAAGACTCCTAACCTGGAATTCTTTAATAGCTTCATTGTTGAGAAATAACAAAAGTTTGTCAAGATAACCTGATAAGAAAATTTAAAGCGATTGATAATCCAAGATTGCATAAAAAAAGGTGTAGATCCATTTAGTGTTACTCAGGATTGCCCCGTAAAATAAAAAAGAGGGATGTAATTCATGAGTAGGTAGGAAAAAGGTCCAGCTAGGATCCTTTGAGATTGCCTAGTCAAGATACCCACTGTAAATAACTCTCTGAATGAATCAAAAAGAACCAATTAACATATTATCCTTGTTCTATGTTGGAAATTAAAACTAAATTAATAACCACACATGACCAGTGTATGATGTCGGCTCAACTTTGTGTTAGCTATTCCATCTCTTGACTTATGGTTTTTACAACATCATGTTTGTAGGTATATACTTATCGTCATTTTGGCCAATCAGACGTGTTTTTAGCCCCTGGGGTTTTTTAAAAATTTTAGCTTTCGTTTCCGACCTAGACCTACAATAGTAGGTTCACCCTTTTCATATAAATTATGTTCTAGATTTTTTCATTTGATAACGAGAGTGAATCCATGCTCTCAAAACGCCATACCTTTACCCTAAATCAATACACAGAACTACTTGGAGAACAAATATTGAGCCAACAACCCTGAGTAAACACAACTAGGAACAGATAACTTTACCCGAACATAGGATCAATAGTGTATTACTCCTGTGGGAATCCTAGGAGAATCAGGTTGCTTGGGGATTACATTGACCACTTCCGTGAGCTCCTCTGCGTTTATTTCTCTTTTAGTTTAAATGATATTAACTTGGTGCTGTATTATGTTATGTCTTTCAAAAATGAAGAGTGTTCAGTGTGTTAGGTTAGTGAAACATACACGTAGTATTAGAAAGTTATCGATAACAAGTATTTTTAGGGTTCATATTTCAATTCTCGGTCTCTTTAATTTGTGTACTGTATTTATTAATATCGAGGAATGACAAAAATTGATCACCAAATCGTCAACAAATATTTCATTTCGGCAGTAGTCAATCAAAAAGTCAATCAACCTTGGACACAGTGTTTGAACAAATATTTATATATTTCAATTAGACAAAACTTGCCCGTTTGTATAATAAACTCTTCCTTAGCGTAAATCATATTTATTAAAATTGAGTTTTTAATTACGGCGATCAAAGTTCATTTTTGATTTTTGCCAAATATTCCAGAACAGTAATGTTTTTACTTCCGGTTTTGCACACAAGTTTCATTAATTAACCTCCACATTTTACAACAAACTGAACGAAATCAGGGACCTTTTTCGAAAGTTCATCCCCCACGATTTTTATCTTTTTTAATAAACTGTGCCTCCATCTGTCACAAAATTAAGTATCTAATACTAGGTTTAACAAGAATCATCACAAATAAGTTAGAAACTATGTATTTTTACAGCGGTCCATACAACACCCTTCTTCTTTTAAAATCGAATAATTTAAAACAGCAGTAAGTTTATTTCAATTGAACTAAGAGAGAATTGAAATATACACTCAGAGGAACTAAGAAGCGGTCGTCATAAATTCATCAGTGTAATCCCCAACCAGCCTGATTCTCCTAGGATTCCCATAGGGCCAATAGACTATTGATCCTATGTTCGAGTTGAATTATCTGTTCCTGTGCATATACGAAGTTACTCGGTCAATATTTCTTTAACAAAGACCCCTTTGCATTGGTCTAGCGTAAGTATATAATTAAAGGAAAGAAATTGGACTGTTTCTTGTTTTGATGTCCATGTATGCATTCATTAGAAACTTTTCTATTACTTTTGTGACGTGTTAATGACGTACAATTATCATTTAAGGCTGCACACTACCAGGACGTGTAATATGATCTATACAGACGACTGTTTACGTTTTGATAGGGATAAATTATTTTAATAGGCGGGAATTGTTCATTAACATCCAAATAATTTCAACACGTTAGTGTTGCTGGAGTCTAAATTACTTAATTTATTCCGGGATTAGGGTAACACAACATCGTGTTAACCAAATACGTCGTAATTCCCTTATCCCCATCAGACCAATCACCACTCTAGTAACCACATTTTAATGAGCTAGTTAGAATAAATTAATTTACAGGACTTACTTTCTAATTATAATAGTAACTGGACACAACTCTAATTGTAAAATTGGTAGTCAAAGAAAATATTCCCATTTGGAAATTATTTAAAAACATATAATTATTGCTGTCCGACATATATTATAGGCTTTCCCGATAATGTCACTAACACCATTTCCCGAAAAATTAGCCTGGCATAATAATTTTTATAAATTCACTAAAGAATTAAACTGCACAAATTTGCAGGGCTCGACTACAGTCTTGTTCCTTGTAGAAAATTCCTACTTGCCTCGCCACTGACGTCACGAGAGTTTCGTCTCAGCAGCAGATGACAGGTTGGCAACCCTTTCTTCTCAATACCGTAGGGTTGGCAATCCGACATGTGATCCCGGTTATTCATACACTGCCAACCGAAGTCTCCAAATCACGATCCCAGGTGACTGTACGTCGAAACGCGTCAGACAATCATTTGTAGATATCATATTTTATATGTTCAATATTACTTAAAACACGTATTAGGATGAGGACATTTTAAGCGGAAGTAATTGAAAACAGCAAATTCTTGTAATGATACGTATTATAAATTGAAATTGTCTTTAAAATTTGCATTGCATACGTGACTTTAAAATTAAAAGTAGCCTAAAGTTACCACAAATCAGATCTTAAGTCCTTTCAAACTATTTGCTATAGGCACTGCCCCAATCGTTCTGCAGTTTTATCCATTGGTAGTGTGCATCTTTTAAACAAACTTCATGAGCACAGATTTGAGCTATTACCAAAATTTAATAAGTGTGATAGGCCTGTTTGTTTTGTTATTTCTTGAAAGACGTCGAATTTGTCATTGTAGATGCAATAATAGTCCTATAGTTTAGATAAAACATACAGTGTTACATTTACCCGACTATAGTATATGCTAAATGAAAAGAATGTCCCTAAAAAACAGTTAAATGTCTGTTTTGGCCTATATATAGCCTTAATGACCTTTGCAATGTTTTACTTTTAATAAGCTACTCTGCTTAAAGTTTGGCTTAAAATCAGATCAAATCAATTTTGTATATTATTAATTAAATGGTGATAAGCCTCACAAGCTCCTGGCCCATTTGCCCCAACAGGGTTTTTTGGGTTAAGATTATAATATTGTGATTCTTCTCTGGCAGTTTAAAAAACAATTTACAAGTTTAAAATCAAGTAGAAATTTATCGGGTAACTTACATATTAGAATAAGGTGTCATTTTAAACAAAACACATCAAATGACTCGGATAGTAGTTCCAAATTCAGTTACCTGAAGCTTCACCTTCGTTGGGGTTAAAAAAGAGCTTCTCTGGCGCTGAAGTAGCTCGCTGTGTGTTTTGGTTTCACGAAACTAACTCCGCGATTACAGTTCAATGCAATTTTCTAACCCAGTATGTCAAGGGTCCTACAATTTAGACTTAGCACTATGTGATTATTCAGACGGGGGTTTCTGTTTCACTTGACAAATCACTGTCTTCTAATTTAACTGTCTTGGATAAGGTGGTTGGAAGATGTAGAGGTGTATTTGATAGTTAAGAAGACGGAGAAGACTTGCATAATGGTAATGACTGGAGGCAAGACCTAAAGCAGACAACTGTAAATTGCAGTGCCAATAGAAAGACAAAAAGAGTTATACCACGTATAACGAGAGTTCAAGGTCGGTGAGTAGCCCGATGACCGATTGCTTGTATCTTAACCTTACATGTAGTACATGTTTAAAACTGAAACCCTTATAAAGAAATCCATGACCTGTTCACGATTTTATGTTTGGTTGTATAGCATATTTCCTGTACATACAAGTTTTAACGTTTAAAACACCAATTGTACATAGAACGCGTAACCTAGTTAGACCGCAATTACAATTTCAATTATCCAGTAACGATGTCATTCCAACACTATTTTTGCCATGCGCATGCTCAGATCAAGTATCTCGTCCTAGATCAGTTCAAACAGCAGGTGTGGGTTCTTGGTAATAGTCTATTTTAGAGGTCACTTCGTTTTATTGCTAGCCTACTTGGAACGGCCTACTTTCATTGTAATAATGTACATGATCGTTTATTTTTTTGTTTATTAGTCTAAATATAGATTTTTATGTAGATCTGTTACAATTCTGTGGTTGTTGTGTTAAGAGCACGTCCTAGGTCTGTGCAGTAGAATAGGTTACTTCCATGAAAGTCTTTTACATTATGCTAGCAAGATTATATTGTAGGCTTACTTATTTCTTTATATGATTACGTGTTTAGAAGAAAATAAATGAAACTGGTTGGGTTACAAAAAAAGTCAAATTATTACAATCAAAATATCCATTATTACTGTCATTTTTGGAAATTTCTAGGAGCGAATGAAATAAAAATTCAACCGGGGGAATTGGTCAAAACAAATCAGTTTCAACGCTGAAGTTTATTATTGATATAAACAATAAAATTATTTACACCATAAAGTTAAAAAACCCAAAAAAACCAGAAAACAGTTTTTAGATAATGTGGCTAAACATAAGATATATGTATATATATATATATATATATATATATATATATATATTAAGTATAGGCAGTTGATAAGGTTCAAAAAAGTATAGACTAATCATTTTATTGCTCTCTTATTTAAGTACAAATAATTTTATTTAAACATAGTACGCATGGATATTAGGTTTGAAATAAGGTATATTAGTTAAATAACATTATAATCCCAATACTTTTCGAATAATTAAGAAACTAAATTTAAGTTAAATTTGTACAAATTCGTTAGTGCTGATTTTGAGTCTTGGTCTTATAGCTGATAATAACGAATTTTGAGTTAAGGAAAAATCAAAAACACTTGAAGAGACATGGCCAAATATGCTAAAATACCAACTTTAATCAAATTGGTCCTCTCGTTTGGGCTGCAGAGAACTGCTGACAATAAAGGAAAGACAATCAAATATAAATAAAAGTAAAAATTATTATTCAACCTGATTTATGCAATAAATGTTCATATCATAAATTGACAAAAACAGCTTTTGAATATTTAGACGCTCAAGGGCTCACTAAGGTCAGTTTAGGTGTGACAATGCCGAAAAATCTTAGCTGGATCTAGACATTCTTTTCACGTAGATTCCTCTTTTTCATCTTTCCTATCAGGTCTCTCTTGACCAATCAACCTTGAAGCTATTATGGTATTCGAGGGATTGTGGTATTTAATCCGTACTTTTCTCTTATTGTATGTGTGTATATAGTGCTATGTTTTTGTAACGTATATTTCTCACCCAGTATACGACGTATAGCCTAAGGTAGCTTTACTAATTCTCACGTTTCATGGCCTCAGGAAATCTCAAGCGATTTTAAACATACGGTTCGTCTGTCGTCGTTGTAGCAAAAATTAACATATAAAGATGAAATAGTGTGATTAAAGAATGAAAATGGCGGTACAAAGTTTTTGGTCCAACTCTTGTAATTATTCAACAAACGAAATTAAATAAAAACGTGTAGATTTTAATTCTGCGTAATGCTAGCAATGCGACTCTCCGAGTTATAGTTAAAATTATAATTTCTAACCCGGATTTGATAAGAAAATGTAATAATTGTATAGTTACGAGATCCAACAGGTAGGAGACACTTACGAGCGAAGCGAGTGGAAATTTTCAACATATAAACATGATGACACGTCAAGGAAAGACCTAAGAAACAATTTTGTTGGCATTACATTTAGAGCTTATGTATGATAGGGCTGGGTAAGTACCACAACATCCCAATCAATTTGTTTAATGTAGCGGTTTATTGAAGGATTAAATAGGACAAAGAATTGAGTATTCATGTTTTCGTACGGTAATTCAAGGAAATATCTCACTGTCAAACCATCAGCGCTAGAAATATATTATGTTTGATACAGAATTATATAACAATCTCCTGGCTTAAACGTCATGCTTAAACTGTATGACAAATGAACAGTTTCTGTCTTCTTATGACAAGTAATTCATCACTGAAGCTTATGTAAGACAACATAAAATGATCCTAAGTCGTAAAGACTCGTAAATTCTTGGCTATGTGCCGAGAAACATAATAGATTATTATTATTTTATTGTAATCCATTCTAATGTTCTATTCTATTAATAAAGTTAAATATAATTTATTTAAATAATTATTTATCTTATAAATTTTGTATTCACTAGAAAACTCCTCAAGTATTGTGAGTAGGAGCAATACCGAGAATCCTTAGCTGGATCTACACGTAGACCTGGGTCAGATGTGTCTCTTTCATCTTTCCAATCGGGACTGTCTTGACAGAGAGGTTATGCGCTTTTAAACAAGGGGGGAAATATCATAAAAATTAAGTTATGATGATTGGGCTCGTGGTGTGGGCTTAGGGGAAAAAAACCCGTATGTTTTGGTCAACTTAATATTCAAAACCTTTTTATTATTCCAAGAAGGGTAAAAGTTTATTTATAAAATTTGTTTATACTATTTATTTACGAAAACATTAAATGTTTGTTTGTTTTTTACTCCGATTTTCTAAACATTTCTTATGAATTACATGATGTTTTTTTTATCATTTCACATTTTAAAAACATGCTATCTGACGTTGTATTAAGTAATAGCAATGACTACATAAATACTATAAGACACGACATGGCCATGTTAAATATTCTACGCTTATTCTTGAGTTGTCCAATACCCGCTAGGTCGATCTGCTAGAGAAACTGAAGTTGATGTGACTGGCGCTAGGTGGCTCTACGGTCAAACAATGTTTCAGGCGGGTAAGAGAAAACGCACTGATGCCACATATGGGACCAGAGATGCGAGGGAAGGTCGAGAATCGCTTATCTCAGCGCACGAACTGACAACACTGACTATGCTGACGGAAGTAAGTGAGAAGGTTTGTGAGAGAGAGGTCAACAGTTGTACAGTCACAACCAAGTGGGATGCGTACAGTCAAGCACCTGCTGCCAGCGCTTTCTGATAGCTGTGAGTCAAACTTGTGACGAACAGCACCCGTAAAGCGTAGACTATTTCCCTATCCTATGTCGTGTCTTATAGTATTTATGTAGTCATTGGTAATAGGTTACAACTACCGGTGTTTAGCTTGGTTACCAGAGTTGTATAGATCTCAGCTTAAGGACAATATGAGATCATTTGGGTTTTATAAAACCTTTTAACTATTTGTAAATTCTTATTGTCTGTAATCTCATGCGCGTGTCTGTTCGTAGTTCACAACCAGTCTACACAGACAAAAGGATAAATCCTATATATTTAAAACTTTGCATTTGTGTTGTCCCACATGTAGGAAATATAGCCTATACTGGAACAAACAAAAGGGGGGGGAACTATTGAGTTGAATTGGGGGGGGGGGATATTATTTGTAGCGTGTGAAATAAAACTTGTTATTCTATGTATCTTTATATGATGAATAAATCAATTATATTGGGGTTAGACTGCTTAAAAGACTTCGAATTTATAAAAATAACTGTTCCTATATCACCCTACGGATCTTAAGTTGTGAAGTTTTAGCAGTATGTTTAGCCTTTTACTATAAGCAGCGTGTTAGTTAAATTTATTGTATTGTAGGAATGAGGGCTGGAACGAAAATTTATGAACGTTAAAAGCTTTGTCACTGTAAAATGTAATTAATTATAATAACTTCAATAACGATTCGAATTTGCCCCTAACCAAAATCACTAGAAACTTTAAAATAAAACACAATTATGATGAAACCCCATTATTCAAAAAGTTTATGAAACACAGAACTTCAGTTCGTCACTAATGTTAACCAAATATAAATCAGAATTGATGTAAGTAAAAGATATATTTTCAATTTGTTTACCAGCACTAAGATAACTTCATAAAGAACATTTCAATAAATTTTACAAATGATAAATATCATAAAATAGTCAGTCATAGATATATATCTTTGTAAACAAATAAAGTTTTAAAATTATGGGGCAACACGTATTTGATTATGAAATCGTAGCCAATAAATTCAGATGGTTGAAAACAAAATTATGTTTGTTAATCTGTTAGTGATGATATCTTCTGAAGGTGCGAAATAAATTATTCAGCACATTTACAAATTATATTAAGAGTTTATTTTGTATGGAGTTAATTTATATAACATGTCGGTGTTTCAATTCCAATGCTAAGCAAATCCTATTTGTGTAAATAAGTACTAAAGTTTACAAAATGGCGGACTAGATTTTATTATTTAAAACCGATAATAACAATTTCATTAGTGAAATATTCACGCCATCCCTCCATGTTTTAAAAAGTTAAAAATTATTATATTTTTAAATCATCAATAAATTTTGATGGTTACAAAGATGATCTTTTTTTAATTTATAGGAAGAAATCACCCTTTTCGGTGGATATACTTCAACGTTAAAATCTCTTTTTTAAGACTGTTACTAATAAATGACATCCAATTGATTTCGTATTCCAAATAATTTAAGTAACCTTAATGTTTTTAATCAATAGAATCAATAAATGGTAAGATATTACCCCTCCCATCCCTCTTTACCATCCGACCTCATTTTAAAAGACCCAATTATAATGAATTCTATTGACAGCTGGAAGATATGTTTTTAATTTAAAGAAATTGTAATTATGAAAAATGCAAAATAAAAATACAAAAATCTTTTATTGAATGAAAATGTTTTACAAATATAAAAAAAAATTAAAAACCAAATGCAATAAAATGACTGTTAACTTGAGTTATATAAACTAAATGATTTGTCACAACATATCCCCTTGGTAGCTCAGTTGGTAGAGCGGTGGACTGTAGTGGCAAAGTGTTCAGTAATCCATAGGTCGCTGGTTCAAATCCGGCCCGAGGGATATTTTTTTTTAAAATCAATTATTTATTTTTAATAGATTTAAGTAATTACCAATTTATTTAAGTATTGATTTTTATTTTATTATTTATATAAATATATATTTATTAATGTTTAAATATAAAGATATATTTCTATTTTATGTTAGTGGTGTGATTTTATAGTTGTAATCATTAAAATTTTAATAGTACAAACATATAAATACTAAGTAAACAACTGCAAACAAAAAAGGAACAAACACAACGAGTAAATAATAAAGTAAATTTAGGAATTCTAAGGGGAAGAATATTTTTAGATTTCTTTCCTCCAAAAAGCAGAAAATTTATTGGCAATCTCAAAAAAACCTTAAAACAATATATCTGACTCATAATGTCAGACTAGATGAATACAGGAGATTGCATCAGTCTGTTTGTTTTCATAATGAACTTGAATTAGTGATAACGCCCACACGTTCAAAGAACTTGTCTTCCTCGTGATCAATTAAAATTAATTTTATTCAGTTCTGAAGTGTACTTAAAGTGTACCTACAAGTCCTAACATTTCGTTCACATTAATAATGGTTAATATTAGTATGACCTACTAATATTAGAGGTTTTACCCAGTAGGGTAAGTTTGTCGGTAATAGTTATTACCCAGGATTTCTGAACCTCGTAATTGTGTATTACTTTTTTTGTTATCCAAGTTCTAACGATCTCGTAGATGTGTATACAACCGCACAGTCGCTTCGTTCGTCTCTATGTCTCGACTCAAATTGTCCTCTGAACTGTACTACGCTCGTGTCAGTGACTCGGTTCTGTTAAATCTCGTAACTAAAAGAATATTATATTTTTTGGGAGATTAAAGTTCGAGTTTTTAATTTTTTTTTTTAAATAATAACTTCGCTATTTGTCGTCGTAGAGAGGTGGAGTTGGTACCATTACATGCAGAATTGAAATATGCAAATTTCTATCTATTTCAGTGAGTTATAAGTTGAATAACGATATACGAATAAAATATTGTTTAAATGGGCGCCATTTTTACATTTTCAATACGAGTTTTTTGAATTATAATCGGGTTCTATGAGCACACTATACCAATTTTAATTTTTGTGGACATTATCGTGCTTACGTACAGAATACAATGACGACTGGCGAACGACATGTTGAAAACCACATTCATTTTCGTGAGGTCATGAAAAGTGAACAATAGTAAAAACAAAAGTGTACATTTTATACCATTACCAAACTTTATCAATACTCCTAATACAGGGTAAATAAAACGGTAACAAAATCCGAAATATCGGCCGTTTTTTAAAATTCCATATACTTTACGATTTGTGTGTGGATATTTCGAGTATAGCATCACAAAGATCAAGTTGGTAAGCGGATTTAAAAAAAATAAATATATATATATATATATATATATATATATATATATATATATACAGTGTGAGTCAAAAGCATGGATACACCCTGTTAAATTTTAAATGGATAAAGATAGAAAAATGAAAGTCAGGACACCTTTCTAGGAAATAAAAGTGAACGTTTTAGTCACTATTACAACTTTGACCATTTCCCCAAAATGGGATTTTTGGGGGCCAGCTCAAAATTTTTAAATGTAAAGACCCATTAAGTGACACCTCATTTTAAAGTCCTTGATTAAAGAAGAAGAACAGTGGAAACCAGAGCTTTCTATCTCAACCCAGTGCAAAATGGCAGCTCATTGAAATTAAGTAAAACTTCATTGAGGCAAAATATGAACATCCACATTCAGGTGGTAAATAACCCCAATAGACAACCAATGAGCTGCCATTTTGTACTGGGTTGAGATAGAAAGCTCTGGTTTCCACTGTTCTTCTTCTTTAATCAAGGACTTTAAAATGAGGTGTCATTTAATGGGTCTTTATATTTAAAAATTTTGAGCTGCCCCCCAAAAATCCCATTTTGGGGAAATGGGCAAAGTTGTAATAGTGACTAAAATGTTCAATTTTATTTCCTAGAAAGGTGTCCTGATTTTCATTTTTCTATCTTTATCCATTTAAAATTTAACAGGGTGTATCCATACTTTTGACTCACAGGTGCCTCAATGAAGTTTTACTTAATTTCAATGAGCTGCCATTTTGCACTGGGTTGAGATAGAAAGCTCTGGTTTCCACTGTTCTTCTTCTTTAATCAAGGACTTTAAAATGAGGTATCACTTAATGGGTCTTTACATTTAAAAATTTTGAGCTGCTCCCCAAAAATCCCATTTTGGGGAAATGGACAAAGTTGTAATAGTGACTAAAACGTTCACTTTTATTTCCTAGAAAGGTGTCCTGACTTTTATTTTTCTATCTTTATCCATTTAAAATTTAACAGGGTGTATCCATACTTTTGACTCACACTGTATATATATATATATATATATATATATATATATATATATATATATATATATATATATATATATATATATATATATATATATATAGAGAGAGAGAGAGAGAGAGAGAGGTTTGGCAAAATGATATTACGCACTCATCCCAAGGGGACTTATGAGTCGGACTCTCCGAATGGCCTGCCGACTAAAGCCTTCCTCTTTCCCAGGCATTGTTCCACTCCGGTACCGCTCTCGTATTTCATCAGAGTGGTGCCTGCTTTTGTCCTGTTTAGGTCTCCTCTTCTGCTATTGTTATGGTTCTAGCCAACCTTCTTCCTTCTTAGATCGCAATACAGCCTCAAAAACCTTGATATTGCTTCCCATTTCTCTCTTGATGTTAACATCATCTGCATAATGGACTTGGTTGTTAGGTCTCCTACCCTATTCTTGATATCTCTCCTCTGTTGAGAAAAACGCTCAAAATCAAAAAGCGTATGTTTCACGTCATCTCTAGCATCTCTGCACCTTATGCAGTTAGCTGATGTCCCCTTCCCAATCTTTTCCAGGTACGAGCGAAAGTATCTGTGACCTGTCAGAAACTGAGTGGTGAAAAACTTCACCTCCCCATGTCTTCGATTTAACCATTCTTTGACATCTTTTATAAGGGTTGCTGTCCACCGTCCCCTTGATTCCCTGTCCCAGCGGTGCTGCCACCTGGTCAAAGTGTTCTCCCTTGCTCTTGTGCGAGCCTCTTGCTTGCTCATCATTCTATTGAGCTCATAAATGGTCTTCCGCTCCTGCGCTAGCAGATCTATGGTAAGCGGAGTACTACACACATCCTCACCACGTCGGGTATTATAGCAGACGTTATTAGAACGCGGTTTAAATCCAACCTTTGCACATACATGTGTGCGTAATTATTAATTAATCCAGGAACAATGGGAATCTATAAAACAAAAGTAATTGAATAGAATTAATAATATTAAACTGGACAGACTTGGAAAGTCATCGTTTTGGTATTTTCTAGAAATATCGAATGGCAATATAAACTTAAAAGCATAAAAGCTATAGAACTACAACAAACAAAAGCACTAGTCTGTGCGCATGACAGAGTTCCCTCACCCTAATACTTCCCGTTACTCTGCCGTACTTCTTCATGTCCTTTCACAGAGCTCTCTTTGTGATGTGTAGTGGGGGGGGGGGGGTTTCTCCTTGAATTCCCATACTGTTGTTTTATTTTTTGTAAGCCTATTTCTTTCTTAATTAATTTTTTTCTAGTGTATATGATTTAGAATAGAGTCCTTGTAAACCAACGTTTTGAGAAATCGTTGATAATGTTTTGACTTTTTCGGACATACGAATTAAAAAATAGTGGCTTAGTGGTGGACACTTTTAGTTTTAAATTGCTTCTTAGAAACACTAAATACTGTAGTACCAACATAACAACTTTTAAAGTGCTATCTTCAAAATGCCTAGTGTAATTGTTTTAGAAAAAAAACATAGTTACACTATTGTAATTCTTAAAGTCGAATTGAAAATGTCTTAATGGCTGCTATTTAAAAAGTTTATTGTTGTTACCGCTTGTGTTATTCACCTTATAACACATTAGATTAGTTACAAATTTGCAGACATCAATTCTGCATGACCCCACTTCACTTTAATAACAAATAACGAAGTTAATGTCAAAAATATAATTAAAAAACCCAATTAAATATGACATTTGTTATGTTACGAGATCCGAAATTGCCAAGACACTGACACTATTTCAGAGAGTGATAGTCCCTCCACAAATGTACAGCTTCGAAGCCTGTTAGGGCCCAAACACTAACAAAACCGAAACTTGTTAATACACTATTTCTAACTACAGTAGTAAAATAGTTATGATAATATATCAAGTTTTATCAATAAACTTAAGAACATAAAAGCTATAGAACTACGACAAACAAAAGAACAAGTCTGTTTGCATGACAGAGCTCCCCCATCCTATTCTTCCCTTTACCACGCCGTACTTCTCCCACATGTTCTTTTATACAGCTCTCCTTTTCAAGTGTATTAGGGGGGGGGGGCAGGTTTTTACTTGGATTCCCATATTGTTCTTTTGTTATGTTTTTTGTACTCTATGGTTCTATTGCTTTTTTTTTTTTTTTTTTTTTTTTTTTTAGTGTATACGTTTTAAGACAAAAATACACACGTGTATATATATACACTAGACTCCTTCCTTACAAACCTTTTGAGAAATCGTTAACCTTTTGAATTATTCGAGTTTTAAATATAGGAGTTTAAAAATCGGAGCTTCGTGGTGTACACTACTTTCACTTTGAAATTTCTTCTTGAAATAGAAATAGAAATGGAAACAATGTATTTCACATAACATTTTACAAAAACCAGTTTATAACTGGCGAAAACTTGTGAAAAGTCAAGTTAAAAAATTCAGGCACATCATAGTATTAATTACAAAAACATTCCATATCTTATTACATTATTTACAAGTGTATAAATATAATATTACAATATACATTAAAATCTAGAACTATAGAACAAAATTGACTAAATAATCTATGAAATTGTTTTCTTTTTAATTATGAACATGCACTTATAAATGAAAGGCTTTTAACAGTCATCAATTTTAAATCAATGAACAAATTCTTACAAGAAGATTTAGATTTACTGAAAGTCATAAGCCAAATATACTTTTTCTGTACTTTTAAAATATCTGCAATGTCTGATGTCATACCCCAAAATCTATACCATTTTGAATCTTAAAGAAAATAAAGCATAATAAGCAAGTGTCCATATTTCAGGACAAGTACCAGTATTTGATAACAAAGGGAATGACCTCCAAGAGAGTTTCTTGTCCATTAAAATTCTTAGAAATATCGTCTGTGACTGCACAATATTTTTACCACACAAAAGATCATTGATTTCACATCTATTTTTACTTTGTGAAGGTGTAAACTGTATAATCTGGGTTTTTTCATTATTTAATTTTAGACCTTTTTATAGCAAACCAATGAGAAATTTCACAAATGTGCTATTAATGACAGCATTAAAGTCACTATTTGACCTCACTTTAAGAATTGCTGTTGTGTCGTCAGCATAAAGAATAGATTTACAATCGACTTATGAAGGCAAGTCGTTGAATGAGAAAGAGAAAATGGTACGAAATCTACCCCTGAGGAACACCACGCTTCACTCTCCTCCAGTTAGATTGATAGTTTAAATTATTATTATGAATGATTGTCCTTTGATATCGGTTTTTCAAATATGATTTGATCCAACAAATTGTCATTTCATCAAAGTTATAATATGAAAGTTTTATCAAAATATAAGTTTTAACAATACAACATCATGATTCATACAATCAAAGGCCTTGCAAAGGTCATAGAAGAGCCCAAACACATAATAGTACCAACATAACAACTTTTAAAGGTATAGCGTCGAAATGCCCAGGTTAAAGTTTTAATCAAAAGTAATATTTATTATCTTTACCGAAGCCAACAATTCCTTCAAAGTCAGTGATGGATAGATCTAATGATAAGTGAAGGAAAACTGAAACTAAGTTTCGTTTATTTAAAAACTTTTTGAGTTCTACCTGACGTGTGAATGTTCATTAATTACATTCTCGTATAGTAAGCAAAAAACTCTAGAAAAAAAAAATACTAATTTGAGGGAGAATATAAGAGTAGCGTTTTAATTTTAATATTTTAACCTTCATGAAGCTCACACAGCTCTGAATAATTTCTACTTCCATTATTATTTGCGTAATATCACCGTATAATTGCATAACACTCTAGCTTATATAAGTATAAAAACATTAAAAAATGTATAGAAAACTATATACGAAATGACAGGCAGAACGCGAATGTCAAAAATAGAGTTTGGTTACGTTATTGAAATTCAGGAAAATCGAATTGAAAATGTCCAAATAGCGGGCATTAAAAAAAGTTTATTGTTCATATCTAGTGTATTAATCAACTTATAACACACTAAACTAGATAAATTTACCAGATATCAATTCTGCTTGCAATGTTACCAACCACAAATCCATCCAATAACAAATAACGAATTTTCTGTAGAAAATATAATTTAAAATCGAAGAAATTGTCATATTTGTATAGTTACGAGATCAGGAAGTACCATGTCACCGACACGAGGGTTGCCAGTGATTAATTCCTTCACAAATGTATTGCTTCGAGACCTGTCGGGACCTAGAGAATAACATAAGCGAAGCGAGCGTTGACTTTTTAATGTATAGGCCTATACTTCTTCAATGCTCTTAAGTTCTAACAGACGTCAAGACAGTAGTGATATAACATTTACGAAGTTCAGAAACCTCTGTAACAACCTCTTACACTTGCACTATAAGGGTCGCCTCAGATCTTGACCAATGAATCGGCGCTACTAGCCATTCTGAACCAGCGATCCAGCGCCAGCGGTCATACGGCAAAACTGAGTAATCCAGAGCGGTGAGCGAGTTGTCGTTTACACGTTCCTAGACATCTTGAGAATAATAAAACTACAACGAAACTTATATAATAATATGCCTTTTCTGCATGCATTTCCGCATACAACGGTATAAATATATTTTAGTTTTAAAATTATGTGTAATTTTTAATAATGAAAAATATTAGAAAGTTGAAACATAATGACATGAAAAAGTCAGTAAGCGAGAACCTTTTTTATTTTTGTGTTAGAAACAAACTTCCAGCGAAAAAGTTGTAGCAAATTAGTTGATCTTAAAAATGTATTCGAAAATATTTTTGATAGAACTTCTAGTTTCTTCCATACTCCGATGTAAATAACCGCTATATTCAGTTCTACGCCCACCGCAGTCGGCGTCGTCGCCATTGAAATTTGAAACTGATACGTTTAATACGTATTTTGTAATAATCGTCTGAAGTTGAGAATAACTCAAAAATTGTGACATTAGTTGTGACATTGGAAAATCAATGTTTATAGAAAGTACCCGCACTCCTCCCCTCGCCTAACCCATCGCTTGCCAAACCATCAGTCAAGATCCGTGGCGACCCTTACACTAGGAAAGAAGCCTTCATCTACCAATACAATTTAACATTTACAGGGCCAAGAGATTAACTTCTAGGCAAAATATTTAGAGCATCTGGCTGTATTCCATTATATAATTGGGTTGGGTAAGTACCATGATGGCCCCTATCTACTTGTTATAATTTATGTTTTCTGAACTTGCGTAGTTGTTAGTGTTGACTAGACCCTGACGTGCCTCATAGATGTCAGTAGAGATCCGGACACTTGAGCACAAAAACGGTGGGGGTACCCCCACCCCTCCCCCACCCCCTTGGCCCCTCCCCCTTTGCCCCACCCCTCCCCCTCCCCTCCCCCCTCCCCCTTGCCCCCCCCTTTGCCCCCACCCCTCCCCCCTTTGCCCCTCCCCCTTTGCCCCCACCCCTCCCCCTCCCCCTTGGCCCCTCCCCCTTTGCCCCCACCCCTCCCCCTCCCCTCTCCCCCCTCCCCCTTTGCCCCCACCCCTCCCCCCTTTGCCCCTTCCCTGTAGGCCCCTCCCCCTTGCCCCTCCCCTTTAGGCCCCTTCCCCCATTGGTCCCCCCACCCCTCCCCCCTTTGCCCCTTCCCTGTAGGCCCCTCCCCCTTGCCCCTCCCCTTTAGGCCCCTTCCCCCATTGGTCCCCCCACCCCTCCCCCCTTTGCCCCTTCCCTGTAGGCCCCTCCCCCTTGCCCCTCTCCTTTAGGCCCCTTCCCCCATTGGTCCCCCCACCCCTCCCCCTGCCCCTCCCCTGTAGGCCCCTCCCCTTTGCCCCTTCCCTTCCCCCATTGGTCCCCCCACCTCCTCCCACCCCTCCCCATGCCCCTCCCCTGTACGCCCCTCCCCTTTAGGCCCCTTCCCTTCCCCCATTGGTCCCCCCACCTGTGACGTATTGTTGTCGAGACACACACAAGACGCCATACACACATGACGTCATACACTTAACTTTTTTAATCCTAACCTATAAGTTTCTGCCTACCACAGCCAATCAGCTGTTACAATAATGTGTTATATATATATATATATATATAATGTGTTATATATTTATATAATGTGTTATATAACGTGTTAAGATAGTTAACCTATTAGAGTTTCCTACTTTTGCCCACCACGACCTAGGTACATTTAATGTGTTAAACGTAGTTTCCTCCGTTGTCTACCAGGGTGTAGCACATGTGTTTATGTATCGTGTTAAAATATTGTTAACCTATGCTTACCACAGCCCACACGGGTGTTAGTCTGGCCACTATTTAACAACCGAAATATATTTTTACCAACCGATTTACCAACCAACCGATTTACCAACCGAAACCAACCGATTTACCAACCAAAATATACTTTTACCAACCGAAATATACTTTTAGCAACCGATTTTCCAACCGACATACACTTTTAGCAACCCAAACATCCAACCGATATACCTCGACCCGCGGACTTTGCTCAACCCTGCGGGAACCCCCCACCGGCTGCGGGAACCCCCACCGGCTGCGGGAACCCCCCACCGGCTGCGGGAACCCCCCACCACCACCTCCCAGCGTGTGTGGAAGTGACAGCATATCGGTCTCAGGCCAAATCCCTCTACTCTCCCCAACAATATTCATATAGGTAAGAAAGGGGGGTCGCGTCGCTTACCTCGTTTCGGCTACCATTCCAAGGTGTGTAGGTCAGGTTCTGACAGGGTCTAGCCGGATTGTACAACAGTGCGTAACAGTGCGCATGCGTACTACTCGCTGAAAGGAGAGTGTCCACAGGTTACTCCATCTACACTACCAGAGTGTAGCACCGGTCAAACAAGTTAAAACAAGGTGACTCACACGGTTAGAGTTACTTGACAAGAACTATGGGGCCAATTTACATTGTTTCCTCGCAAAGTAGGGTGGCGAAAAAATTTCGTACTCTAAGGACTAAAATTCAGTTTAAATTTCATCCACCACCCGAGAATGTCACGGAAATTGATTGGATAAAAAGAGGCTTTGAATGTTTGGTGGACAAAATGAAAAATGGAACAGCTGATGGTGATCTGTTGGGCTTTACTTTTACTAGTCTCAATTTTAAAACAAAGACGCCTGGATACGTTGCTTTTCGTAAAGCTTCCGAAATCTCTGACGATCTCTTATGGACAATTTTTGGCGGACTAATCCAAAGCAACGGTGAGGCGGGAACAAGCAGCGATAATTTCGAGATTACCTGCACCAGAGTATCCCCACGAAATAAATAGTGCCACCAATCTGTAAACACACTCATTTACCTAATGGATGTAAGGCGAGCCATTGCGGCGGAGCTCCACAAGCCCGCTCGAAGAAATTTCAAAACACGTAGTGTGACACTGAAAGGAGTTAACGACCTTTACCAAGCCGATCTAGTGGAAATGATTCCATATGCTAAGGAAAACCGAGGCTACAAATATATACTGACAATGATAAATTGTCTGACAAAATTTGCGTTTGCAGAACCGCTAAAGACAAAGTCGGCTCTAGACGTATCTACAGCGTTAGAACCGATACTGAAAAAACATCCTATGAATAACTTTCAGACCGATCAGGGGAAGGAGTTTTTCAATATGCACGTAAAGAGATTAATGAAAAAATACAATATAAATCACTACGCCACTTTTTCAGACAAGAAAGCGTCTATGGTGGAGCGTCTGAACCGTACTTTGAAAAATATAATGTGGCGTGAATTTACGGCACGCGGTAGTTACGAGTGGGTGGAGCTGTTGAAAAACGTAGTAAAGACCTACAATAACACTGTGCACAGTACTATAGGCATGAAACCCGCTCAAGTGTTGAAAAAGCACGAGAAAATGTTACTGGACAAAACAGCACGCAAGAGTACAAAAGCACTGGTGCGATTTAAAGTGGACGACAAAGTTAGAATATCGAAATTTAAAAAGACTTTTGCCAAAGGATATCTACCCAACTGGACAAACGAAGTGTTTACCGTGTACGCCGTTGTACCGACCAATCCTGTAACGTACATTCTACAAGACTCGAAAGGTGACATTCTAAAAGGGGGATTCTATGCCGAAGAATTAAGCAGGTCAAAGATCGGCAACATATATCTTGTTGAAAAAGTATTACGCAAAAAGGGTAACAAAGTACTGGTGCGGTGGTTAGGGTTTGACAAGGAACACGACAGTTGGATTGATAAAACCAAGCTTGTTGTTTAGGTATTTAATGGGATAGCACTGTTAGTTTTCCACAGTATTTAGACAAACGTTGCGTAATGCGTTTAAAAAACACAGCGGTTAAACTACGTGTAAGAAACTTTGACGTTGTTGCAGGAGGCGGCGGGTCAACAATGCACCGTCACAGTTCTTTATTACCAAACACAGTTCGATCTATAGTGTGCGGCCCATCAAACAGTGGCAAGACTAATGTGCTATTTAATCTGCTCTTCAATCCAAATGGCCTGAAATTTGCCAACGTCTATGTATTTTCTAAATCACTCCAGCAGCCAAAGTACAAGTTTTTGGAAACTATACTGGGAAATACCAAAGAAATTGGTTATTACACATTCACGGACAACGAAAATGTCATCCATCCTAGTGAAGCGGAGCCAAATTCGATAATAATATTTGACGACATAGCTTGCGAGAAACACGACAATATACGTAACTATTTCACCATGGGACGTCACAATAATATAGATTCCTTCTACTTAGGACAGACGTACAGCAGGATTCCCAAACAATTGATTCGAGACAATGCCAATCTCTTGGTCCTTTTCAAGCAGGACGATCTCAATTTACGACACATTTACAATGATCACGTAAACACTGACATGGTGTTTAGTGCATTTAAAAACATTTGTGCAACCGCGTGGAAAGATAAACATGGATTCGTTGTAATAGATAAGGACAGTGAACCGGAGAATGGAAGATTTAGAATTGGTTTTGATCGAATTGTAACAGATTTTTAAGGTACAAAAGGCTTGATACTTGCAACAATCGTCATTCTACAAGATGTCTGGGAAGAGAGAGCATCTAACGCTGGAGATAGCCAGATTGCGCAAGGCTATAAAGAAAAAGTACAGACAGTTGAGGTACGGAGAGGTCGAAGAGGAACGAATGTATACTAAGAAATACACACCGATAATTAAAGAGTTGCAGAAGAGTGGAGTGTTTTTGCCGAAACAAGAAATTAAGCCCGAAGAAGAAGAAGAGTTGGATGAAAAGCCGGAAATAGCGGATGAGTGGAGCAGAGAAGAAAAATGAAGAGGATGAGTGGAGTGAGGAAGAGAAAAATGAAGAGTGGGGGGGAAGTACCGGCTACTCCTAGTGTTGATTTTATGGATACCGAAGTAATTGCAGAGACTCCGGACCGACCGCAGCCCAGTGTAAGGGAACTATTGTCCACACCTGTAGGGCAAAGTGAATCTGAACAATGGGTAAACAGTACTTTCGCACATCCGCTGGCACGAAAATATATGCTCAAAATGATTAAAGATACCGCCGGTAGTCAGAATATAGATCACAGTTACGGACCGAAAATCGGAGCCGACTCTATGATGATCGGTAACAAGACTCTTCAGTTGTCGGACGATGGTGAGATTATAATTGACGGAGTTCACTATAAAGGGACGCCAGGATTGTACGAGTTGGTGTTTAAGCGTATACCCGATGATGATATATATACCGAGGCCGATTTACGAGCGTATAGAGATATCTGTGTGAGATCCAGTGCACACAAAAGATTATACGATCCGAACGGACAAGTTAATCGTAACAAATCTATGAAATATAGAAACATTATAGAGCAGTTATTTCCACCTAAAAAAGTTAGCGGTAGAGGTTATTCATACTGGGACGATCCGAATGAGTTGTGTGACAGACTGAGACATTTGTTGGCATCTCACGATGCAGGACACACGGGACATGCAAATGAGATAGCTTCTATTATAGAAGAACTAAAAGAGGCTGGAATTATAAAAGGCGCGGGAATTGCAAAAATAAGAACATTAATACGATGAGTGTCGACAAGTTTGGACGTTATTCGGTGAGAAAGGCTTTATCCTCCTCCACCCAACCGATAGTTAGAGGGTACGACCTTACCCCTGAGGGTAATTACGATATAAAGGGTAAACTCTTGCGTAATGTAGGCGCTCCTCTAACGGAAAAAGATGCTGTTAATCTAGACACTGTGGATAAGACGTGTATAACCTTTGATAAAGTCGCACAAAAATATCACACAAAGGGCATACCCTTGGGCGGTCTGGGTCCGACTAAAGATACCGATGACGCTGTAACTAGAGGATATCTCGAATCTCTAATACCGATTAAACTTATGACCGACTATTCCGTTAGACAGAGTCGAATACAAGATGTAGGTGAACCTATAGACGACGGTGATGCCGTCAACATAGCATACGCCAGGAAAAATTTTCTCTTGAAAAATTTGGAGGGGAGCGATGAGACGGAAGCGGGAGCCTTTGATGCTCGTAACGCTAGCATCTGTAATTTAAAGTATCCCTCTAGTAAGACGGACGCCGCCAATAAGATGTACGTTGACAATAAAAGTATTGTATCCGACCATATGGGGTATTACTTTCTTCATCGTCGAATTGCAAGTGTCGGTTCTCCCGTCTACGCCGATGATGCTGTCACTTTGATTTTCCTCATGGAAAATACCGTACATCTACACCAATCACCGACATCCGGTGAATCGGTTTTCAATGCTGAAGATAAGAGGATAACTAGTGTAGCCGATGCCGTCGACGATATGGATGTAGTGAATTTAAGACAGTTGAAAAAATACATTCGAGAATTGGAGACGTGGATAAGGAACAATGTGTTGTTGTTGAAAAATGGCGATTGTTTTAACGCCGAGGGGAAACGTATCTGTAATGTCGCCAAAGGCGATGTCGATACGGATGCAATTACAGTGACACAATTGGCCGGCTCTATAAAGGCGTTGGAAAATGGTTTTAAGGCGTACAGTAAATCGGAACTTATCGCTTTCGCTCGTGTTATTAAGAGAGAATACAGTAAAGTGGATGTTTCCAAAGACCGAGTAACGAACTGGAGATCACTATGGGGTTCGAGCGATAAGGTATAACCAATTTTTTTAGCGACGACACCATAAATACGTTGCACCCTTGAGTATTGATTCAGTATAGAAATGGCAAAGGGACGAACAACAAGGGTCAAAAAGGGCCGCGGTCTCGTTTCTGGAATTTTAAGCGTTGGTGATAGGGTTTTAAACAAGGCTATAGATCTATTGCCTGTAGAACTCCATTTACCCTCTTACAACTATTGTGGTCCGGGTACAAAACTAGCCGAGAGATTAGCCCGAGGTGATAAAGGAGTCAATCCGCTGGACGAAGCGTGTAAAGAGCACGATATAGCGTACAGCAAATACAGTGATTCGGAGCATCGTAGAGAAGCGGACAAAATTTTAGCAGAACGGGCTTGGAGTCGAGTCAAATCGGGTAACGCGTCTATGGGTGAACGGGCAGCAGCGTGGGCTGTAACAACGGCCATGAAAGCGAAATCCAAATTGGGAGGTGGAGGGAAACGTCTCTTGTTGGGTGGGGGTTTGTATCTCAAACCGTATCAAAAAGGCAGCGGTCTGATGCCATATGCTAAAGGCACTGGTCTGTATCTCAAACCGTATCCAAAAGGCAGGGGACTGAAAGGCAAAACCAAGAAGAAGAAGATCAATAAAAAAAAAGTTTGATTGATTCATTACCGAACAGACCGTTAACGAATATTGATTTAGAGAAATATGCCGTGAGGATACCGTATTTCAGAGGTGTTTTTATGAGGGATAATCTTCCCCCGACGGGGCCGTTGAAAAACGAATCCGCCATTGTCAACCTCGATAGTAGCACGGGTGAAGGTACACATTGGGTGTGTTATAAAAAGCGCGGTGTAAATGTAGAATACTATGACAGTTTTGGAAATCTTAGACCTCCACTCGAACTGACTAGATATTTTGGTTCCAACGCTAATATTCACTATAATTACAAGCGACATCAAAGTGACACTTCAGTCGTCTGTGGACATTTGTGCTTAAAGTTTCTACTACCATGAGTATTGTTTTAAACGGAAATAGTTCTACACTTTGGTGTGATTTCTTTCCACCGATTGATCTATCCAATGGAGAGTGGGAAATCGGTCTCATTGATCTTGCTGTGTACAATTCCATTCCCAATATCGAAGAGGGAATTAATAATAAATTGTATCTCGGTGGAGATCAAAACGATAATTATGAAGTGACCGTTAACATACCGACAGGTTCGTACGAAATTGAGGATATTGAAAAATATATCAAAACCCAACTGCCGTCGGGGGTGACATTTTCACTCAAGCCGAACAATAACACACTTAAAACGGAACTTAAGTGTTCAAAGACTATTCATTTTAAAGACGGATCTATAGGAAAATTACTCGGTTTCAATAATGGGAATTTATCAGCCGACCAAAGACACGAATCTGAGCTGCCCGTCGATATTATAAGAGTGAATGTTATTAGGGTTGCGTGTAATATTGTAACTGGATCATTTCAAAATGGAAAAGAGTCACACAATATACACGAGTTTTACCCACAAGTGGCTCCGGGGTACAAGATTGTCGAAATACCGACGACTGTAATATATTTACCAGTCAACGTGAAAACCATTCATAACATCACCGTAAGCCTTAGAGATCAGAACGGAGTACCTATAAATTTCAGAGAAGAATCAGTTTCTGTCCGATTGCATTTACGTAGAAATGGGTCTCGTATTTAATGGACAACGTTATAAGAACAGTATCAGTGTACGTTCAAACTCGACAGAGTTAACAGCTAGAAATATACGTTTTCTCTCGGCTTTGGGATTTAAAGTGAAAAATGGATCTACTGGCAATAGATAGTGCAGCAGAATACAATGACGTCATCAGTGGTCTGGAATATCATTCGCACAGACCTTATGCGTCGTCAACGTACGGTAATAACGATGAAATTCGTATTCCCATAAATCAACAGGACGTGATCACAGCACCGTTTGGTAGTATATTGCATATAAAAGGAACACTGAGCGGTACAAAAGCGGACGGCACTGCTGCAACGGTGAAATTGGTCAACAATGCCGTAGCCTTTCTATTTGACGATATTAGATACGAATTTGCCGGTAGCGAAGTGGACCGTACGAGAAATGTAGGCATCACGAGTACCATTAAAAATCTATTGTCGTTGCGAGAGAGTGAGAAGAATAAATTCAGCAACGCAGGATGGTTGGGAGCCGGTGGGATGGCTACCTCTTCAAACTTTTCCCTCTCTGTACCATTGAAGTTGTTGATGGGCTTTTTCGAAGACTACCAACGGATTGTATTGAACGTAAAACAGGAACTAGTGCTCTTACGTTCGGCCTCCGATTTGAACGCTGTATACAGTGATGATGCTACAACCGTTAATCTAAAGATAACTAGTATACACTGGAGAGTGCCTTATGTGACGGTTTCAGATTCACTCCGATTGAATCTTTTGAAAATGATCGAAAGAGACGAACCTGTCCATGTTCCGTTTCGTAGTTGGGAGTTACACGAGTATCCAATAGTGCCGCAAACAAATCAGATTTCGTGGACAATTAAAACCGCTAATCAGCTGGAAAAACCACGCTATGTTATTCTAGCCTTCCAAACAGATAGAAAAAATCAGATCAAAAAGGATGCCTCTGTGTTTGACAAGTGCGGCCTTTCAAATTTAAAACTCTATCTAAATTCACAGTATTTTCCTTACGATAATATTAACGACGATATTTCCACATTGTACGAAATGTACCATAGATTCCAAGAATCGTACTATACGCACGAGTCCTTGCCCAGTCTAGATTTACAATCTTTTACAGATTGTCCTCTCTTCGTAATCGATTGTTCCAAACAGAACGATTCTATTAAATCTGGTCCCGTGGATGTCAGACTAGAAATAGAAACTTCCGCCAATATACCTGCAACTACTACAGCCTATTGTCTGATTTTACACGACTCGCATATTGTGTACAATCTCCTTACGGGCACGGTTAGAAAGGTAGTGGAATAGATGCGCATGCGCACAGTCTCTCTTATAACACGATACAATTATCGATCCAGTCATTCACGATCGAGACATCATGTGCACCACATACCCAGGAGTCGTTCATGCCTTCCTCAGGCTCGTGCCTAAGGATAGAATATCGGATTTAGAGGACTTTTTTAGCGAAAGCAAACTATATTATTTATTCAACCCTAGTGAAATAGACAATCAGTTGATCTTGACATTCACAGAGTATATCTACGATGGCGACGATGACGACAAATATCATGTCGATAAGTCGCAAGTATCGGAACATGTCTATACAGGTTTAAAGAGTCGGCTATCTTCGGGTAACATCGGCCCGTCTTCGGATTCGGTTTACGTTTTAGTGGGTGGGGTGGGGATGGTTTATCGCAACCATTATTGTGTCAGTTGTGGGGAGGATGATATAAGCGACGAAAAATACTATCAATTCGATTTCGATGATGCTCGTCTACACGAGTTCCCATTGGTTCTAATCGAACCGGAACTTGAGAAAGGTTATTTGCACAATCTTTCGTCATTTTATCAAAGAAGTCAGTTGTAACCGCCGTCGTCGGTCAGTCGAGACAATGGATCCGAGCAAGATGGATGTGGAGCGAGCTCCTACCAAACGTCAGGTACCACCTAACCTCCCTTTGGGAATTTTTCTTAAATCCGTTCATTTCCTAAACAAAGAGTGTACTAAATTCATAGCAACCGGTTTGTTCCAGCATACGGGTTTCACTCTCGGACTTTTAGTACAGGGTGGTAGAAAATTTGTTTACTTCAATCATAATCTACTCGACGAATTGTCGATTAATTTAAAATCTATAACGGCTGCTCTCGGCAGCAAGAGTACGTTAAAATTCGCCATGAGTATCGGTGACGTAATAGTACGGACTACTTTCGGAAAACGTTACGTTCAATTGTACGATGGGCAACATTGTATGACCTTGAACGCTGACGAATGGAAGCAATTCGAGGAGAGTATGCCGCTCGTGTCCAGACGTGTCGCCGAATTGTTTTATATCGAGGAAGAGTTACGCTCCTACATCATTGAGATCTTGGCCAGCGACGAGCTCGTATCTAGCACACTCCCCGAAGCGGACAAACTGTACGACGAAGTCAAGTTGTTTAAAAAACATGCAGGCGGCGGTAGTTGAATTTCACGCCTTTCACGATAACGACAACAGGTATATAGTCAAAGAATTGGCCATTGTCGGTGATCAATTTCAAAGTGTTACAGTCTTTAAACCGCCCTACAGATTTTCTCTCCTTAACGAAAAATCTCAAAAATCGGCTCGTTGGCTACAATCACGTTTTCACTATATCAGATGGGATGAAGGCGGTGTACCTTACAACGAGGACACGATACGCACTTTGTGCAAGCCTTTTGCAACACTTTTCACAAAAGGATTGGAAAAGGCACTATTTTTGAGACAATTCCATCCTCACGTCATGGAATTGCCTCAAGAAGAGAAATTCTCCCATAGTGGAGACATTAACTGTATATTACCTCAGCATATTAGTAACGTAGATAGTAAATGTGCACTAAAAAGTGCTAAAAGTTATTACGATTTACTCCTTGCCTAAAAGGTCGCGGGGACGGTATGAAGATACCTGACCGGCATCTGTGTATGTGTGTTACCCTCTGGTGTGGAACTAAAAAGCCCGCAAGGTTGTATGGAGGTCCCTGGAGCGGAGTTGATTCTCCCGTAAACCTGTTTGAAGGTCACTGGCGCAGTCGAAAGACTTGATAAACTTTGAATGAGGTACAATTTGGGCACGGAGTCAAAGCGTAAACAAAAAAAATACAAAAAAATTTAAAAAATCAAAAAAAATTTGGAGGCCACAATTTTGTAATGGAGTGGTGGTCACAGGAAATAGCGATGGATTTGGGGCTGTTTCCACAAGGGGTAAAGCCTTCTGCTTGCCCCGGCTTGTAATGTGGGCTCTGTTATGGCTTCACTGTACCGGATGACGGTTCCAACCCCGTAAAACACAGAGGACAAGCTTATTTTAACGAATTATTTTCTGCTTTTTCAGGAATTGTGTAAGACGCTGGAATCCTACGTGTGCTGTGGTAACGCATGTAAGAAGATCAAATTAAAGGATCTGGTGTTTTGTACAAAACCAGATTGTTACGGAAACCTGTGCACTTGTTTGCTTGCCGACTGCCGCTCAAGGAAGTCGTACAGTGTTCCAGTAATAGTACGGCCTCCACATTTGACCGGGTACTGTTGTGCTGACAAATGTTTTAAAGCACCCGAATGTCAAGTTGACGGCCTGGCATGTACAAAGTGCCAGGCATTCAGCTTTTGTCATTGTAGGTGCAGGTATTGGAACGTACCGATAATGGATCTGTACAACTTATTTACGACAACCACTGTTGACACAGGAACTGTATCGGACCAGTGTTATAGTTGTTGTGTACTGAACTGTCAAAAGTTTTATATTAAAGACTTATTATTTTGTAAACAGTCAGACTGTCATGGTGACTTGTGCAGGTGTATGTTTCGGAGATGTAAATATAGGAATGTAATGTTGTAAGTTTGTGTGTGTGACTCAAAAAATAATCTGGGGACCATGGATTGGTTGGGTAGTTGACTCAACTCTGTGTTTGTTCTCGTTATTATTATAGTACTCTGTAATGTAACTTTTTTAAACTGAGAGAATACATTATTAAAACATCTACACGTTTTCATATTATTTACCAACCGTGTGAGTCACCTTGTTTTAACTTGTTTGACCGGTGCTACACTCTGGTAGTGTAGATGGAGTAACCTGTGGACACTCTCCTTTCAGCGAGTAGTACGCATGCGCACTGTTACGCACTGTTGTACAATCCGGCTAGACCCTGTCAGAACCTGACCTACACACCTTGGAATGGTAGCCGAAACGAGGTAAGCGACGCGACCCCCCTTTCTTACCTATATGAATATTGTTGGGGAGAGTAGAGGGATTTGGCCTGAGACCGATATGCTGTCACTTCCACACACGCTGGTAGGTGGTGGTGGGGGGTTCCCGCAGCCGGTGGGGGGTTCCCGCAGCCGGTGGGGGTTCCCGCAGCCGGTGGGGGGTTCCCGCAGCCGGTGGGGGTTCCCGCAGCCGGTGGGGGGTTCCCGCAGGGGGGAGCAAAGTCCGCGGGTCGAGGTATATCGGTTGGATGTTTGGGTTGCTAAAAGTGTATGTCGGTTGGAAAATCGGTTGCTAAAAGTATATTTCGGTTGGTAAAAGTATATTTTGGTTGGTAAATCGGTTGGTTTCGGTTGGTAAATCGGTTGGTTGGTAAATCGGTTGGTAAAAATATATTTCGGTTGTTAAATAGTGGCCAGACTAACACCCGTGTGGGCTGTGGTAAGCATAGGTTAACAATATTTTAACACGATACATAAACACATGTGCTACACCCTGGTAGACAACGGAGGAAACTACGTTTAACACATTAAATGTACCTAGGTCGTGGTGGGCAAAAGTAGGAAACTCTAATAGGTTAACTATCTTAACACGTTATATAACACATTATATAAATATATAACACATTATATATATATAACACATTATTGTAACAGCTGATTGGCTGTGGATGGGTAAAAGTAGGACACTTTAGGTTAACTATCTTAACACATTATATATATATAACACATTATTGTAACAGCTGATAGGCTGTGGTAGGCAGAAACTTATAGGTTAGGATTAAAAAAGTTAAGTGTATGACGTCATGTGTGTATGGCGTCTTGTGTGTGTCTCGACAACAATACGTCACAGGTGGGGGGACCAATGGGGGAAGGGAAGGGGCCTAAAGGGGAGGGGCGTACAGGGGAGGGGCAAGGGGAGGGGTGGGAGGAGGTGGGGGGACCAATGGGGGAAGGGAAGGGGCAAAGGGGAGGGGCCTACAGGGGAGGGGCAGGGGGAGGGGTGGGGGGACAAATGGGGGAAGGGGCCTAAAGGAGAGGGGCAAGGGGGAGGGGCCTACAGGGAAGGGGCAAAGGGGGGAGGGGTGGGGGGACCAATGGGGGAAGGGGCCTAAAGGGGAGGGGCAAGGGGGAGGGGCCTAGAGGGAAGGGGCAAAGGGGGGAGGGGTGGGGGGACCAATGGGGGAAGGGGCCTAAAGGGGAGGGGCAAGGGGGAGGGGCCTACAGGGAAGGGGCAAAGGGGGGAGGGGTGGGGGCAAAGGGGGAGGGGCAAAGGGGGGAGGGGGGAGGGGTAGGGGCAAAGGGGGGAGGGGGGA
This sequence comes from Aphrophora alni, assembly GCA_963513935.1. Taxonomy (NCBI): domain Eukaryota; kingdom Metazoa; phylum Arthropoda; class Insecta; order Hemiptera; family Aphrophoridae; genus Aphrophora; species Aphrophora alni. Next base: position 80,916,215 of record OY740772.1, read on the forward strand.
GGGGTGGGACAAAGGGGGGTTAAGGGGGGGCAAAGGGGGGAGGGGAGGGGGGAGGGGTGGGGGCAAAGGGGGAGGGGCCAAGGGGGGTGGGGGGAGGGGCCAAGGGGGGTGGGGGGAGGGGTGGGGTACCCCCACCGTTTTTGTGCTCAAGTGTTCGGATCTCTACTGATGTCTCAACTCACTTCGGTATATATGTGAAGGAGTCTCCACTCGCTACGCTCGTGTCGGCGACTCAACCCTCCCGGATCTCTAACTATATGAACATCAAATTTTTGGAATGTTTAGTGTTCTTAGTTGCATTTTTGACAATAACTTCTTGTTTGCCATCTTAGAGAGGTGGGGTTGGTACTATTACATGTAGAAATGAATACTGCAACTTTATATCTAATTTAGTGTGATTTAAGTTGAAAAGCTCACTATATATGAACAAAAAACTGTTTATAAAACCCGTCATTAAGAAAATAGAATTTTTTGAAATTCAACACGGATCTATATACCAAATTTCTCGCTACAACCTTAATTTGTGTGGGAACTTTCATTCCATACGACGACGGTTGAACGCCATGATGAAATCGCGTTTTCGGTTATCTGAGGACATTCTTGAAGACTAATAAAAAAACACAAAGATCGATTTATTTGCGATTACCATACTCACCCCGTACTTCCTATACTAGGCAAGTAAAACAATAACACTTTTAAAATACTCTAACTATAATTATTTTATTATAATTTCAGAAATATTATATAAATCAAAATTATGAATTAATTAGTCATACCTTGGATTGTCAACACATAAGGAAAGTTATTAATGATGAAGTCCAAATATACTCTTTAACATTAGATCTGAAATATCTAATTTTATTTGAATTTATTTTCCAATTACTTTTGTTTTTTATTTTACACTCTTTGCTCAGGGGGAGCTCTTTAATGAACAATTAATACAGTGAGTGAAATTTTTAATAATACAGAGAATTGCAATTTTAACAATTTAATTTCCAATTAAAGTCTATAATTAGTACAATACCAAGTCCACTTTTGTTGTATTCCTATGTAAGTAATCCAGTGCTGATAGTTGAGTGAAGAACTTTCACTTTATTACTTGTTAACGATGTTCACCAAACACTACACTGTACTACGTGATTTATCAATAATATGATTCACTTCAAATTACCATGAAGATGCACTCAACACCTTGTAGAAGTACCTGTTTAGTACTGCAACGAAGATTACTAAGGTGTTAAATACTTTTACTTTGTAAAAACAAACACGGTTAAAACATACGTGTTAAAAAACAATTATTACTTTACTATTACTATAACTGGAAATATAACTTAGGAAATACCAATTTCTACATTAGGAATACTTTTGGCGTTATGTACTTCGCCAAACCTCTGCTGTGAGTTTTTCCCCAAGACTCTCTATATAATTTTTACTTTGTCGATGCTAAAAAATACTTATTCCCTCTCTCTTAATTTACTTTAACCAATGAACGTAAGCAGCTACTTTTTGTCAGCCAATCAAATTTTAATGTTTCAAAATTGTGATCGTTTAGAAAACTGTTGTCCAGTTACATTTTATGAGTTTTGTGTGTGATTGTCCTTAAGTTTCTAATATTATAGTTATTTATGACTTAATTGCCTACAATGATTGTGGGTCTAATTTAAGTGTTTTTCTCTTTTTTTCTTTAAAGTTGTGAATGGTGTTCTGAATGATTTATAACATATTCTCCTAACGCTTTGTCGGCGATCACAAAACGTTTAACATGTGTCCAACAAATGTATCTATTTCTATATTCTTTTAAAAATATTCGACCATTACTGGAAAGTATATTGATTTCGTTATAATACTAACACACAACTTTGAAATACGTGTTTTAATCTAAGATTTTTTACTTTAGTACAATTCCACTCTACAGAGTCATGATTCCAATAATTTATTACTTTGCAGATAAAGGCTTCATTCATTATTATGAATAATAAACACAAATTCGTACCGCTTAAAAATCAGATTACAAGCCCTCAGTTACATTAAAAGGAACACAGTTTTGATAAATTAATATGTATACCCAACTGATCCTCCTGTCCCAACATGATCCCCTTAATACCCGCTTACCCCTAGGGGATTAATAAGATTGAAACCTCAGGCATATTAGACAAGGGGCTTACCCTGTAACACCCTCTGGGGTAAATGCTAATTGTAACCGTTATCAAAATTGTAGGATTAACTGAACAGATTCATTATTTTCGGTCATTGATTAGACATTAAGAAAATGTTAAATTTGTGTAAATTGTACCAAAAAAATTGATAAGAGACGTTTTAATTTTAATTAGTTTTTCCTTTTTATATTTTTCAGGTGATAAGTAAATCGCGTTTGTAGGAAATGTTACACTAATGTCGACTTCCGTCTCATTATTGCAATAAAAACCACTTCGTTAAAAGTTAAATTTACTTGTTTGCAATATTTTTATTTTCCAACGAAATTTCATTGCATTCGAACTAAACGCAATTAAATAAAAACATTTGAAGAATAATGCAAGACACGCTTTACACATATTGCACAACAATATTTTCGATGTAATCTTTTAATTATTTGTATCCACGATTACACCCGTAAAACACTTTTCGAATCCACTATTCGAATTGTAACAAGTCTCATTAAAGTTCAACTTTTCCATTAACTTTACAATTTTTCATTACAATACAAATTTTCAACCAATCACAGCTCAAAACCGTCCAACAATAACTAATAGGAAGTCAAGGTTTTTACAGCTACAATTCTAAAGTTATTAAATCAGCTGATCTTCATTTGTCATATTGTTTGTTATTCATAACGTTGAATATTGTTGTGTGTAGTGAGGTTTTATTTAAAAATCATTTCAAATGTGTGATAGTACCCGTGATAAAGAAAATAGCTTCAAATGACAAAAACAAAATTTAAACTAGCTATAAACAATCTCTTGCCTTTCAAGTGTGTACTTAATTCATACACTGGGGAGAAAAAATAGGTATTCATTCATCAAAAATGCCAAATTGATTTTTCCAAATAATTTTTCTTCTATTTTTCTGTATAATTATTTAATATTCTAGGAATTTATTGTTAAATTATTTGAGCACTGTTTTATCTATAATCAAGTGGAGTTTTAAGTATACCCTCTTGATAAAAAGTTTCTTAATTTCAAATAGTCTATTTATTTGTTTATCTAAAGAAGTCATAGATAAAGTAGTACATTGAACGATCATATGTAGCCTAATATGTAGCCATTAACGCACACATTTGAAGTTTTAAAACACTTGCCCTCGGTTCGAGTCTTAGGTTAGGTTAGTTCAAATGAGTGCATTAATGGTTTTCATTATACAATCGTTGCATAAACTAATATAAATAAATACATGGTTTTGTGTATCACATCCAGTTTTAAGGTTCTTTTATTAAGTATAGGTCGTAATCGTTATTCGAGGTTTTGTACGTTACTTTGGTTGATTAACCTTAGAATTAAAAAGAAAAATATTTATGTATTATTAGTGTTTCTCTTCCCTAAAATTTAAATTCAATCTCTGATTTTCTTGTTTATATAACCGCACCGGCTAGTTAAATTTTGAACATAAATTCTACAAATTTAGAAGAACGATTAAAAATAATGTTCTGTGTTAAAGAGTCTTGTTTGTAGTCCCTTCATTTAAAGTCTCCATATAATGAGTCTAGGCCTAACAAAATGCAATGAAAAGTTTTTAAATGAAGGTTAGTTTATGAAATTAAGTGAGTAGGTGTGTATACAAATCGTAATTATTACTGGGGCTCACCTAAAGTGAGTTAGAGCCTGGAAATCTCGAGGGTCTCTAGCAGGATGTACATTTTTCCATCTAATCTTGAGTTAGATCCCTTTCTATTATCTTTCCTCTCAGGTCTCTCTAGATCAACTCTTGCTCTTTTCGAACCATGACGATATTAAAGTATTCGATGGCTAGGTTAGTCCTAATTTTAAGTTCTTTTTTTCCTTTTTTTTTAAACGAGATGATGACCTGAGAGGTTTATGTCTTTTAAGAAAATCTATTTTTAAATAGATAACAATATTAGTACATTACACGAAACCTTCCAGTGCTTTGAAAAATTATCCCCTAATTTCCATATTTTATTACTTCAATTATTGACATTATCTAACTATACACATTTTAATCAGTAAGATTCATTACTGTCTTTGAAGTAATTGTTACAATAGTTACAGTTAATGTGAAATACCAAGATGTCGATATTCTCCGGTGAATGTCAGCATTCACCTAGTCATTTGGTATATGTTTAAATATTTGGAAATATTTTATAAGTATTATTATTTCCGACTTACACCGGCAAATGGCGATATTCACCATGCACGGGTGGTGAATTTTGAAAAAGTAAGTGGCACCATGTAATATATTTACTAAATTAAAACAAATACTTTATTTATTTGAACGTAAACAAAACACGTGAAACTCCATTCTGTGTAGAAACGACGTAAAATCCAGCGATCAGTCAACAATCTAACCACATTCCGTAGATCCGTTCTGTTCAGTCTGAGGGCTTATTCTGTATTGAGTCTCGAAGTACTCTTGTTCGTCCTTTTATACTTTATATTGCCTTTGGTTCTCTCTCGAGACCCATTGGGTGACACTTGTATATTAAAGTATAAGATACTTCACAACCAGATTCTGGGCCAAGTTTTATTCCACCTGTCTGCCTGACACAAATTGATAATAGGTGTAATTTCCCTCTACCAAAGTATCTGCTACTCAATAACTACTTGACGTTAAGCGCAGTAATTGAGAAAATTACATTTTTTCTTTCAAGTCTATCAATACGTGTATTTTGAAATGTTAGTGATAAATCTTATCGTTGTGTGTGTGGGGGGTGAGAGAGAGAGAGAGAGAGAGAGAGAGAGAGAGAGAGAGAGAGAGAGAGAGAGAGAGAGAGAGAGAGAGAGAGAGAGAGAGAGAGAGAGAGGAGAGAGAGAGAGAGAGAGAGAGAGAGAGAGAGAGAGAGAGAGAGAGAGAGAGGGGGGAGAAAATGAAAGAGGAAGTTTGTGCAATGTTTTAGTACAGTTTATTAATTTCGAGGTATTATTTTAATTCCAGCAAATTTTAGACAACAACCTTAATACAAAAGCGCAATTGAATAATAAAAGCTTTCTTTCTAATAAACAATAATCCGTTTATTATTTGCATAATCTGGCGCCATTTTTGAAACCATCCCTTCATTATATATTATTAGAATAGAATATTAACACAAATTTAGGTTTTGTAAGTTATAGTTATAATTTTATTTCGAGCAAGTAGAAATGATAAAAGTATAAATATTACAAAGCAATAGAATATTTGCGTCAACAGTAATTTCAGAGTGAGCTGTTTTTATATTTGTCGCATCTGTGCAACGATAAAATAGAACAGAATCAATATCTGTTGTTTATTAATGTTTGTTGCATCAGTTTTTAAAAATTTAGATTCAAACATCTCTCAGTCAAACTAAATTGGCTACAGTTAAAATTTAATAAACTTCAATATTCAATTTTATGAAATATCTTGCATGCGATGTATTTCATTTTTATATACGAGAGAGAAAGAAAACGGCTTTATTAAAGCGAAGTTTCCTTAGCAATGAATTGATTTCGAAATGAAATTAAGGCTGTATGTAGAAACCTATTTTCCCCTCAGGGACTTACTTTAGTGAGTACTTGTCAATCTCAAGGGACCCTAGATGGATCTATCTTTTTTTTTCATTTAGACTTAGGTTAAATCCCTCTCCATCTTGTTTATCTCTTCTCTCTTGTTCTCTTCCGACCCTGATTGCCGGTTGTCATTGCTCTCTTCTTTTTATTGGATGATCATTAAATTATCTAGGTTCAAATTAATGTTTACACTTCTTGTCTTATTGTGTGGTCGTGTTGAGTTTTGGTCATTCCTGCCTGATTATGTTTGACTTGGTTATTTTGACAGCTCAGGCTGGATCCTACTTTTAGTATTTGTTTCCAACGTAGGGTCTAGGGTATGTTAGTCCTATTAATGTTTCTCTAGTTTAACATTCGTTAATGTGTATCACTCTTGTTTTAGATTTCTCTGGTTTAAGATTCTCCTTTGTGTATCATCCTTGTTTAAGATTTCTCTAGTTTTAGATTCACCTTTTATTATTCCACTGGTTTTAGATTTCTCCACTTTTTAGTTCAATTTTGTGTATCACTCTTGTTTTAGATTTTTGTTTTTAGATTTACTTGTATGTATCCTTCTTTTAGATTTCTATGTTTTTAGATTCACTTTTGTGTATCACTATTGTATTAGATTTATCTGATTTTTCTTATTTCACTTAATATGGAAAGTTGATCCACACTCTCGAACCGTCTTTTATTAATTATTTTTATACACACAAATGGTGGCAACGTTCAAATAAATTATATGAATTAAATCCAAAATGATGAACAGTAATGCAAGTTAATGGTCTATTCTGAATTTATATAATGTTATACAAAGGCAATTAATATTTGAAAGGTAAAAGTAAAAAAAAAGAGTAATGATAATACGTTGTAATATATACAAAACAATGTTAATAGTCAATAATACAAGTGGAATGGTAATCATATAAATAATAAACACATTTTAGTTTTAGTTTTTTGGTCATAGATATCTAGATGTATATACGCCATCTCCTTATAAAAAAATAAGTAAATAAACATAAAATAAAGACCTCTATATCTAGAATACTAACAGAATCAGGGAAGGAAAAGAATAAGGGTTGGTGACGAAAGACTTGTTTGGAAGAATGAACGAGGGGGATGTAACCCAAGACTACATGAAAAAGGTATTCACTATAAATAAGCTCCTGAGCACTAATAAATAGATAATACATCAAGACAACATTAAATAAGTAATGATAGCATACAGAAGTGATTAAACAATTAAGAATGCATCAATTGTATGGTAATAAAGAAGGACCTGGGTTGGAGGAATGTGTATCATATTATATTAGTTAAATTGTTACTTTTTTAAAAGTATTTATTTACTTTTTTGTTATTAATTGTCTTTACAATCTGTTAGATCCGTTTCATTCATCTCTCTTGACCAACTCTTGTTCTCTTTCGACCGTGACGATTAGATTATTCGAGGGCTAAGTGTCCAGTTGAAGTTAAGTTAACCATCAAGGTCCACGAAGATTATTATCAATGTGTGGTATTTTATTGTGTCACACAGGCCTATTGGTTTCTCACAATTTTTTAGAAAATTATTACAAAAAATTTTCCCACAAACTGTCACAAGAAACAAACAAGAATTAGTATTTGGAATATTAATCTGCATTTTACTATCTAATTGTCTAAATGAAATTATTATTTTCCATGTGTTTGTGTTTAATTAATTGTGTTCATATTTGGAATCAATATACAGAGTGTTCAAAAAGTCTGGAATCCCCAGGATATATTTTTTAGTTTTTGCAAATAAATCACAACAATGCAATTCCTTACTCCAGTTAAAACACATCGATACTGACATTTTGCGTTGGGACATCGCGCAAAAGGAAATCGGTAAAATGTTTAATGTAAGCGTTAGAAGAATGTAATACCTCATTTTAAAGGTTTTTGTTAGTAGAATGCATTGTCGTAAACACTAATGCAGAAGGATCCACTCGGAAATGCCAGCCCTTCAAAGTTTATTTGCCTCAAGTGTAATTATTATTTAACATGCCTACTGAACCGTTAATTGCCTTGATATTTTAACAGAGACAACAAACTTTGAGAGGGTGCCATTTCCGATTGGATCGCCCTTCTGGATTCGGGTTTGGAGGAATGTGTTTTAGTAACAAAGACCTTTAAAATTAGGTATTACTTGACCTATGCCGACACTGAAGATTTTTTTGACTTCCTCTTCGGGAGTTCTATCGTAGCGAAATGTGGTATTAGCTAGAGTAAGAACATAACTAGAATTGTATTGTTGTATGTTTATTCACAAATAAAATATTGTAGGGCTTACAAACTTTTTGAACACCTGATAAATATACCGGGTGTTCAAAAAGTTTGTTATATAATTAACAGCTCCAGTCTGTTATTAAATTGACGGTCTAGTTAATAGGTGGAGGTAGTTAATAATTGCTTGCCTATTAATGAAGACTGACATTATGTAGAATGATGACCTCTCGTATTCCTCCAGAGGAAGACTGATAGATATTTGCCTTTAATAAGGAGCAACAATCAGATCTTCATTTTACTTAACCCCCTACAAACATCTGCAATATAAATTTAATAAAAAATTAAAACAAATTAGTTGACACTGTGCAGAAATTCTGTAGATTCCGTCAGAACATAACGTCAAAATAAACTCATTTATGATAATAAATTTATAAAAGTTCATAAGTAAATCACATGTTAATTACATTACGTGAGATATTGTTAAACTGTTATTATGTATGATCATTTTTATCTATGAAAACCAAAAAAAAAATAAACTAATTATGTTTAGTTTTATACCTCATACTTAACTGTGATTTGTGTCACAGTGAGCATTATTGTCCATATCTCCATTATTATTACCACTAAAATAAAAGGTAAGCTTGTCAATTTATTTATTTAATAAATAATAATAGTATTATTTTTGATGTTTGTCTAATTTTGGAATTTGTAGACAGTTACATTGTTTTTTTTTGTCGATAATTAGATTATACTTTCACCTACAAAAAACAAAATAATTTTCAAAAATTTTGTTCGTTGTTATAAAAAAAAATTGTCTATCGAGATATTTAGCGTTAAACATTTTCAACGGCCGCCATTTTTAAAATTAATTATAAAAATTCTCTATTTTTAGTATACTTATAGAAAATACTTATACCAAATCTGAACTCAATATGTTATTTATTTCTGGGGTTATAATGATTTTTGTAAAACTAAAAAATGGCGGATAGATGGAAAATAAAGCGGAATTCGACTATATGTTAATTGACATTTTTAGTTCGTTTGTTGTTCATAATCAAAAAATGAATTGCCAGTCCACCTTTTTCGGTACAAACTGTATACTTTACAGTGGCAGGCCTACCAAAAGAGATTCAAATATAATCATGGAAAATTAATAATTTTTAACGCTTGGGACATTTCTTGCCCTAACAGCGACAAACTATGTACTACATAAATCCTTTTATTTATAAATATAAGATGCAATAACAGTTATTTTATGCAAGAACGTAATAATATAGAATGTCACCTTTCAATTAGTATACAAATTATTGTAATAGGTATAATATTACTTGGCGTACACATCTTTTAAATAAGTCCTGAAGTCCTATGACACGCTATCTAGAGTACAATTCAGGTGACAAATTAAAATTGAAAAACAAGACAAATTTAACAAGTTGATGTTCATCATAGTACCTACCCATGTCAATCATACAATGTAATACAAGGAGATACGCTAAATGTAATTGTAGGAAATTAATTTCTTGGGCATTATAGGAAGTGTTAAATTATCAAAGGATACCCAATAGGGTACATTTGTTTAAAACCGTCGTTAAAAAGGTTTTATGAATTGTATATCACTACTGTCTAGAGATCTTTTAGACCATAACAAGCCTCGTAGATGTTTATATATTAAGAAGTCTCCATTCGCTTTGCTCGTATTAGTGTCTCGCCCTTGATGGAGCTCAGAGCTCTACTTCGATGACTCGGATCGGGTAAGTATATGAATATCACATTTTATTACCTCCTATACCAAATTACAAGTTACTATTTAAATTTTTGTAGTGGCTATCGTGCTTAAATGAACACGACAACCAATGACGGACGGACGCCATTTCGAAAAAAAAAAAAAAATTTCAGTTTCTGAGGCCATGAAACGTTAATATCAGACAAAACACAGAGATTTTTAATGATTACGAAACTTACCCTCTACTTTGTGTTCTGGATAGGTGTAGCCTAAGTGTTATCGACTACTAGTCCCGTGGGCATACACACTATAGGCTGTCTACTATAGTATAAGTCAGAACCAATTTAAAGGTTAAAATTAAGATAAATTAAAAATATCATCTCTATGTTAATAATCTATATATAAATGACTATGTCATTACTGAGCCTTCATCAACATACAGCCAAAACTTCTGTATTGATCAAACTGAAATTTTCAGAGGAGGTATCTATTACTACATAGAGACGCAATAAAAATATTTTGATTTTAAAAGGTCTAAAAGGACTAAAGCCTAAACAAATTTATCAGTATTTCCAGGGTAACAAGACATATAGCGCTGAAATTTCGTATGGTAGTGTGTCTCATATGTTAAATTTTCACTAAGAATGAGCTTTCAAAATTTCTGGTTCTAAAAGGCTTAAATTTTGGATAAGATCTAAAAGAGAGAGAGAGAGAGAGAGAGAGAGAGAGAGAGAGAGAGAGAGAGAGAGAGAGAGAGAGAGAGAGAGAGAGAGAGAGAGAGAGAGAGAGAGAGAGAGAGAGAGAGAGAGAGAGAGAGAGAGAGAGAGAGAGAGAGAGAGAGAGAGAGAGAGAGAGAGAGAGAGAGAGAGAGAGAGAGAGAGAGAGAGAGAGCTGAAATTTCGCATGGCGGTATGTCAAATATGTTTAATGTTCATATTTTGAAATCTCTAACACAATTAACATTTTCTAAGTTACAGTCATTAAGAATAAATTTTATATTTGAAATGCATCTAGCATATACGCAACACTTTCGTACAACTGTTTTGTTTAATAAAATTAGATCCATGTTTGTTACTAGATGCCACACATGAACTCCCCTTGGCCAAAGACAACATGTAAAGGATAATTGGGGTTAACAGTTTCCCGTATTCAGCCTTAAGTTATTCTTTTTTAAACTCGAAGCCACAAGTAAATTGTCTCAGTTTTAAAATATCAGCAAAGTTATTAACCAAACAATTATTTATTGGACGTTCATAAGTTAATTAATCAACAATTTTTTTTTATTATTTTTTTTTTTATTACAATCTTAATCCATAGATTAAATAAGTAATACATATAACATAAAATAACATGTATTAAACCTAGATATTAACTAAGTCCTGCGGTTTATGACGCTTAAGTCGTCTTTTGTCATATTCCACGTCTAAAAGTTGGATAGCTTCCACGTTCACATGTCGATGAAGTCTCTTTTCATGGCGAGAAGCGCAGTCTTGAATTACCTCATACACACTTTTTAGGTTTAGTTCAGAATGAAGGTCATCATTCCTTTGGTACCATCTTGCATTTGTAATTGTACGAATAATACGATTTTGTATTCGTTGTATAATTAGTTGATTTGAGGGTTTCGTACATCCCCATAATTCTGCACCATAAGTCCAAATAGGTCTAATAATTGAGATATATAATAACCTCTTGTGATACGAAGCCAATTGGGATTTTCGTCCAATCAACCAATACAGATCGCGCAGTTTTTGTTTTATTTGGTCTGCTTTCATACATACATGATGCTTCCAAGTAAGACGTTCATCAAGATGCATTCCAAGATATTTAGCATATCTACTCTGTGGGATTAGTTTGTTATTAAGATAAACTCCAAAGCCTGGATCTATGTGCCGCAATGAGAATGTCACTTGAGAAGATTTTAGTTCATTAACCTTAATTTTCCAGTCTTCTGTCCATTGAGTTATTTTATTTAATGCCAACTGTAGGTTTCCTATTGCTTCAGCATGTGATTTATTCACAGCCAATATGACAGTATCATCGGCAAATGTAGCTATTGTGGTTTTATTTGTAGTTGGAATATCTGCTGTGTATAACAGGTAAAGTATTGGTCCTTATACACTACCTTGCGGAACTCCTGCTTTCATTGTGTAGAGAGTTGACTCAGATTCTTCTATTATTACTCTAAATTTCCTGTCAGTTAAGTATGATTTGAGAAGACGGCAATAGTTCCCCGGCACCGCTCTGCTAAGCTTAAAAAGAAGTCCCTCGTGCCATACCTTATCAAAAGCCTGTTGAATGTCTAGAAAGACTGCACAAGAAAATTGCTTTTCCTCGAATCCCCTTTCAATAATAGCAATAACTCTATGGACTTGGTCTATGGTTGAGTGCTGGTTTCTGAAACCAAACTGGTGATCTGGTAGTTCTATAAATGGCTTCAACCTTTTGTAAAGGAGCTTCTCCCAGAGTTTAGCTACCGTAGGAAGTAAAGATATTGGTCTGTACGATGTTATTTCTTCAGCCTGCTTGCCTGGCTTTAGCAACATAATAATTTTCGCTGTCTTAAAACAATCAGGAACAAATTCAAGTTCAAAACAATCGTTGAACAGATTTGAAAGGAACATTATACTTTTTCGGGACAACTCCTTTAATATAACTGATGGTATTTCATCAATACCTGGTGCTTTTCTTGGATTTAATTTATCTATTTCCTGAGCAATTTCCAATGGTGTTGTAAGTTTGATACGTTTGTCATTTTTATACATTTTTGTTAGATTAGCCCCAGACTGGCACTCGTGTGGTTTAAATACTCCATAAAGATGTTTAGCAAACGATTCAGTCTTTTCATCATCACGCCGTAACCACCTCCCTTCTTCATCTCTAATTGGAGGAATTCTAACTGTAGGTCGCTTTAGTCTACGCGTAGCTCTCCACAACGAAAAGTTGGTATCCGCTTCAGCTGACAGACCTTCCAAGTAGCTCTCGAAACAACTCCTCTTTATTTCTTTAATTAGACGGTTAAGCTGATTACTTATTCTGTTAAATTTATTCTTGTCAACAGGGTTTCTTGATTTATGCCAGATGCGACGTGCTTGCCTCCTTTCTTTTATCATTTCTCTGACTTTAAGAGGATAGCATATACCTTGGTATTGAGAAGAATTGGGGCCTGGAGTTGAATTTCTAGCAGCCCCACGAATAGCATCTACAAACTTGCTTGCTTCAACAATTTAAAAAAATTATTTTAGTTCAGCAATGAGCTTTAATTATAAGTTCTAAAACGAAACTAATCAGCCAAGTTTGCCATATGACCCTGAACTTGTATAGAAACTGTAAGTCAAGCTATATGGCATGCCATACAGAGATGTGGATAAGGACTCTTACATTTCCACTTGTACACAATCCCATTGTCACGACCATTGTCTCCCTACATTCAAGTACTTGGTAAACTTTACAAGTTCTATATTTATCTTTCTCTCTGACTTTGTTGTCCCCCTCTTTCCTTTCATGTTTATTTCAATAAAATTGTTACACCCTCACAGGCTCACTTTAGAGAATAGAGGCTGGGCAATCCCAAGTGATTCAAACTCGTTCTATAATTTTTATTTATTTATTTTGTTTTTTTAATTTTTTTAATTTTATTATTATAATTTTTTTTTCATGTAGTCTTTTTTCCATTCCTCTTCTTCGTCTTTTCTATCAGGTCTCTCTTAAAACAAATCTTGTTCTTTTCCGAGCGTTCAGATTCTGACGCTATTATGTTCTTTTCTTCTTTTTCTTATTAGGCGATGATAACTGACAGGGTTTTTTGCCTTTCATCAACAAGTATAAAAAATGTTATGTTTTTTCTATTGTATATTGACTTGAAAATGAATGTAATAAATGCTTAATAAGAAGCGTTTGATATTTTCCGCATAAATCGACATATGTCACAAATATATTACGAAAGCTCTACTATAGAAATTATAGCACCTGCGATTTCCTCATGGAAAAGCCGACAACTTAAACCATAACTCACCTAACGATACTATTTATAGAAGTATTCTGTAATAATTTTGCGTTCACTATATACACGTGTTAGCAAATGATACGTCACAATTTTAGGTTATTTTTGCTCGAATAAAACAATAACAACAATTTTATTCCATATATGGAACAGGGCGATTGATAAGGGTACGAACAGAACAAGTGGGTCGCGGTGGATGCTACTAGTTAAGTCACGGTCGATGTCGACATCCATGTAAAACAAACACATTGTAGTGAATGGAAGAGAACAGAGCAGGTAAGTCGCGGTGGAGGTTTACATCGATGCTTTTGAAAATCAAATGAGTTTGGTTTTACATGGATGCCTACTGCAGTCTACAAGGATGCTTCCCTGTGATTGGTGTGTTCAAGGCCAAGTTCTCATCCCCCTCCACAGCAGCTCGCTGTCATTCCGTGCGCTAGGGTAGGCCTACTCTGTTATATTTACAAAAGTCAACAACTTCCCTAAACTTTGTATGTTGTCTTATTTGAGGGTTTGAAAATATTGATATCATCAGACATTATTTTAATATGGCAGCCAATTTTAAAATTTCTTATATAAGAACTTATTTTTCATGATGGTTTGAGATTCTACAAATAATTTAAAGACTTCTTGTTTATTTATTGATACATCTACTGTGTTTAAGAGCTACAGAGACTAAAAATAGCGAAAAACGAGATTTGTAGTACGTTCAAAATGAAGTCCATTTTATGTAGGTACTTAAAACAGTTAAATCGAGATTAAAATTTGAATGTAAATAGAGTAATATGTAATAAAAAGTAGGCCCCTAATAGAAATTTGAAAGTATAACATACTAAGTTATATTAGGTTTTTAAGTTTAAAAACTAATGGAAACTTTCAAATTTCTATTAGTTTTATTTACATTCTACTGTATTTACATTTCAATTTTAATCTCAGTTCAACTGTTTTAAGAATAGAAAATGGACTTCTGATATGGCCTAAGATCTTCTTCTTTTATTTAACAACTTTGAGCTTCTGTAGCTCTTAAACGGTTAGTTGTATCAAAATATACACAAACAGTCTTAAAATTGTAAATCTAAAACCATCGTAAAAAATAGATACATAAAAGAAATTTTTATTTTGGCCATCATATTTGAAAAATGGGTGATTGCATAACAGTTTTTAAACCCCGAACAAAAGTTCAGGGAGTTGCCATTTGACTTGTTTTAATATGTAAAATAGTTTTCAAGTAAATCAGCTGGCACAGTTATTTTATATCCATCAACCTGTAAATTTTTTCTTTGAATTACTAGCTATAATATCTATTAATGTACGACTAGCTTAGAATTAAATCATAAATAACAATAAACTGTGCAAACATTGCACAAACTTTCTCACTGACGCAAATATTAAAACCGAATAAACACGATCCAAAACTAATCATCATTAAAACTGTCATACCGGTAGTTGTCAATCAAAAAGTAAAAATGAACATTGGTTGTTTCGCCACAAATACGTCCTTAACGTAAAGTCATATTTGATTAAAATCGACCATTTATGACAGTGGTGAGGTTCATTTTTGTTTTCTGCTAATTATTCGTGAATATATTGGAAGTTTTCACATAGGCTTGGTTCATTAATACATACTTTATTATAATTTGAACGAAATCGAAAGTGCCGATGTTGAAAAACAACGTCTTTATAATAACCCCTACTCTGATTGTTGTAATTTAGCGTTAACTCACGAACTGGTTTTGGAACATCTTTTCAAAATTCACTTTTGTGGATTCGAAGGACCTCAACACGGATTTATCCACAAACAATTGTTTTTTCGCCCCATAATATAATTTTCTCTATTCAAGGAATATTTGGGAAAGTAAAAAGAAAGAAATCAGTCTGGAAGGAAGATTATTAATTACATAGTGCACTACCGCAGGATATTATGTCGGTCTATCGCAGTTCTTATCTTTAAAGCGATTGTCTAATTAAAACAAACAAGTTACATAATTTATATCCATATTTATCATAGGTATTTTCAGAAGGTTATTAACTTATTCTTCTTTTATTAACAAAGTTTTTTATTTTGTCTACTTAAAAGCCAATCTACTGCAATTGCGATAGATATTGCTTAACATTAGTAAAATATTTTACATTACAGATTACAGAGTGAATTTTTTATCGACAGAACTATTGATATATCGTAATCTGATGTAAAACTTTAGATGAGGGACTGTTGTCACTTTTTTATCTTACTTAAAAATCTGTTTTGGATTTTTTTTTTCGCTGTTTTCCGATTCTTTATAAAATTTTAAGACTTTTTAATCTTGTTTATTGTTTGATAAACCTACTTGTTAAGATTAATATTCGCTTAAAGTTTCGAACTTTGAAGTTTGAAGCATTTACATGAAGCGATTTTCCACTCTTTCCATTATTGAATTAAGATAAAATCTAAAGTTTTAAATTATATTTTGAACCAGACTTAATTGTATAAAATATTATTTTCTCAGGATATTTAATCCTTACTTTGCTTATTCTACACTACTTCCTCACTTAGCATATACTAGATTCTAGCAAGTTTTTATTGATAATCGTAAGCATTAATTAGTATTTACACATCCAATACTCTGCCTACTTACATTTTTATCTTGATTCAACAATAGGAAGTATGGAAAATCGCCTCTTGAAAATGTTTCTAACGTCAAATGTTTGAAAACTTTAAGCGCCTATTACTCTTAAACGAGTAGGTTTATCAAATAATAAACAAAAATCAAAAAGCCTTAAATTGTTGAACAGAATCCGAAATAAACATAAAAATAAGAGTGCCATTATAAATTAAAAAGTTGTCAGCCATATTGGAAAATGTCGACAGTTTTATAGAATTTGGAAAACATATTTTAAGTTATATGAAGAATTAACAACAACCCCTTTTACAAGTTTCTCATCAGATTTATGGTAACCAGTAGTGCCGACCATAAAATACTTAATAATGACAGTTTGTTGAATATTTCAGAGCAATTATATACATGAAGATTTATGTGGCTCAGGTCAATTGGTAATGAGCACCGTCCGCTAAAATTTAGTATTTCCTAAATGACTGGTAAAAATCAATTTTTATTTACTCATGATTTGGTACATTGATTTAATACATACACCTACCAATTTCAACAGAATGTGATTTAAATCGATTAAGCCGATTTTAAAAATTCCGTCCTTCTTCAGTACTGGTGTTTTTGAGAAATTGTAACGAATACATTTATTTTTTAAATTTGTTTTTACGTATAGATGTTTTTAAATATGGTTCAATTATATTTATGTATAATTTATTATTTTCCCAGCTAGTGATAAGCGGAATATGAATGATACATTCATAATGAAAGTTTCACTACACCCAAAAGATCAAGATCTTATTTTTTCAATTATCCGGATCAACTAGTGATCCGAGAGTCAAATTAATGTACTGACCCGGATTGTATCTTCGGATAATTCGACTCTTTAATCACGTGTCAGTATTCGTCCATCGTTCATTTGAATGTTTCGGATCACAGATTGTAATAAAACATATTTCCTTTCACTTGCGTACGGAGTCTCTTCCATTTGTTTAGATTAAAGAGAAATCTTTTATTTAAATACAATGACATAGTATTTTTTTTTTAATTAAGAAAAGGAAAGACTGTCCTTTATTATTTAAAACGAAAATCCTCTCGGTTATCACAGCCTTAAAACAAAAAGAAGAAAACATAAAGACTTCTATCCTTTATATTCTAATAGCATCAGGATCGGAAGAGAACAAGGGTTGGTCAATGAAGACCTGATAAGAAATATGAAAGGAACGGATTTAAATGAAGACTGCGTGAAAAAGTGTAGATGTAACTAGAAACCGCCTAGAATGCCAAGCCCATACTAACTATAGTGAGCCCCTGAGAAAAAAAAAGAAGTTTTCCGATACAAAATTGACATAAAGAAAATTTAAATAGGACAAAATATACATATAACAAATTTGTTATATGTCTGAAAAAACAATAAAAATATAACAAATTTATTTGGTTATATTGTACTTTTAGCATAATGACGAATTTTATGAAGGTACCAAGTACAAACATACATTAAAAAGAAGAAAAAAACAACTAAGTATACTATAAATAAAAGCCAGTATCAGAAGAATAAGGGGTATAAAACAGAGAAAAAGATACAATTGAAAATGAAGTAACAAAAACAGTAAGGAAGGGAAAGAGTCATAATAGTCAACACCTGTAAAGATTTGAATTACACATGACCTCTTTAATGAACTATGATCCGAATGAACGGGTCTTTTTGTGACTGATCCTAATGATCCGAATTATTAAAACGATCCGATTTAACCACCTCTGTTTCCTACTACGTCATCACAAAATATTTTGATCTTTTCATTAAAGTTTTAATCCCGCCCTCTATTTTATCGGCCTTCAAAGAACAATAAACACAACAGAGTACTGTATAGCAACTACATTCGAGAAGATTTGTTACCATAAATTGAATCGTTAATATTTTGTGTCAAGTTAATACCTCGGATTTACAGCTTAAAGGAAATTACGAATAAAACATTCGACCATTAAGTGTGCTTTATTATTACGAATAGAGTTTATGTAAAGCTTTATCGTTTAAAAATGGATCTGTTATTTTTTCGTCAGGATATTGTAAAATTTTCATTCCTAGGAAAGAATGTAGATGACAATAACCTAACTTTTTTTTTATTTCCTAGGCGAAGGTGGAAAGGTCTGTCAGCCGACTCCAAAGGACGGTACCCCCAAAAGTGTAGATTTCATCCACTAAAACCACTTCCCCCTCCCCCGTTTTTCTAAGGTCACGCCTGCGACCACTTAGCAAAACATTACTTTACTTCAAGCGTAGTCTTTTACTATCTTTCTACATCAGACGTTGTTCTGTCTCTTTTTTGCCTGAAGATGGATGTGATATACTTCGACACCTCACTCCAGTTGTGTCCGAAATTAAATTCCTAGCGTTGGACACTAAACCAAGTTCCTAACGACCTAATCTAACCTAACCTAACCTAACGTAATCTAACCTAACCGAACTTTCTCATTCCCCTTTATAACAAAAGTAAACTGAATATGTTTCACGTTATGAAAATAAAAAACAAATTGATGGGAGCCATCATTGTACTTACCCAGCCTCATCATACATAGTAATACGAGCAAATCCACTAAATGTAACCTTTAATCGCATTAATTTTTTTGTTTACCTAGTATACTTCTCATACGTTGATTTTTTTCACAGCTACTAGAGCTACCCCATTACCAGAACCAATTTCATCCCCTATTTCATATGGGGGGGGGGTAAATACACAATAAAGAAAATATATAAATAATAAAAAAATAATATATATATTTTTTTAATATTTTCCACATTCACTATCAGACGTAAATAAACTATTATCACCTTAAATGTCATTCAATGTACGATCTCTTTTACTATCAGTTGAAACCTTGCTGGTTCCAGCCATTATTTATGGACTATATGAAAACATTTATTCACAAATCAAATTCTTACCAATGAATAAATGCATATAAAACCATTAGAAATCACATCAATACAATACTTTCTATTTACAGTAAAAGATCAAAATAAGTTATGAGCGCTAACAATTTAGAAGAAAATAAACAACTCAAAACACAATAACTGTTGCAGTAGTTTATATGTAGCCTATGTCAGCTGGTTATGTGGTCGTTAAAATATAACCAACTGGTTGTGGAATATTCGACTATTGACAATACTACTGTATTAATGCTGCCAGATAGAAGTGCATGACGGTAGTACACGATGCGCACACGGTACCACCAGTGGAGTTTTTGTTTGGTGTATAAAGTACGGACTAATGCGTAAGGGTTTTAATGCTTAAAAGTTGTTTTCTTTTGCCCTAATAAGAAATGTTATTGGTAAATCAAGGAGTGTTACCCAGTAGTGTAAATTCTTTTAAACAGTTGTTAAACAGGTTTTCTAAACTTCATAATTGTAAATATCACCACTTTTTTCACAGATCTAGTAGAGGTCATTTGGTATGTAGTGGCGCTTGACCTTCATCGGGGAAACAGTTTCCCGTCAATTTTTAGTGGTGGGGGAAGCGAGTGAGTTAGTATTTCGCCGTCCTTTCATCAGTGCGTTTCTAGACAGTGTATTGCGAACAACCTCCCCACTCCAAGCCAAACCACTCTCCCTCCAAGCGCCACCACAACAAATGAGCTAAAACTATCCACTCGCTTCAAACGTGTCAGTGTTTCTACCTTGCCGGCCCTTAAAAATGTACATGTGTGATGGAGCGTCTATTTAAATCTGCAATTTAGTGTGCAAGTTGAATAACACAAGAGATTTGAACACCGCTATTTTGATATTATAATTTTGTTTTATCTGAATTTTATTAGGATTCTATATGAGCACACTATCTTGATTTGTGTGACCGCTGTCGTGTTTATGTACAGACGACAACGACGGACGTATGACATATCGAAAATATATTTTTCAGATTTCTGAGGCCATAAAAACTGTTGTCAAAGTTCGAAATTTTGTAATATTCTTAATTTACTGTATATTTCGTATTTGGTTAAGAAAAATACTATAATTTTGAGCTTATCTGTAAAGTAGTGAATATTAGGCATGGATGTATCATCGAATTAAATTATATCTTTAAATAGGCTGAAGTGTTCATATTCATATTTCACCAACGTTTTACCGAAATTAGAACGAAATTTGAAAATTTTAGCCTTTTATAACAGCTTCTGTGTTTAGTTACTTTAAATATGCGGTAAATCATTTGTTTGCTTAGTTAGAAGCTATTAATTTGAAAATCACAATTTTATGTTTTGATCCCATGGCAGCTACCTCCAACTTTTGTGTTATAAATTATTATAAAAAAGAAAGGGATTTATTAGCAAATTTTTCGTTATTAAATTATTATAAAAAAAGAAATACAGGTATCACCAAATTTCGTGTTATTAAATGATTATAAAAAAGAAAAGCAGATATCACCAAATTTTGTGTTATTAACTGATGATAAAAAATAAACGGAACATGATGCGCCCATAATGTGCCCCACATGCTAATTCAATCTAAATTAGTTCACTGAGCATACAATTGGTAGGGCAGAGTATACAGTACAGACAGACAAACATTAATCATTCACAAAGTTATTCTTTTCAACTCAGGGCGTATCAATAAGGGTATCTTCATAAAAAACTCGGTGTTTAATTTTTTCCAGATAACAAAACAGTGTTTGTACGAAGTATATTAGAGAATGGAACAAAGATCAGGGGCTTTTGTCTATCGAACGTGTCCATACAATGTCTGTATAGATTTATTGCCATTTATTTATGTTACACATTATCTCAAAATGGAACACAAATTGTTTCATAACACGAACAAAATATTTTAACAAACCTGCTTCGAACTGTCAAAAAAATTCTACAGTTATGTAACAAATTTAAAAAAACTTTATTTTTAATCTACTGCCTCTCGTCTGCTCTTCAATACAAATTTTTATTTTATTTTTTACCTAGGATATTTAAAAATCTTAATTTTGAGCTTTTGTATTTTGGCCCAAATTTTTAGTTATCAAACAAATTTTAAATCATTATATGGGGATGTTTGGCTATTTTTGTTCTCACCTCAAAATATTTTGAAGGTCGTAAGGAAAAAGAAACTTAATTACGGTCCATTGTTTATCAACGATATTCTTATTTAATAACTACTTTCGCATAATATACTTTACTGACGTTATTGAAAATGTTCTCACACCAGTATGCCAAATCATAACTAAAAAATAATTGTTTCATATAAAAAGCGGAAATGAATCATGACCAATATAATTAAAAACTCAATTTCAATCAAATACAATTTACGCTTAATGGGAGTTTATGATAGTAAGCATATGCTCTATTTAAAAAATAATTATATATATATATATATATATATATATATATATATATATACCAACTTATTTCCCCATGGTCAAATAAATCAGTACTATAGAAAAAGTTTTCACCGATTTTTTAAGTACAATATGGACGTTTTCGTGATAGAAGGCAATCAATATTATTTTTAATTTTGAAGATTCGCATATAAATTTTGCATCATATATTAATTTTATAATATTTCTACTATATTTGACTGCAGCATTTATAAAACAAAATATAAAATTAGCTGCAAGACCATATGAACAATATATTCTCGATTATAAATAAACGCATTAAACATATTTTATATCTTGAAAAATTTACATATTACATTAAAATTAAACCACATAAGTAAATTAAATCTACCAGGGTGTGTGAGAAGTATAAGAACGGCCTAATATCTCATATATAAGGGAAATTTGAAGGAAGATGTCATTGATATTATTTTACATCTTTTATCCGAAATTTTGAATTTAACTTTGTTTAAAGTGGAAATGTTCATGTGGTATATCATTTTAATGTGGAATTTTAAGACAAAATCAATGGTGAAAACAGCTCATCCATATCTGAAATCGTTTATTTATATCTAACCATTAAATTTAATGTAAAAATAAAATAAAGTACATTATTAAACTTCTTACCTATTAAATTTTAATGTTCAAGAAAAACATTATTACTATCCTATAATTAAACATAAGGTTTAAATCAATAAATATATAATTAAAACATAAGTATCGACACAATGAGCAGAAAAACAATCAATTTTCAGATAAGTAAGAAGAAAATATTATCATTGTTTTAATTTTCAGCACGTTTCAGCTGATAATTTCAACAATGAAATCAGCGGTTATTGCAATGTATGAGTCTGAGTCTGAATTTAATGTTATGAAATTGTCAGTCTGAGTCATACATATTATTAAACTGTGAGGTAGGCTATGTGTTGATGAAATTATTAGTGAAATTTTGTATCAGGTGACAACCCTTATTAATAAAGATAAACTAAAAGTAGTTATTGTTATTATTATTGACTTAGTATAATTGTTTTTATTGATTCAATATCTTATGTTTTGATTTTTTGATAATTAATTAATACTTTATTATATTGAACGTAAAAATTTGGTAGGTAAGGAATTTAATGAACTTTATTTTATTTGTACATTAAATTAAATGTTTAAATGTAAATAAATGGTTTGAGATATGGATGTGCGGTTTTCACCATTTATTTTGTCTTAAAATTCTACAATAATTGATATATGACATGACCACCTCCCCATTTGAAAAAATAAAGTTAAATTTCAAATGGCGGATCTAATATGGCGGACCAAATTTTCGATAACATAATAAAATAGTATATTTATGTAGTAGGTTTCTCAATCACATCTACCTTCACATCAAATTTCCCTTATATACGAGATATTAAGACGTTCTCATACTTTTCACCCACCCTGTATTATATTCATGTTAGAAATAGCAATCTAAAAATGCATTATAAGATGGGGAAATCCAAATCGTCTTTATATTCAAGAAGTGGCATAATTATTTGCATTGCTCATTAAAGATTTAATTAAAAGGTAATAAAGATAAACTGAAAAGGTGAACATTATTGCTTTTAGGACCTCAAGGGATGTAGTTATTTCTCTTAACTAAAGATTGATTCCTTAAGGGAACTATTAAAAACTTTTACTGACTTAAGAAAAATAATGAAAAAAAAGTTCGATTTGACTCTCGTTTATCCTCCATTTTGTTTTTTCCCTCCTAAAATGTAGCTATAGAAATAAATAAGATAATGAGTTCGAATTGAGTTCACACATTTTTGAATACCTAAAACAAAACTTCATTTTGCGTATTTTTAAAATGATTGCCGTTTAAAATAATTAACGTCTAGTATCTCGAAAACCGTTAATTTTAGAAAAAAACATTAAAGCGACAAAATATTTTCCGCTTTTAACATCAAACAAAATTTTATATCTATATTTACTTGCTCTGTGGGTCAAAGTTATTAACAAAAAATTAAATATTATATTTTGCACGGGGGTAAAATTATTTTCCATAATAATAAAGGGATTTTTACTACATATATAGAGTGTCTTGTAAGAATTGTGACAAACTTCTGAGGGTGATTTTTGAACATCGAAATAAATGTTGCTATAAACATATTTATTATATATATCTTGTGTGTTATAGTAAATTTTTAAAATATTTTTGTTACTTTCTTACATATAAGTTACATAGTTTAAAACAGTTAATTTTTGGGTGAAAATCAATGTCGAAATGTTTGCGGACATATCATTTTGAAGTTCCTTGAGTAAAAAAAAAAGTCTTTTTTTAACATTGCAATATATGTGTAGTCCACTACAGCAGCAGTTCAAACAAATTTATTATGTTGAATATTTTGGTACTGCGACCTATTCTTTATTTTTCAATAACTGAAAATTTGGGGTAGCTGCCATAAAAACCAAATCACAAATTTAGCTGGAGTAAAGACTCCTAAGATCCTATACAAAACATATCGGACATCATCTCTTCCAAAAAAGCCGGTCTGATAGTTAGAAACAAGTGGCCGTAAGGCCGTAATATTTAATATTAATAAGGCCTGCATATTTAATTGAAACTTTAGTAAAATGTTTTTAACGACCCAAACCCTTGTGTAAAATTGCAAGTAATATAGTATTATGATTCAGAAATAATTGGCGAAAAACAAAATGAAATTTGACCGCCGTCGTTAATTTAAAAGCGGGATTTTAATAGAATACAAGATAAACACACAAATATGTGTAAAAATGATTTTTTTTGGAAAAGATAAATAAGTTTACATTTAAATATATAGATTTTTTTTAGAAACGAAATCATGGTTCATTTTATCTTTTTGATTGAGTGCTACCGAAATAACATTTCTGGTGACGATTAGATTTTGTTTGAGTGAGAAAGATTAGGCAATATTTTTAACTGTGTTTTTTATCCAGTCCAGACTATTTTTGACGTATAATAAAAATAAAGATATCAATTTGTTCACCAACAAAAGGCAAAATATTTCATGAAATCAATTGTTATCTAAGTATTTGGAATTCAGAAGTTTTAGTGAACGTCAATTAAAAACCGTTAAATTTGGCATCGATGCTCAATCCATTTTAGAGTTAAAGACAAACCGACCAAAAACAAAGCATTTTGGAACATATCTTTAAAAAATATTTATCTTTATTTGGATGTTTAGAGTCACATTTCTTATTAGACATTTTGTAAAAGAATAAACATATATTATTAGAGTTTTCATACAAAATTAAGCCGATGTAAGTAAGAAATCCATTTACAATTGGAATTTTGTAACCTATAAAATGAGCAGCTAGTATAATATTCATCCCTCAAGTATACATTTCCTTTATTTTTTATATTTCGTGATTTTTAAAGCTTTTTACTAAATAAATATCTTCATTTGAGTTTTCAAGATTATGTTGTGATTTTATCTGGATTTTAGCTTAAAGGTTTTGACCAAATTCTGACAATAAACAGTTTGTAAGATATTATATGAATGTTCCTTTTATTATAATTAATTTCTTGTTAATCCCTACATCATTGTTCCGAAGTCTTCCCCCCCCCCCTACGACGTCTTCATCCTCATCCTCTTTTCTTATGTTTCTTTATCCCAACTACACGGTGTAAAACGACCTGTGTTGATTGCATGAATGGCACCAGACAAAAGGTGTAACATACGGAGCCTTAGGCTATTTGGTCACAGTATTTAGCCTTATCGGACAAAGCGGAGCTTAGGCCTACTCGACTTGCTACTTGTGGGAATCACGTGGAGATTAATTAAACAATAAGTTTGTACGGGCTGTCACGGTAACTCAACCTGATAGTAAAATGGAGCATGCCCTCCGTTATCAGAACGGTTAGTCTACAACTTCGTTGAGATTTGGTAGATAAAAAACCTAGTAGAGAAAGGTCAAACAGTCTTCTCAAGGAATCCCTCTCGTGATAGAAGAAGCGCCTAACAAAGAGGGGAAGATAAGACAGGAAAGTTTCAGAAGAAACGATAAGAAACTACCTACTTATGAGAAAGATTACCTTTGAACTAAAACAGGACAATTAACTATTGGGGGTGGAGAACATGTACCAGGAGATAAACTGAAAATGTTGATAGAGTTTCTGTTAAGGGATTACCTTAGAAGGATCGGGAAAAAACGTGGGCCTGCAAATTCTGTTAAATCACTACTACGCCATTTATTTAATAAAATGTGGTACATTGATGCACAAAATGGCTGGAAGTTTCGGAAGGTAGCATATTCACATAGAGGAGAAAGCACTTTATTGATCCCTTCAAGTGCTACACTTCAGGAATTGGGGTTTGAAACTTGTCTCGAAGAAGGAAGTGGCACAATGTATCCCCCCCCCCCACATAACTACTACCTCTAGACGAGTTTTGGTTGATTGCTGATTACTTAACAATAGTAGCTACGATTACTTTTTCTAATTTCCTTCAAGTTTGTTAAGAAAAATATAATTACAATTAACTTAGCTTAAAAAACAAAAATAATAAACAAACTGATTTTGTTAAACGTTTCCTTTAACGATATTTGCAAAGCTTTTTTCATAAAATAAAATGTTTAGTAAACAAAAGTAAACATTTTTAAATCTTATTTACTATTTATTTTAAACAAATATATAATACAACTTTTGTCAATAAATTCTTGAATAATCTATTTTCTACCTTGAACCGTGCAAATTCTCTAAAGTCTGCCAGATATATGTGTGCCAAGGTTTTATGTTATTTTTGAATTCGATCTAGGTTACTTTAGTCTCAGAAATTCGTTACGGTAGGTAGATAAACTGACAAATAAACAAATTAGAAGTTCAGAAGAGGTGTTTAGAATGGAGATACATAAGATTAATGTAACACCATTACGTATTTAAGTCGCTTTAGATGTGAGAGCGACGCAAATGTATTTTAGAATTGTCTTTCAAGGATTTTACTTACCACGTATAAAACGAATAGGTAAAATACGTAAACGAACAAAATATTGACCTCCATTTTTGACTGATCTTCGCATTTCACAACCCCAGGAACCAACAAAGTAATCGTCGACGGATGGTATGTTGTCGTTTTGTCAGTATATAAACAAGATTGCTGCCTCAAAAATGAAGATAAGAACACAAATTTGAGTATAGGTTAGGTTAGGTTAGGGTGTATGATCATACGAAATTGTATTGAAATTCAGAAAAATCGAATCGAAAATATCAAAATTAACATGTTATTTTAAACACTTTTTTTTGTATCTCGCGTGATATTGCACCTACAACACAATAAATTAAATACAAATTTGCAGTTTTAAATTCTGCTTGTAATGGTATCAACACCACTTATTTCTAATAATAAATAGCAAAATTATTGTAAAAATATAATTTCGAATCCACATTCCCCTAGAAAATGTGATATTCATATAGTTAAAATATCTGTTAGAACCGAGTCACCGACAAGGGCTTAGTGGATGGGAGCTTCTTGGGTTACGTACTGCTTTTATGACCGTTAGATCTTAGTCGACGTAAGGAATTAATGATGAACAAGGTTTAGAAAAACTGTGCAACGACTGTTTGAAACAAACTTACCCTCTACTAAATTTATTGGATAAGACTCCTTAATCGACCAATTTAATTTAATATTTCCATTTTATGAGACCAACGTCTGGGAATTACGTCTAGAGGATCTGCGTGTAACAAATTGTATGATGGGGCTGGGTAAGTACCATGATAGCACAACACAACTTGTTTTTTTGAACTGACCTAAATCATACCGTTTCTAAAATCATAAAATTCCCCACTTCTACATCGCTATAAGCTGATTGGCAATGAGTATGTATGAATCTGGTAATTATTTATTGTAATAAATATTGTGTTAATATTGTAGGCCTACTATTCAAGTAGCAAAGAATCACGTGGCATTACTGGGTGAGTTAAATGACTTGTTAGTTACCGAGACTGGAGTAGGGACAGTTCTTAGTACTGTTTTTTATTCGCATAAAGCGAAGTTTAAATATTAGCATCAGCTATCTAAGAAGCTATATCGATTGTTCTGTGCTTAAATTTCGTGGAGACAGGAAAGTTGGTTTCAGGTGGAAACTTCTCCCAATTTAAAATAACGATTTCAAACAGATTGGAAAACACGTGGAATGAAATGTCTGAATATATCGCGTGCAACTATATGTGGTGTTAGTAGGTGTTTAGCTTAGCCAGACTCTTGTTAATCTACCAATGTGCGTTGCATGAGGTTTATATAGTTTGATTTTTACGTCATGAATACGAAATATAATACTAAAATCATCATGGTACTAACCCAACCCTATCATACAACGTAATACAAACAGTTCTCTAATTGTAAATGTCAATAAAATGGTTTCTTAGGCATTTTTGAAACGTTAAATTGTATTGGTAGATCCAAGGGAAGACCCAGATACTGGGTAAGAACCCAGTAAGGCAAGTTTGTTTGAAACAGTTCTCATGCAAGGTTTCTGAGCCTCACAATTTTGTATTCACTACTTTCTTGACATCGGCTAGGACCTCAGAAATGTGTACGTATTAAAAGTTTCCACTCGCTTCGCTCGTGTCAGTGTTTGGACTCTGAGGGCTTCGATGTTATTCTTGTGTAAATCATCTTCCACTCATTACGCTCTGTGGTTACTTGGCCCTATAGGAATATCAATTATACGAAAATCAATTTTTTGGGGGTTATAAGTTACATTTTCAACATAAATTCAGTATTATTTGTCATCGTAAATAGTTTGATACTATTACATTCAGAATTGACATCCAGATTTTTATCTAAATTGGTGTGTTGAATAATGAACGAGATATGAACACAAAACTTTTTAACGTGGCTGCTATGTCGACATTATCAATTCGATTATACTGTATTGCAATAGTTCTGTTCTATATGAACACACTGTAGTCCCTTACATTGTTAATATCTTATTTCTCGTGGCCGCTATCATGCTTACGTTCAGACACTAATAAAGTCGACATTTTGGAGGATTACCAATCTTCTTATACTTCGTATAATGGGTAAGTAATAATTGAAAAATTCATAATAAGCAAAGCAATCGGAACACACATCCAAAATAGATGTTTAATCAAATTTGTATCAGGTCTGATATTTTCTAACTCATACCTGACAGTTCAATACTGAATCAAACCCTCTCATGGCAAAGGGCTTATTTGGTAAAATACAACTGTGCAAACCAGAGATAGATATCATGCTCCCATCTAAAATGGCGGCCGTTCAAATATTTGTAACAACTATTTTACTTTATTAATTTTATTCACAATTAATTAGAAGGAGAGAATATCGGATGAAAATGTATTTAAAAAATGTAATGATGTAATAATAATTACTCTTTTGACAATTTCAAACATGGAGTTTATAGTATACCTAACGATTTAGGTTACCTTCAATAATAAAGATCCTTAGTAGTGTAGGTTCCTAGAAGTTAGGTTTTAGTGAGGTTTCCAACTCAAACAAAAAACGTAGTTAACGCTTGTTTTTAAAAGAAATGAATACTAATCTCGGCACTGTATTGCTAATTATCAGCTTTAACTTGCTCTAAAACATAATGGATTGGTATTAAATACAATCAATCATTCAACGTTTTTTACACACCCTGTACTGGGAATCTGTATTTTTCCAACATTTAATAATAGTAATTATTATGACAACATTACATTTTGATAACATATTCTCGTCTTCTAATTTATTGTGAACGAAATAAATAAAGTAAAATAGCTGTTACAAATATTTGAACGGCCGCCATTTTAGATAGGAGCAAGATATCGACATTTAGTTTGCTCAGTTGTAATTTACTAAATAAACCCTTTAATATGAGTGGTCACTTGATGCCAGTTTTCAGTTAAGATTATTGAGTTTCCCCCAAAACCTCCATTTTTGGGGGACCGGTAAAAATTTCTTAATGCCAAAGTGTAGTTTTATATCACCAGAAGGCACATATAAATAATTTTTGTCTATTTTTGGGGTTTTCGAATTATTGAACTGGTCCGGGAGTTTTGGGACACTTTGTATATTAAAAAGACTACGTAAACTGGATGTATACCCCACACTGAATTTTGTAGATTCAGCAGAAATTCATCACCAACCTAACCTCTCTAGCCAAACTACATGGAAATTCTACTTGGATGTGTTTCCACTGAACAGCACATGTTGACGTTATACCTTATCCAATTTCGTTTGAAGTAATTATATTTGAAATAACTAAACTCAGAGAGTGGTGATTTTTTCACTTTTAAAATATTTTAAACATCGAAAAATACGTATGAAATTTTAAATAAAGTACGTATGCAGTTTAAATAAACTATTAAAAAACATTTTTTAAATTTTTAAATATTGCCACATTTAAATTACATCATCCCTTATAATTATATCTTGAATGTAATTTCCAATCTCTATTGTCCCAGTTCATGCATTTGACATTTATTTGATCATCCTTTTAATTAACTATATGAGTTATTTATAATATGTTCCAAATTCATTTAGAGTGTCAAATCAGGTTCCTTTTTATACCAGATATGTTTTAGGCTAGCAATCATGAATATTGTGCCAGAAATAGAGAGTAATCAGATCTGAAATCAGGAGTGTAATCAGGTATAATAAACATAAAATCAGTGGGATTTAATTCGAATCAGTGGGATTTAATTCGATGATAATCAGTCCTGTAATAAAGATTACCTGGCCTGTAATCAGGTCTTAAATAATTATAATCAGACCTGAAGTTAACAGTTTTGAAATAAGGAATATCTGATTTGTAAACAAATAAAAATAGTGGTATGAAGACTGGAATAGAATTAGTTCTGCAATCAAGGGCAAACAAACCTGCAATCAGGTAATAACAACCCTCTAATCGGGCCTAAAATTAATTTATTGTTTCTGAAATTATAAGGGTAGACTTGTAATTGGACCTGAAGTCAGGAGTATCAAGGCTTTAATTAAACTTAAATCAATAAAACGAAGGGAATTCAAAGTATCAGATCTAATTCTGTTCTGATGCATTTGAATTTTAAATCACTTGTTTTTACCATTGTCATAACAACAGAAACAATGCAGTGAACATCTGATGGTACTGTGAGATGGTATTTACATAATGGCAGACTCGCTAATGATTTGCCTGTCAATCAGATAACCTGGCAACCTCGTAGTTGTTTAGAACGCCCACACCACATTCCTATATCCAGATATATTCTTTATATTGATTTCTCTTTGTATTCCTATTAAGTTCCATCTTGTTTTATATTGTACACGAAGTGTAGTTGGTACTGTACAAGATAAAGGCTATTAACAATACCCTAATAGTCATTATTACGGAATTATGGTACGATGATTTAAAGTGATAAACACTACAAGTAATCTTGAAATAGAGAAAAACAAGTTGAGCATGGTACTTACCCAGTCCTATCGTACAATGTAATACAACTATAACCTCCAAATGTTGGTCTCTTGAGACCTTGTTAGGAAATGATAATTTCAGATATTTTATCCAGTAAGGTAAGTTTGTTTAAAACAATTTGTTACACAGATTTTCCGAAACTTGTAATTGTGTATATCACTACTTTCTTGACTAATATTTTTACTATTAATATGTTTACGGTTATTGTTTATATAAACTTATTATAATTGTTACGATGTCTCCTTTCAAAGTTTTCCCCCTCGTGTTACAATAACAGAGTTCATGGTTCGCCCCCCCCAATTTCTTCGAAAAAAATTTTCTTACCATTAGGTAAATTTGTTTGAGTTATTAATTTACATCCGAGTTTTGTGCAAATCGATAAGCCAAGAATCCTAAATGAGTGCACCCTTGTTAGTTTTAGGCAAGAAACCCACGAATATACATTTTTTGGGAGTTGTGCTCAATCCGTTTTTCGGGGTGGAGGGAGGGGTTTTCTTCTTACAGTTAAGATAACATTTAAAGCTGATTTTGAGCAAAACTTATTAAACTAAGTCGCCATAGGCACAATAGTCCATCCTCAATGAATGTGAGGTCATTCATCTGTCCACTAATCGCCACAACTCAGCAATATCTGTCCCCCGAGGTCATGACCCTTGGCAATTCTCGTTTATATTCAGTTATTGCAGAAGCATAATTTCCTTGTTTAAATTTTAATGAAGTTTCACTCTTACAGATTGTTGTATATAGCTATCGCTTTTAACAGCAATTTTTTGCTAGACAAATTCAGTTGATCATCTTTTGATAATTAATGAATATATTGAAAATCATATACCGAACTGTTCCATATACACAAACCGATACAGTAGTTACAGATCCATAGTATACAGATATTATATACATAGGTACTGTGTTTATACAGAGGGATTTTTTGAAAACTTACTGTAACACCACTATTATATAAAAGACTAAAACTGATATGCATAATCTAGGAATAATGATTCGAATTTACCCCTAACCACAATCACTGGAAACTTTAAAATAAAACACAATTATTTGATTAATTGTTCTGGACTAAATAGTGGAAAAATAAATAAAGAACACCTAATCAAATAATTATGTTTTATTTTAAAGTTTCCAGTGATTGTGGTTAGGGGTAAATTCGAATCATTATTGTGAATTTCACCACAGTGCTCAACAAGATTGTATCATAATCTAGGAACCTTTAAATGCCTATTTAAAAATAAAAATAAACCTCTCACCTCTCCCACCTCATCAATCTTAAAAATGTGTAATGTAAACATATGGCTAGTGATACTTTAAATTAAAGCCCTTTATAAACCATGAATTGCTTGTAAGAACATAAAGTTTGACCAACGCACTCGTTCGCTATGCTAAAAAATGTTATTTTGTAAAATTTTCTAAAAATAGGTTATCGCACTATGAAAATGGCTTAGTTGAAGGCATTAAGTAGAACTGACTTCTTGTCATTAACTAATTGTAACAAAACTTTCTCGCAAAAATAAAATTGCTCTACCAGTTCTGACAAATTTAATAAAACATTGTTGGTGTAGACAAGAATAACATTTAGGTTATTTGTTAAAAATAAACGTTCAATCTAAATGAAAAGATATTCTCAAAAATCAAAGAAATGTGACACGAAAAGAAAAACATTGTAAACTTACTTAAATTTGGTTAGTTTCAATTTTACTATCATGAAAACTATAAAACCTGTCCCTCGCATGCTGTTGACTTTATCCAAGCTTAAATATTGAACTTTGTAATAAATACTATTTTCACAGTTCGATAACCTATTTCTATAAATTTCATGAAAATAATTTGCTACTTAAAATTTTTGAGCGTTGCGAACAAATGGTTGGGCTATATTTATTTTCTTATAACATAGAATGTCATGAGTTTTAATTTGAGCTATCACAAATCATATCTGTCCATTACATATGTTGGAGATGGGAGAGGGAGGTTTTTCTGATTTTGTAAATAGGTATTGTCAGGTCCCCATAAAGGCGAATAATTTTCCCGAGAACAGGTTAGGCATATTTCTAATAAAGACGTGGTAAGTTTTCAAAAAATCACTCTGTAGAAGCAAATCAGTGAACAAAATATCCCTGATATTTAATTTCAAAAAGGAACAAATTAATTTAAAATTTAAAAAATCCATAAAATATATTAAAAATTTTTTTACACTATGTAATGTAATATAACTCGTATTCTTTTTATTTAATTAGTATACGAAGTATGATCTAAATATGATAATCGAAATCAAATAGCAATTACTTTTGTACTAATCTTCACATATCGGACCTCAGGAAACCAACAAAAAATTATTTTCGACATATCGTCCATCCGACGTCGTGTAATCTCTACACATAACTCAAGTTAGGGAGATGCAATTTAGTACAGAAGAATAGCCTATGTTATCATATAGAACTTCAGAAAAATCTAATTGAAAATATCAAAATAGCGGAAGGGGGTTCGGAGGGTTTTTTATCAAAAAATTCAAATTTTTGTTTATTGAATTTTAGTGTTCCTCTGTTTCATAGAATTAATTTAAGACCACTCCCATTAATTTTTGTCATATGGAACAAAAGTTATTTCACTTTTTGTGAAGCAGTGTCATGTGTTTCACCAAAGGTCTGAGGCTGACTATGATGGCGTGAAGTATAAAATATTACTTGGGCGATGGCGATTCTAGTGCCTTCAAATCAGTAATTGGAAGTAAGCATAACATTTACATATACCTGAAGTTGTTATGAGTACAATAAAGCCAATTTTTCAAGATTTAGCAAATCCTACTCTGCTAAAAAAGTGTCCGCATGGGAAGTCACAGAATCCCAATGAGTCACTAAATGCCTTTATTTGGTCACGATTGCCAAAAAACAGTATTTGTAGGCCTACAAACCATGGAATTTGGTGTGTATGATACCATCTTGAGTTTTAATAAAGGGAACGTCACAAGATGCCTTGTTATGAAAAAGCTTGAAATAACTGTAAGTGAAGGCACAGCCACAGTGATGAGTGAACTGGACAAAATACGCATAAGGAAATGTGAGCGAATGCTTTCAAAACTTGCGAGAAAAGCTAGACAACATCGTCAAAGTGCCGAGAGGAAGTTAGAAGAAGCTTTTCTTGAAGATGAGGATCCAGACCAGCTTTTCTATGGTGCCGGAATGTATTAAACTCATTGAATCACGTCGGTGATAGAAAAATAAATCATCTTTTGCGTTTTTCTGAAAACTTCGTTTTTTTGTATAAATGACCCGTTTTCTCAGAAACTACAAAAGATACAGGTACAAAAGTTTTACCACATAATCTCCTAGTTTGGATGTAAACTTTAACACATTATTTTTCAGTTTTATGAATTAAAAATCTTTTTACAGTCAAAAATGTGAAATTTTTATCGCGTTTTAAATATAACATATTATAAAAATCATAAAAAGGGAAAATATCAATTAAATAAAAAATCCCTGTGTTAAAGTTCTAAGAACAAGTAATAAAACCAACAACAAAAATTTCAACCAGATTGCTTTAGTAGTTTTTGAGAAAATGGGTCATCAATATGACAAATTTAACATAGGCTCTTATGGACCCTCCGAACCCCCGAACAGTTTTTTGATGATATCTCGTGTGTTATTCATCCTTTAACAAACTAAATTTGAAAATTTCAATTTTGCATTTAATTGTACCAATCTCACGTCTCTACGATTATTAAAAAAAGCGTTATAGTCAAAAATAGAATTTCTAACTCTGATCTCTCTAGAATGTGATATTCTTATAGTTAAGAATTATATGAACGAGCTCGTAACTATACAAATACCACATTTCCTTGAGAGGTCATCGTTTAGAATTTCATTTTTGGCAATAATATCATCGTAGAAAGTTCGGGTTGGATATGATTACATTCAGAATTGAACTAATATTATTTTACTTGCGATTTTGCACACGTGTTCGGGTCATTAATCTTAATATTTTATTACAATTTGAGAGCCGTTTTTGAAAAATAAAGTATATTTTAATGCAAGGATAAATATAGCAATAAAGCTTATAGTTTCAAAATAATTAATAATATAAATGGCTACAATTGTTTCGCCTCGCGGCATCATTGGTCAACTAATATATTTTAATTGCAAAGGGATGCGACTAATACGTTTTCTTTGGGTCCTTAGAGGTTACAATTAAGCAAAATCATGATTTTGTTGTTTATTTCTTATGGAAGTTATCCCCAAATTTCAAGCTATGCACACAATTTTTAAAAAGTTCTGAAATTTATTAAAAATATACCCATATAGCAAATTTGATTACAATCGGTCGACGGGTTTCGGCTGCAATGCACATAAAAGAGACGACAGACTGACCACTAAACAGAACTTAGATTATCTCACAAGGGATATATCCGCTTAAAATTCTACATTGATAGTTCCACCCATCACATTACTTTCTCTTTTTATGTATATGTGAGAAAATAAAAAAGGGACTAACATAGATAAAGAGAAAAATAAATAAAGAACTTGTAAAGTGTAGAGACAATGGTACAGTACTCTCAGACTAGGAGTGTGTGTTGTAATGGACGTGTCCTCAAAAATTATATGCTAGGGAGGCCTTCTACTTGCTTCCCTAGCCTGATTTGACGGTACAACCCATTCCAAGAAAACTAGGAATAAATATATAAACGTAGTTATATATATATATATATATATATATATATATATATATATATATAACAACAACTAATTCTTACACGTTCTGTTCATTAACAAAAAAATATTTTATTCTTATTTACACCGATAAAAGAAACGAAAGTAGGATACACTTTTACACAGAAGCATTTGAGGTCTATATTTTTTTATTGGGGTTGTAACGCTGAAAGAAAACTCAACAAACAAAGTGTGGAGCTCCTCCTTTTCTCTCCACTCCAGACATATTCCTACCTTGAGGATACTGTAGTAACAATGGGATTCCGTACAAGTGGAAATGTAAGAAGAGTCCTTATACATATCTCTATATCAATAGTACGACTTTCTGTTTCTCTTCTGGTTTTAAACTTATTTGATAATGATGGATTGTTGATACGTGGTTTAATCGGACATATGCCATCATTTGTGTATATAAATAACCGACGTTTCAATAGCATAAATCAACTCTCTTTGTCAAGTGTAAAAAGTTGGAGTATAAAAGACGAAACCAGCAATATAACCTAGTAGCCTAGGGCCATGTTGGAAACTAAAACTAAGTCTATAACCTAAGAAAAAACTCTACCCTATAATTGGGCCTGAACAGTCAAATTTAAGACTAAATACGAACGTGATTAGATAAAACCACTACACACAGGTACACTAAACAA
The DNA here is from genome assembly GCA_963513935.1 of Aphrophora alni. Classification (NCBI taxonomy): domain Eukaryota; kingdom Metazoa; phylum Arthropoda; class Insecta; order Hemiptera; family Aphrophoridae; genus Aphrophora; species Aphrophora alni. Next base: position 80,952,575 of record OY740772.1, read on the forward strand.
AGGACGCCAAGCAACTGATCGTTAAAGGGCTAGAGCCAAGAGAAAGTTGTCCTAACGGTTTATCAAGGTAAACAAACTTTTGCCTGTTTTTCACGAATTTAGTCCTCGATCGCGTCACGATTACCATTTGTGGATTAAGCCGCAAAATTTCAGCCTTATTTTGAGTAGAATAATTTTTATCTCGGATTGTTTTTTTTTTGTTTTTTTGATAAGATTGCCCGATAGCCTTATATATGAAGGTTCAATTAATTTTCGTTTATGTAAGTTTTCTTCCTATGTATTAATTTTATTTGTGTTTTAGGTTATTGTAACCGTAATTTGCTTTTAATTAAGATTTGAGTTACAATTTTAGGTTAGAAATCTTCATATTTACCAAAATTGTAAAATAAACTGTAACTGTAAACTGTAAGTATAAGCTCTTTAATAGCAACACCAATAACTCCCAATAACTTTTTCTCAAAAACTCTCCAACCGGTGTTTAGAATTTTTTTTTCTGATTATATAATAGAACGTGATTTATGGAACACACTGTATATTTCTATCTTTTGAACTATATGTGTTGTCACATAAATACATCAGGTTCGACGGAACTAGTGCGTGTGTTTAAAAAGTGTATCTTAAGTTAAGTTGCATCAAGTAGCGTGATAAAGTAGCACGGCAGATTGCATGTTTACTCTGGGATATAGGTCAATCTAAACCTAACTTTAACTGTTTTAGATAAGCATAAATGTTAATACACGAATACACAAAGTTGTAATCGCACGAAAATACACAACTTTTATATCAATATGCTGTAAAATAGGCGAATCTTAGACGTCTGAAAAGTAGAGTCGTTTTAGCTGTACAAGTAACGCGGACTTAGTTTGTTGATTTGATTTCAAACGGCCAAAATAGCACCCTTTCTAAAAACATAGGACTCACTACATCAAGATATTCTTATAATTTATTTTGTATTTATTCTTTGTGATATTTTGTGAATGTTGTACTACTTCAAACTAACTTTAAGATTGAAAGTTCAAATTAATGCATTAACTTTCTTTCACACTCATCCACAAGCAAAAATAAAATTCGTCACAATCTTCCGAAATTTTCTCTTTTCTACTTATACGAAGATGATAGATCGATTTTGCTTTATAATTGTGTTATTGCCAATTTATTTCTTACGGGGTATATTAGTGTAGAAGCATCCCAATTTATGAACTGTTTTGGAAATACTGTATAAAAATATATTTATTGAAAGGTATTATTCATTTATGTAAATAGAGGATAGGTTTTGTTTTGTTTCCAGCATAACTGAAAATCGGTTGAACAGGGTAACACTAAAAGGAATTCGACCTAGAGACGGTGAAAAGATAGTGTGAGTGGTAACAGCTGAAATTAAGTGTTACTTGTGTGCAGTACTGGAGTAAATAGGCAGTTGTGGTGGAGCGGTCCAGTGACAGCTAGATTATTATTATTATTTACTTAACCCGTTTCTTGAAGATCCTGGAATTTTAATTCAATACCATTACTTTCCCAAGAGCACCCGCACTTCTCCACCAACGGGGAAGTTATACCACATCTATTTACTATTGACTACTCCACTGTTAAAGGTGTTGTCTATAACTAGGCTCGCCATCATGGAAACGTGATCTAGTGAAATAGTTTTACTTGTACTGTTCTAAATAATAGGGACGATATTTGTTTTCCTTCTTGCTCCTGTATAATGTCCTTTTTCTATTTCCTTTGTTTTATTTCTATTTTGTTATATAATTTACGTATTTTGTCATAATTTGTTTTGCGTTTATGTGGCCAATGAAGAAAAAGAACGTAAAATTACGTACACAAATCAACAACTCCTGTTAAAATTTTTTTATTCTTTGGGTTGATGGAAGGGGGAAGTATGAGGCCCAAAGAAAAAAGTTCATCAATGGAGCGAATGAACAGTGGAATGATGGCACTCGGACAGTCGAAATCTTAGTTAATTTTCATCTAGAAAGATAATATTTTATAAATTGTTTATAGTTTTTCTCTATTGTGGTATTATTTAATTGGTTAATAATTTATTTAACGCGTAAAATTGTACGATATATGTTATTGAATTAACTTTTTTTAATTAATAGAAAGGGTTACAATTCAGAGAATCTAAGTGATTTTGAAATGAAAGAAATTTAAAAGAAACGTACAAAGTGATGACCATTTATACAATTACGTCTCAAAGTTTCAATTGTATTAACTTTATAATTAGATTAACAGATCAAAAGTTAAAACGTTAAAGTCAAAAAATATCTTTCTAAAACAAAAATTGACAGATATTGATAGTGCGATTGTTTACACTCTGTCAGCGAATTTTATTCTCTTCCCCTCTTTCCTCCTCCTGTAGTGTCTTCAAGAATAAAATTGAATAAACCTGAATAGACTGTAGGCAATTTTATGCTGTGTAACATTTTTCTGTAAAAAGCACAGGTAAATAAGTCGTAAAACAAAATCTTAAAAAATGGTATCTGGTAGTTTATGATTCAAGAAATGTTGGAACTGATTTCAGTTTTGAATGAATATGATATTTTTTCTCTAAGATACAAATAATTATAACAAATGAGGTGCTGGTTTAATCTTTTTCTTTTTCTAACTGGAATAAAAGGAAGAGCTGCAACGTACAATTTTATAACTGTGTACGAAGAATTCAATGGATTTTCTGACAAGGGCAGATTAGAATAGTTAGTTATTACAACAATAAATCCTTTACATTAGTTAAATCCAATATTTATAGATGCGAAATTGTTGAAAAAGCAGCCCAATAGGTTACAGATCCAATTACAGGTGCACTAATATGTCAACATTGTGCCATGTGGTAATCTTGGACATTTATACACATTTGTAGAGATACATATTCACTCGTACATAAATTCATAGAAACAAACATGGAAATAATTATTAAATTCCACCAAAATACGTAGAATCCAATCAAAACCTGCTATTACGAAGAAAAATTATATGAAAATGTAAATAAAAGCCTAAACAAAACAAAAGTGTGGAAATAAGCAAGTATGTGAAAGAAATTAGCTAAACATGTACTACAAAAAATATAAAGAAGAAATCAGATAGACTTTCAAAGTTTTTTCAATTCACGCCGTGAACTTTAAAGGCAAATACAATAAAGGCAAAGCCCAGGAAACGTTTACAATGTGTGTGACCATATTACATAGATCAACTGCTAAGTTGAACGGGGACGACGCATAAGGACGTATAAAAAACGAAGAACTATGGAGAAGAGCAAAACAACAGTTGATCCACATGGAATTTCACAGGAGATATTTGACGAATCTTGGACATACGAGAAGACTTGCTGATGATATAGTATAAATAGCTCTGGTGTTGAGTCGTGCCAGAGGTTGTCTCAGAACTAAGGTATAGAAACATATAATTATAGATGAAACTAAAAACATGGATAAATCCAGGGGAGAAATTGAATTTGCCAAAAATAGGATCAAATGAAGACATTTTGTTGAAGTCCTATTTTCAGTAATGGAAAAATTAGATTGAATAATTTAATTTAACTTACATTTTCCCTGAATTATAATTTGAACTTACGTTTAAAACAGATGATTGGTTGTTGTTACTCGCACAATGCGAACCAAGAAGAGCAAAAATAAGTACCAACTTTTCGTTGGTGATAACATTTGGCACACGTACAGTACCAGAACATGATATTAATTTCGTTTGTGTGTGACCTTAATTAATGCCCGTTAAACTGATTAAGACTTGGAATTAACCGGGTTTGAATTAGATAGGTAGATTAATTTACTTACTTGAAGTACAAAGTTAAGGAGTATTAGGTTCTAAAGAAAACATAGTTGTTCAATTTTTCATGAAAACGGTTTTTTATCTTGAGACGAAAAAAAGTAATTCTCGGCACTATGTCAATCCTACTTTTTACTAGTAAATCCTTAAATTCTTTGTACAAATATTATATCCATCTCGCTATATTGCTATGCTACTATAGACTGATCGTAATAACTGCCATTCCCGTGCGTGCTTGCGGCAGTTCTCACACTTTCCCCCGCAACGAGACTTTTCTATAATTGAATTGATTGTTGCCGGTCACGACCTAACTAGTCTCTCATTCAGCATCTCATAAACATCCTTCATAATCTCATTACAAGTCAACGACCTTGTTTCTGTTGACGCGCAATTTGCTTTACGTAGGAGATCTACAAGCTCTCTAATATCAAACTGGAACTATACTCATCTGTCTAAAAGCATCAGCTAAACCTATTTACATTTACTAATTGATATATATATATATATATATATATATATATATATATATATATATATATATATATATATATATATATATATATATATATATATACACACTGTTATACAGTGCAAAACGCTGCACTAACTTTCTCAGACACCTGTCTTTAAAATTAAGTTCTAAAGAAAAAAAATATATACCTAAAAAAAAAAATACTTCGTTATTTCTCAGATAGAAAGTGAAAATAAACCAAGTATGCCAATTTATATTTATAAACTACAAGTTAGATTGTTTATAAACTACATATGGTTCCTTGGGCCAAAATAGTAAGCAGTTGCTAGGAATACATATCCCAAATAGGTAGTTTTCCGTCATTCTGCCATTTTGAATGTTTATAAAAATATCATTTTTTTTGGAAATAAATTAGATATTGAGTGTTTCATTTAGTATGTATATTTTTACGTGTTTATTAAAGACCCAAAAATGATGACTTTTTTTGTATGTTTTTCAAAATATATGCCATTTAAAATATATATTGTCATATTTATAATAAAACATTAACTTAACAATAATTTTATAAGTGACCGAAATATTTTCTAATTAAAAGCACTTTATAGATATATTTAAAAATTGAGAACTCAACAATGATGTAAGAAAAAGAAAGGTTAAGAAAACAGTCATTATTTTAACAGCTAATCTGATCTTTAAATTCTGCTCTTTAGTAATTATTTCAATAGGTACTTGTTTTCAATTATGTTATTTGTTTGTCATCACTACGTTTGTTAGAATAACTCAGTTATTCTTTGTTCAATCTGTTTGTAACATAAACTGTTAATGTGAAATAAAAATTTCTATGAACATGTATTCTTAATAATGTTTTGTGAGTTCAGCCGTTTTAGTACTGTTGAATTAAATTTTTTTCAATGTTCGCCATCTTTAAATGGGTGATCACATCAAGTTGATTAATTAAAAATAATTAAAACTGTATGTTATAAACTAATGTGCCATATTTGATTTCATTACAACAAACCGTTCTATAAATATTTATTATACATACAAATGACACAATTAATTATAATCATTACACAGAATTACATGAACTTCAATGTTTATTGTTCTTGCAATACATATATGTATATTATAATTCTTTCAAACTTCAGAGGCAGATGAACATCAAGAAAAACATTGTAAAAAAGTATAAAAAAACATGCAGATACAAACGACCAATAACCAAAACAGGAAATTTTAAATTATTTTTGTTTTGTTTTTAGTTTCTTTAAATTATTATATGACATAATCTGATCAAATCTGTCCGGTAAAGCATTAACTTTGATACACAGACTCTTCTAGTTCTGACACCATCTTTATTCCTAAACCATAGAACAAGATATCTCCGTTTAAATAAATATGGTTGTGAATTTTTAATTTTAATTTTCAAATTAATATTAAAAACGTAATCTATTGCAATAAAATAATTAAAGAGGTTTCCCACAGGTAAACATTGTTCAAACTAAAGATTTCATCACTTTTACTAGTCTTAAAAGTTTTCTTGTAAATGTTCTATACTTCTTATTTCCTCATACCTGCAGCCCATATCTAATATAGACTCACACTAAGGTACAGTAAATCAAATGTAGTATTGGTATTGAAACTATACAGTTTGGGCAAACCTGTCAATGGAGTGTTTTTTTAAACCCATCCATGTTTACTGTTGTATAAACCTATGCAATATTGAACTATTGAGGAAGTTATTTCCCCCCTATTTTATTAATATTAAAACATTTTCAGGGACTTATTTCAGAGACTGCAGGATTGGCAATACCGAAAGAACCTAGATTCCTTTTTCAGTTTTGGGAAAGATCCCACTCTAAATATTTCTTATCAGGTCCCCTAGGGTCTTTATTTCATGCTCTTTTCTTCCTTTTTTTTAATAAGAAGATGATAAACGAAAAGTTTGTTTCCTTTAAAAAACAAAGAAAATCATATTTAAAATACCCGTCCAAGCGATATTTAGTTTAGCAGTACAAAAATCCTACCCAACTGAGAAAAGAATGACTGGTCGTAACGCAACTTAACGAAATTTGTAGGTTATATTGTAACGCAAAAATGTGTTAGAGACTAGTTTATCTACAACGTAAAGGACTTTTTGAAATTTTAAACTTGTGTTGTCCCAAAAACTGGGTAGAAGAAAAATTAACACATGTTTTTAGATTGTCCAAACTATGATTTAAAACAAAAAAAAACTAAGAAATCGGAAGAATCTGTTTGTCTTGAATACAAGATGGAACTGTTGGAACGGAAAAGCTTTTGAAAGGTTTTTATCTAGACTTTTTGTAGTGACACTCATGTGGAACTTATAAAGGAAATTATATTTTATCCTTTTGCTCTTCCATGAAAGTTTAATGTGGAAGAAAGGGGAATAGCAGGATAGTCGGAGGAATGGGGGAAGAAAAGTCAATTTGACATTTCCGGAATCTACTGAATCCATATTAGATCAGCCCAGCCTTCTGTGCGCATTACATTTATATTTAACTGCATATAATAAATAAGCCAATACACATTTTATAGGTTATCTGAAAATAGAATATTGATTTCACTATCGTTAACTGCTGCCAACTTACTGATGAGAGATTTCACTGTCAATTTAAATGCAATTAATGGTTATGTATTTTAGAGGGAATTATAAAATGGTTAAGAACAATCAATGCCGAGTTTCTAGCGGAAATATCAATTTTGAGTTTCTCCGCGCTTAAAAAATTTATTAATAATTTAAACGTCTCTCTGTCGTCCAGTTCAGTACCACATGACACAAACGATTAAACCAATTTTGATAGAATTTAGTTTTTGAGCCTTATCTCGAGGTATTTTATTCATTTTTAGGGTCCGTAGTTAAAACCAAGAACTCTATAATTTCACGAGCAACCAGTCTACATAGATAACACGATAAATCTTATATTTTAATTTTTGCAGTTATATTCTTTTTATTGTCCCACGTAGGCCTATAAGAATATATAGCCGTAACAAAAAATCCACTTGGGGTAGTTAAGAGGCAAAAAAAATCGAGTTGAGAAATTTTATTTTTGGAAATATGATGTGTGGAGTATCATAAAAAATAAACTAATTGATGTTTATAATATCCTTGTGTTATATATACCACTTTGGAAGGCATAAATCTGTTTGGGTTTTAAAACATTTGACATTGTTATTGTTTCCTATCACTGTCATTATTGTTTTTTACCCTCATCTATAACATTACAAAATCAGTAAGACCTTTGGTTGTATTATAAGTAATTAAACTGTAATTAGTATGGACAGAAAAAAATATCATCATAAAATTACAATTTTGTTTGAGCGGATGTTTTCTTTGTAGGTCGGAAACCTCATTTCATTAACATGGTCCATACCTTCCCATGGTCTCAAATAAACAGTAAATGAACAGTAATTATTTTTGTATTTAGATTGATTATCTTTGATCACTACAGAACCAAGACATTTAAATAAATTATTTCTTTTAAATATAAAAAATGACACAAAAGGGAGTTTGGAAATGGAAATTAAAAACACATCTAATTTGTCGTAAAACAAGTTTTAGTCGAAGACCTGAAAAGTTTTTTTTTGGAAAAATTTTAATCTTTATCCAATTACTATGGTAACTATTGCGTTATCTACATATAACAGAATTTTAACCGTGTGGGTTACAAATAAAAACAAAATAAATTTTAACAGTTTTAATAATTACAATTTTAAACGTGCTTCATTTAATTTGCTATGCAGCCTACAAAACATGATCATGCACTAGGAATTGATTTCATTATCAGTTGTGTTCTTATAAAGAGTCAATTCTTTGAATATATATGATTAATCATTAGAATTAGCGGAATTAAAAAACCGAGATAATACTTCCCCAACATCATAGTACTTACCCAACCCTATCATACAATGAAAGACAAGTTAAACCTCTTAATGTAATGCCCAAAAGATGGCGTCTTGCGCCTTGTAGAAAATGTTAAATTGTATTGATAGCCCAAAGGGTAAGTTTGTTTAAAACAGAGTTAGTAACACAGGTTTTCTTAACCTCTAAATCGTGATCACTACGTCGGCTAGGCCATGAAAAATCCTTATTGTGTAAATTTACCTTACGATCCTCGAAACTGACATATGACGGATCCTCCACTCGCTAAACTTGTGTCGGTGATTCATCCCTGCCGGATCTCGTAACTATATAAATATCACAATTTCTTGGGAGGTTAGGTCGCGGAAATACATTTTTCTCAATAACTACGCCATTTGTCATCGTAAATGTCGGATTGGTAGCATTAAATGTAGAATCGTTATCTGTAAATTTTTATCTAATTTTGTGTGTTATAAGTTGAATAACACTAGGAACTGTTTAAATGCCCGCCATTTTGATTTTTTTAATAATATTTCTAAATTGTATTAGCGTTCAAACAAATATAGTCTTCTACACTAAATTTCATTTTCCAATTATAAAATGGTCTAAAAACACTTCATCGTTTTTCTGAGGTTATGAAATATGAAGTAAAGCGGAGATCGAAATTACAAAACTTACCCATTATAAGAAGACAGTAAAATCTTGACATTTTACTACTATATTTACATATTTGATCTTTTCCATAACAATAGCTAACAAAATAGTAGACATAAGTGGAAATGTGTGTCGCAGTGGAATTGGAGAGCGTACATTCCAATGGTCGTACATTCTAATGAATATATAACAGATATATGAAAAGCATACGTCCTTCCTTATTGGAGCGAAGCCAACAAAGGGGGTGAAATCTCCCTTGGCACGAGGTTGTAAACAAAATATAACAAACGCCGTATCTTGAAAACTATTTGTTTGGTCAACACGATTTTTTTACATAATTAAAACTCCACGAGTCGGTGGTAACAAAAGCGGTCCCGGAAAAATTTAAATCAAAATTTCGGATTCGCGAAAAAAATTGTATATACAGTGAGCTTATCAGCTGTACGTTTCATGAAATTTTAAACAGTTTCAACATTCGTTACCATAGCAACCAATTTGAGACATTTAATAACACCTGATTCATTGGAATAAACCTTAACGTCAATTTGAGGTTAGATTAACCAATTAGATCCACGAACATCATATCGACATAATGGGTGACATATAGATCAAAGATCATAGTATAATAAATTACTGCAGCTGCTTATGTCCCAATGTTAATCTACATTTTATTAGGCCTACTTCTGTAAATGTAAACGTAAGTTCTCGGAGGATTTTATCTTTTGTAGACAATTAATTGTTCAGTTGTTATTTCTATATATTAGCCCATCAACTTTCTATGTTCCAGTATATATCCAGTAAAACTGCTGATTTCAAATTCGGCGTTGTCTTTAAAGTTGTCACGCGTTCGAAGCATGGTCAACGCGTTCGGAACCTAGGATCGCCGTGGTTGAATCATTGACTGCGCTTTGGGTTACTAAAGCCGTCATGGTTGCAACCGCGATAACAGCGATCACAACCGGGTTTACGACAGCACGGCATCAAGAAGGCAGTGCAGATCTTGGTGTACTGTAAAAACGGACGTCGCGGCTTGGTGAATTAGAGGAGTTGTGTGTAGTGTCCGGTAGCTTGGCAATACTCATGTCCAGTCTTCCCAATTTATTTAGTTTAATATTTTTGAGGAAGTTTTCCAAATCAAATATCAGGTTAACCTAAATTGCGTTTCCGATATTCTCGGAAAGGCTGGCGAACCACGTCGTGCTACAATAATTATATATATATTTAAAAGGGTGAATCGAGTTATACTGAAGGCTTAATTTAGACTACCCATATTGTACTTGGTGTTGAGTGTAATTACTTTAATTTTTAGTGTATTAACTTCCCCAAAATAATTTACCGTGCTTAACTCATTAAGAACTGGTTACTCAAAGTAGTGTTGCGTGAGGCGGGGTTAAGTGATTTACGAGCTCATTGCGTATGGGCGATCACGTTTTGCATAGCTAACCCTATCCTAGGTTAGGATAACCCCGGGTTTCCAAGTTTAGAATTTCCCCCTAACCAACCATTTCGCGTTGCAAGATAGTAACAACTCAGGGAATTCTAAACAATGCAGCTAAACGATAAGAAATTATAGTACATATATAAATATAGGAAAAAGTTCCTATAACATATGCCTGGAATTGTTTTGTTTTATGTCTATATTTCTGATTGTACGTTTTATACATTGGCTATAATAGAAATAATAATAATTTTGGAAATGAAGAGATAGAGATATTGGGTGAAACATATTATATATTTTGTACGCTATTAACCATTAGACAAAATATCATCACTTTAGTTTGTAAATTTACAAAATGGCCGTCGTTTAAAATGATAAATGAGAATATCTCAAGAATCAACAACTTTACACAAAATGTATGAGACAAAATATTTTTCTCCTTTAACGATAAAATCGATGATATATTCATTTTTCAGGGATGACCAAGTTATCGATAAACAAATCATTTTTATTTTACTTCAAAGGATGACTGAGTTGTCGATAAATAAATCATTTTTATGATACGTCAAAGGATTAACGAGTTATCGATATACAAATCATTTTTATTATACCTCAAGGATGACCGAGATATCTATAAATAAACGATTTTTATTTGACCTAAAAGGATGACCGAGTTATCGATAAACAAATATTTTTTAATATATTTCAAAGGATGACCGAGTTATCCATAAGCAATTAGTTTTTAAAATATTTCAAAGGATGACCGAGTTATCGATAAACAAATCTTTTTTAATATATTTCGAAGGATGACCGATTTATCAATAAACAAATCATTTTAATATACTTCAAAGATGACCGAGTTATCGAAAAACCAATAGTTTTTAATATACGTCAAAGGATGACCGAGTTCTCGATAAATAAATATTTCTTATTATACCTCAAAGGATGACCGAGTTATCGCTAAACAAATTGTTTTTATTATACGTTAAAGGATGACCGAGTTATCGATAAATAAATCTTTCTTATTATACCTCAAAGGATGACTTCGTTATTAATAAAAAAATCGTTTTTATTATATGTCAAAAGATGACCACGTTATCGATAAACAAATCATCGTTATTATTGTAATTGACTACAAGATATAGAAATTTAAGATATATGTTTTTTTACCATATTCTATGGAATATAGAAGTTACCACAATATTTTGTATCAAGTAGTTAATCACAAAAAAATCGTTATTTTGGTTTACTTACAACTAACAATAAAAATAAAAATTTGTTTATCGTTAAAAGGAGCAACATAATTTGCTGTTATAAAAATTTCTGAATGTAAATGGATTTTAAGATATTTATTATTCAAAATTTAAAATAACCATTTTTGGAAAACTTAAAATTTGTTGAAGGCCTACACTGTTTTCTTAATAAAATAATAAATATAGCAAATCATCCATTTTTGGAGTTATAAATTTAAAAAGCAATAAAATTCAACAGAAATACCAGCGGAAGTGACGTATTTGGATATTATGTCCTCAGGATTTAAAAAAAATATTTTCACATGTACGATTATTTCCTAAATGCTACAAAATTTTGACTCATCCTGTATATAATAAAAGTATGAAAACACGTTCTTCCTTATTATGAATGATTTGATTTGGCAAGTTTACTAATATTATAACTGTTATCTACAAAGTCCAGGCCTTTTGATAATCCTATGTGCAGGGGTGTTTAGGTTAGGAACAGGGAAGCCAGAGCGAGTGGACATTTATCTTGTAGGTTAGGTCATCGTTTAGAGACGACAACTGTTAATAGTCAGCTGTTTTGTAATGCCATCTATAGAGTTGATATACGTGTTTGTAACTGTTGAGCAGTGCACCGTTACGACTAGACCAGAAAGGAAATGTAAGAGGTTTTAAACCTATTAGCCTTAATTGAATATAATGTTACTTCTAGTTACGTTCATTGTAAACGTATTGTACTAATGAAGATTTCGCTTTAACTAAAATTACAGACGTAACACAAAAATAGTGTAAAGGAGAAAATGTGGAGTCAAATTTGTTTCTCGACGTCGTCTAGACCCTAACTGTCCTCGTAGATTATTAACTTATAAACAACTCACTACTCGTTTCACTTGTGTCAATGTCTCGGCCCTGCCGGGCCTCGAAGCTCTACACATATGAAGAGGCCTCCACTCGTTACGCTCTTGTCGTGACTCGGCTCCGCTGATCTCATAATTTTCTATCTAATTCAGTATGTTGTAAGTTGAATAACACACGTGATATAAACAAAATACTATTTAAACTGGCTGCCATTTTGAAATTTTCAAGTCGATTTTCTGATTTTCAGTAGGTAGTGGTGCGACTTCTGATTTATTCAATAAATATAAAAATATTGCTATAATAAAACATTTCACTAGCAGCTTTCTTAACAATTATAAATTAAATGTTCGAATTGCAATCATTTTTGTTTCAGTTATAAACATGTTCTTTAAACTACTGATTTGGTTCTTCTTCTTATGCGATTAGGTGTCAACGATCTTATAATATGTGTTACTCTATTTCGGATATCATCTACGTACTTTATAAAGTTCATACTTTTACATAACAACACAGAAAAAGTCCATGGGATTTAGTCAGGACTCCAGTGTGACCACCTAACAGGACCATTTACTATCCGATTTTCTTAAAAATAATGGTTTAGGAGACCTGACACCTGTCCACTGTTTCTAGGTTGCATCCAATCTTGTTTGGAAAATTGGATATCTCTTACTGCTGCAGGAATCACTACAAGAAAAAACTAGGTGTGTTCCAGCTATTTTTGACACCATCAACGCACACCAACCATTTGATTCAAAATCTTACCTTTGGTCGCACTTCAACAATGTTCGCAGGATTTGTTTGTTATCATTAGTGTTTTATGATTACATAAACTTTATTATCCGAGCACAGATAATTTGTTAAGCACTTCATCAAAAGGAATTCGGTTAAAATGCCTCTTAGAAATGTTCGATTTTGTGCAACATTTCTGGTAATAGTCAAGAGAACACTTACTGTCTTGCACCAGTTGATAATTATTACTGGATGTACTAGACTTTGTGAATGAGATATTATAGCTGAAACAAATTTAATATCAGTCCTTAATAATATAGTTTGCTTTATGTCACATTGATGTAATACAATTAATAATAATAATGAGCTCGTGTAAGCCAGTAGAAGTTCCAAACATTTACCAGAAATTATTATTTTGGTTTTCTATCAATAATTCTGTTATTCCTCAGCCTACAGAACAAATAAATACACCTTTTACCCTAGATCTAGTTTAAATTTCACATGAATTAATTTCAATTACGATATGACTTATTAAAAAAAAAAAACTGAAACCAAAAGACTGAAATAACCTAAATAAAATAGTTTCCTCCATGCTTGTAGATTTTAGTAGTTATAGACTCTCTTTGATCGGAAAAACATTTTAAAAGAATTGGCCTGTTACAGATTGTTTCCTTCATGAAAAGATGGAGTTATAATTCCATTAAACAACCTTTACTAGTTTAAAAGTGTTAACCTATTTTCAGTCGTAAAGAGACAATAAATATTTGGAAGGAAAGAAGAATTTAAAGCCACACAGTTTTCTATCAATAATTTTGGGAAATCCAAAAATCATTTACATCTGTAAAGCCTCTGTAATATCTGTTTTGGCAGCTTTCGTATTTATATGAAACAACGTCAATTACATTGACGCCAAGTCTGTAAATTATCTGATAAAATATAACTGGCCTTCAAACCATCGTAACTCGCCAATAAATTACGTCATCTTCTTTAAAAATACGTCGTTCTCTACTTATACGTGAAAAATAAAATAAAATTCTATTTCTCCTAGTAGCCTATTAGTTTATGTGTGATTACTTTTCTTATTAACATTTTGAGATTTGCTTTACATAGAGAGAGTATAATATAATCTCTTATTCTTCTCCTTTTTTCACACTGTTTTCGTCATATGCATTCAGACTAAATGAAGATTGTGTTAAATTACTACGTTTTGTGATGTGCTAAAATTTCGGCCGCCATCTTGAATTCGAGTCATTTAAAAAAAAATAGCAATATAGTGTTTTCATATATGATTTAATATAGTGTTTCAACCCTGAGTTCAGTGTATAAATATATTTTTTTGATATCTCTCACTTATCTCCAGTTATTCAAGAAAAACTATTTTTTCGAACATTGCAATTTAATTGCTTCCATTTTTATCCTTTTTGAACTTGTGTTAATTAATCAACAACTTTTTATATTCTTCGTCAAAAGTAACCACAGAATGTAACATCTTAACACTATATTTTGCATACATTTTTACAATTTTAGAAATTTTCCATTTGGGTTGTGGCCACAACATTTCACTTCTGTTGTTACAAGTAGATTCTAAATATAGTAAATATAGTAATATATTTACTATAGTAAATATGTGTCTCTCATAGTTAAAAAAACGAATTTGCAGTTTTCTAAAAAAGTATAATGTAACGCCATACATTTCCTATGTTTTTTTGTAAATAACTGGTGATGGGTGAGGTATATTATAAACAAAATTATAACATTGAACTTAGGGTTGAAATACAATGTTAAATCATATATCAAAACATCAAATTGTTATTTTAAAAAATGACTAAAATCAAATATGAACGTTTTAAAATGGCGACTGAAATTGTAACACATCAAACCTAGTGTAAGTAATTATACATTAATTTTGTTTGTTCCGAAATCGATTTGAGGTCAACTGTGGAAAAATAGAGGGGGGGGGGGTTATACAGAGCCTAAAATTGTATCAATTCATTGATTTTAATGACTTCATATATGATTTCTTCTTTTATTTATTGATAACTCACAAACCGACATTTTTTTGAGGTTGTAGCCCAAGGTTTTTTATTAGGCTTTATGTTCATAAAATTCGATTGGTCCGATTTTGTGAAAATCACAAGTTTGAATTTGGTTTTATGGCAGCTACAAATTATTTTTAAAAAGAAACAGTATGAATTGATACAAAAATTGCTCACATATAAAATTTAGTTCAAACCGGTTTACCGGTTTAGGTTATAGAGCACAGTACAAAGAACAGACAATAACACGAAAAACATAATTCCAAAACCAATGTTTTATTTCCCTCTCAAATCGGAATATGTGAGAAAGTGAAAAGGAAATTAATTAAAATACATATTTCTTATAATTTTCATTCAACTATGATTATGGAAGCAATCCTACAGCAATGTCAATCGTTCGTTTTGAAGATCTTTCCTCGTTGTTATAGCAAAGTTGATAGGACAAGTTATGTAATCCATAAATAATTTAAAGCAATATCGATCAGTTTAAAGGCGTGATAGAAAAGGGAGTCCATCAGATATTATAAGGGAGGGAAACAATCCCAAGAGAAATTTGAAAGAATCAAAAGAAAATCCTTCCCATTGAAGAAGCCTGGATTCTGTGACATCTTATGTAATTCATAGTAATGCACTGGGTTTTAGAAAAAACATAAGTTTCCATGGAATTACTGTTGGATTGCTTCCCTAATCATAATATAATGAAAATTATAATAAATATGTATTTTAATAATTTCCTTTTCACTTTATCAGATATTTCGATTTGAGAAGGAGATAAAACATTGGCCGAACCTAATTTTTACTTTTTCCATTAGAAGTAGTATAGAGTTACGTGTTAGGTTAAAAATCAATTTCAAATTTTTCTTATACAGAGCCTTGGAAAATTGTGTTTACAAACTTCAAAAGGTGGTTTACCAAATCAAAACTAACAAAAAATTCCTATAAACATATGTCCAGAATTTTCTAGATTCTCAGATATCGCCAATTATTTTTTTTCTCGAAATATTAAATATACCCAGAACGAATTGACGAATTGAATGGTACCTAATATTCATAAAGAAATGTTTTGATAAAAATAAACAACCCACCAATAAACACGTTTCAAAATGGGGTCTGCTTAAATTTTTTTCAATCTAAATAACTCGAAAAACGGGAAATTTTTATGAAAATTTTAAGAGACGTTTTGTAGTCCTTTTAATTTCCTATCGAATATTGTAATTAATTGTCGAAACAATGGGATCAAGGATTACATTAGTTTGAAGGATAAGAAATCAATGGCAAGGAATAATGCAGAAAATTAAAAGAGCTACAAAAACGTCTCTTGACCATTTTCATTCAAATTTTCCGTTTTCAGTAGTCTTGTGTTGGAATCCTCTCTTTCATCTTTCTTATCCAGTTCTTCTTGACCAATTCTTGTTCTCTTTCGACCTTGACGCTGTTAGAGTATTCTAGGGGCATTAAATTAATATGTTGGCGTTCGGCCAAATTTAAAGTGTCAGTTATTATGCCCCCCCCTTACTTGAATAAAGCGTGACCTACATATCTTAAAAAAATATGTTTTGGTGTTATAGTTTTTTGTATGATGAATATAACTTAATGAGAAAGCGATTATTTTTTAATTTAGTGTGTTATAAATTTAATAACACATGAGATATGATCTAAAATCTATTTAATATGGCCGCCATTTTCATAGTTACATTACGATTTTTATAAATTTGCAATAAGATTCAATATAAGCGCAACATAGCTGTCTAAACCAAATTTCATCTTCTTATCATAATTTTTATGGCCCTTAATTTCAAAAGCAGTTTTTGTGGGATGTGTTACAAACAATTCAATTGCCTTTCAAAGATGGCTTGCATTTATGTTTATTTTTCTTTATTAGGGTCCGTAAGTAAAATCAAGGACCCTTATAACTTCACGCGCGAATCTGTAAGTCCGTACACATTAAAATATCGCTTAACAGACTTGAAATATCTGCCCTTATAAGCCTACGGAGCCTAAATCTTGTAGTTTTAGCACACAATTGACTATTTTATTTATTTTTTTGACGACTGAGATTTTTTGAACTCCAACAACTAGAAAAAAATCTTCTCAAAGTGCCACTTGGTATATAAATTTAGTACGTACTGAATATTTATGTCTAAGAAATGAAGCATTAGACCATACAAACATGGCTGCTTATTTATGTGAAACAATTACCCAAAATAGAAAATTCATCAAAATCATTAAAATATATCTTGTCTGTCTGAGTGTGTCGGTTTCATGGACCGAAAATCTCATCAGTAAAGAAACACTTAGGAGGGATTGATATAGTAGCTATGGGGTCGAGTTTGTGTATGTTTTTGTTGTTATTGTTGTCGGAAGAGAACAAGAGTTGATCAAGAGAGATAGATCTGATGGGGATCTAAGCAAAGACTAGGTCCCTTGGAATTGCCACGTTCGCATTCACTATACCCTGAGGGTATATAGGGTAATATTACTCTACATGAATAAATCCGTATAATCCAAGTAAAGCCAATAGGTGTGCAATTACCCCATATTTCCCCCAGTTATAGAAGACTAGGCACGTGTCTACGCATGCAGAAGACGCGATATCCGTTTCATCAACCTTTACAGTCGTACCAACTATAATGTAATGAAATTGTTCATCGTTGTGTAAAAGTTGGCAGAGTATCATGAATTTATCCCGTTGTTGCAAATGTCAAGGCTGTGTTTTATTATTTGCAACGTGTGTTTTCAGCGGCGGCTCGGATCTGTCTGCTACTGAATCGTATTTCATAATTTAGGAACGTAGAATAACAACAGTATTAAATTTAATTACTTTAAAAGCATAGGAAAAGTTTGAAAGTTGCTTCTGTAAAGACCATTCGTTACTCATAACCAAACGGTTTTAATATTATTGAGTTGGGGGGGGGGGAGGGATAATGTGAAACTGTTCCTATCTTTTTATAAGCACAACACAAATCACCATGGCAAAATTATAAAGTGACAAATTTACCATCAATCAAAACTTGAAATTTGATTCTTAAATTTGGAATAAATTGGGAAATATCAAAACGAAACCACTAAAATTACCCATTTCTTCAATTACTTGTTTATTGTAAATATTTAAAGAGATACAACTTTAAATTTATGAAAACTGTTTAATAATTTCTTTGAAATGTTCAACTCTTTAAGACAGATTTCATGATTTGAAAAAAAATTTTGAGTTGTAATAAAATATACACAATTTCGAGGAAAATTAACTAATATTTTTGTTTAATTTGGGGTTACCTACTAATATAGTTAAAAGAATTTGGCTAAATGCAAATTTGATCAAATTAAGTTGTCTCCTAAACATCTAAACACAACTTGTCATTTTCTTATAAATAGCTCTTCAGGAGGTATTAAAGAAAAGAAAACGAATCAAAGTAAACGTGTAGACAAATTTTAAACAAATTTGGTATGCGAGCATTGAATTTTTCTTTAATGTTTTGATAACTCAAAATTTGTAAATAGCTGCCAGAAACAAAACACATAAAATTATAATTATCCCTAAATTAGTCCTAACGATTTTGATTAAATTGTGCTCAATTATAACTTGTAAGGACCAAACAAAACGTATCGCCATCTCTCCAAAAATTCTGGATCGTGAGTTATCGGTAAAAATAACCAAAACTCTGCCACGTGGCTATTAAAATATACTTAATTTCTTAAAATTTTAGTGAAATCTAAAGATTAACAATCTAACTCCGTGTCCAAAGTCAAAAATCAAAAACAAATTATACATAACAGGAGTAATGATCAAAAAACAAATTAACCTAGATCACTGTCATTAAAATCTCGATTTATTATCAAATGCCACATATACTAGGAACTTTATTTTTGCAAGAAAGTAAGTTTAGGTCCTTATTTAAGTATAAAAATATTTGTTCAGACAGTGTCAATAGTTCTTTTTCATTTTTAGATTGATAATTAATATGTATTGTGATTATTAGTTTAAGTTCATTTTTATTTGTTTTGGGGGATGATTGAGTGAGAAAGTTTGTGCTATGCTTTTACACAGTTTATTTACGTTAGTGTTATCAAGATCCTAAGCCACGTTTCATTAAGTCATATTAACAATGAAACCCGATAGTCCTAACAGAGTATAGCAACAACAATGGTAATCTAAGTAAGTGTATTGCGCATATTCATACCTACAGGATGATTGGTAAATCTGTGCCAGCTGTTTCACATGAAAAGTATTTTATATTTAAAAAAAAATCAAATGACAACTCTAAACTTTTAATGTTGTTTTGTGTGCGAGTTTTAAAATGTTGATACTACCAGCCATTTTCCCAATATATTGGTAAATTTTAAAAATTTGTATCATAATTTTAGATTCTACAAATAATTTTAAGAATTCTTGTGTATATTTTGATACATCTAACTGATTAGGAAATACAGAGGCCCAAAAGTGAAAAAGAGAAGATTTTAGGCCGTTTTCAGAGGTCCATTTTCAGTACTTAAAATAGTTGACTCGAAATTAAAATTGGAACGAAGAGTATAATGTAATAAAAACTACTAGAAATTTGAAAATGACACCTAAAGCTTCTTTTAGAATAGTCAGAATAATTGAATGCAGGTTCTAAAGTAAGATGCTTTGTATGACAATAAAACTAAATTATAAATAACTTTAAACATACATTTTTTGTATTTACACTACAAAAATGTACAATGTTAATGAGGAACGATTTCTTTTACGATTATTTAATTTAAATAACATGCTAAAAATGGACTCTAGTGTATTTTTAGTAAAACCACCATTTTGAAACTGTTAAGTGAAAAATTCAAAAATTTCAAGGTAAACTGTAAATTACTAGTGTAAACCGTTAATTGTGAAAATATACCCAACAGTTTAGGAAATACAGAGCTTCAAAATAAGGAAAAACAAGCTTTGGTGCGTTTGCAAGTTCATTTTCTGAAATTAAAACAGGTGGCAAGTTTAAGTGGCTATATTTAGTGAACAATTACATTGATAATTAATGTTCCTGATTATTGTTTTATAAATTTGCAGTTATAAACGAAATTTACTAGTTTTATTTATTTTAATGCTAAACAAGATGACAGTTTACTCTTATTGAACGTCATAGGGTGGCAGAGATAGCCTATTGGTATGAAACTTGTAAAAATTCTTGATATTTTATTAGAACACAAAAGAGTTATTTTTTTACATGTTATTTATATTGAATTAATTAGAACATTCTATTTGTTGATTTTCATATTTCTAGTAGTTTTTATTACATTATAATCTATCTACGTTCCAAATTTTATTTCAATTCATTTAAATATTTAAAGTTGACCTCGGAAGGTTATAAAATGTCGTTTTTTACTACTTTGAGCCTCTATACAATTTTTTTAATCAAAATATACACAGGAATAAAAAGTCTTAAAAATATGTATAGAATTTAAAACCATCATAGGAAATAGGTATTTCTATAAGACATTTTAAAGTTTGTTGCCATAATGGAAAATTGGCAATTGGTACAAAATTTTAACACATCCGAAAATGACAACATAAAAAGTTCAGTGGAGTTGCCATTTGATTTTTTAAAATTTATAAAATATTTTCCAATTAAAACAACTGACACTTTTATATCAATCATCCTGTGTTTATGTCTGGAAGGAAAACATTTGTTAATTAATTAATTGTGTCCGTTACACGTGCAGCTTGACTAGTCAAAAGACATGAGAAGTGCAAAATGAAAATATAATACAGTAGTCATAAGACAAAGTCGATAAGAGCTTCTATTAAATCGCCCCTACTATTTCTTTTATAACTGGAAAGTTTGTAAATAAAATAAATAAAGTTTGTCTTAGTGTGTACCATAAAATAAAACTAGGTGATGTACTTACTCAGCCCTAACATGAACGAATCATCTAAATATTATGCCCAAATGTTGATGTTTATATTCTAGACGTCACGTCGGCTAGGCCTCAACCCCCAACAAACCTTGTAGATATACCGTGTGTCCCAAAAGTCCCGGACTGGTTGAAACTTGAAAACAAAACAAGATAGGAAAAAGATATTTTATACATGACTTCTGGTTATAAAAAAACTGATTTTTTAGAAATGAGGCATTTTTACCTGTCCCCCAAAAATGAGGGTTTTAGCGGCAACTCAATAATATTAAATGGAAACTTCATCGAGTGACCCCTCATGTTTAAGGGCTTATTTAGTAAAATACAACTGCGCAAACTAGAGGTCGATATCTTGCTCCTATCTAAAATGGCGGCCGTTCAAACAAAAATCATAATTACTATTATTTCAGATTTTAAATAGTATGAATTCCTATTAGAGGTTGTAAATTGGTGATATGTTAGTTGATGTAATTATAATATTTAATTTTGCAAAGCGGATTTTCTCAGTTTTCCAACAAATACAACAGTAGATTTCTAGAAGTGTAGGCTTTAGTGGGCTTTCTGTTTTAAGAAAAAACGTAGTTAAAGGGTGTTTTTAAAATAATTAAATACTAATATCGGCACTTTATTGGGAATTATCAGCTTTAACTTGCTCTAAATCGTAATGGATTGGTATTTTTAATACAATCAGTTCAAAGTTCTTTACACACCCTGTACTTAGAATTTATATTTTTTCAATTTCATTAATAGTAGTTATGATTACAACATTACATTTTTTACACATTTTGATCCTATATTCTCCGCTTTATAATGAATTGTGAATGAATATAGTAAAATAGCCGCTTCAAATATTTAAACGGCTGCCATTTTTGATAGGAGTAAGATATTGACCTCTAGTTTGTGCAGTTTTATTTTACTAAATAACCCCATTAAATGAAGAGGCACTGAATGGAGGTTTACATTTAAGATTATTGAGTTGCCCCCAAAACCCCCCTTTTTGGGAAACAGGTAAAAATGCCTTTGAAAAAAGAAGATTTTACAACCAGAAGTCTTTTTTTGTTTTCAAGTTGTGAACCGGTTCGGGACTTTTTAGACATACGGTAAGAATATATATTTAAAAGTCTCTATTAGTTTCATTCATGTCATATAGGTAAGACTATCCACTAGTTATTTCCGTGTCGGTGACGTGGCCATGCTGGATCTCGTCACTATACCAATGTCAGATTTACGTTGAAGATCGATGAAATTACATTTTTGACAATAACTTCGTTATTTGTCATTGTAGATAGACGGGGTTGGTATCATCACATGCAGAATTGAATTCTGCAATTTTTTTAATTTAGTGTGTTATAAATAATAACAAATGAGATATGATCTAAAATCTATTTAATATGGCCGCCTTTTTCATAGTTACATTACGATTTTTATAAATTTGCAATAAGATTCAATATAAGCACAACATAGTTGTCTATACCAAATTTCATGTTCCTATCATAATTTGTGTGGCCCCTTATTTTAGTTACTTCAGACGACAACGAATGTCGAAAATAACTTTTGAAGTCATAAAACAAACTTACCCTATACTTCGTACACTGTGTAAACAATAAATGGTGCAAACTGACTCACTTGCACATCCCCAAAACCAAATAACAATCAACAAGAACCATTCGTATCCAAACATGGACGTCATTTGTATGTTTAAATAGGCCTAGTAAAATATTTCACCCAACTACTCATCAAGAATATTGAAGATTTGAATACGTTACTGTATAAGAAATATATAAACGATACTCAAAAGAAAGGGCATACATCAAAAGATTTCAAGAGGGAATGAAAACCCGAACAGCATGGGGTCTTCCGAACAAAGATTTCCTAGTAGGAATCTTTTGTTGTTGTGAATGTAAAGGGTGTAGATCCAACTGAATATTTCGGGATTGTGATAGGCCTACTCGTAATAATTATGTCAACCCATGAGGGTATTTAATGTAATAAACCACTAGTGGATGTTGGTGAGGTGACAATCATTTATTAGTATAATTTATCACTTTGGGATTTCTTGCTATTTACCAGAAATCAGTAATTTTAACTATAAACTGTTTTTTAACAGGGTTATCCAAATCCAAATCTAGTACACTGTAAATATTTTGAAGAATCTAATAATTAAATAGACAATTTATATTATTAGTATTGTTTTGTAAAAATGTTATTTGTTTATGTTTTACTATAGATTAGCATTACTCATGTAATTAAACTTACAAATACAATATAAGGAAACAGAAATGTTTGATGTCTTTATTAGAAAGTTATTACGAAAGTATTTTACATTAAATCTTGCGTGATTCCATTGAACGTACTACAGATTACGTAATACAGTAAAGTTACATAAATCCATTACGTAACGCAGCTGATCGTTATATGACTTAATTATGAGAATAAAACTAATCGTAATACTGGATTATTTAATTTATGACATTTGAAGAGGAAACATTTTGAGCTTTGGAAATGTTATATTGAGGTAAGGTCTTATATTCGGACTAAAAGTGGCGCAGTAAAATAGACTTTTGATAAGATTGTTGGTCGTGCGTTGAGGAAGGTTTTACTATACAGTACCAAACGAACAAGTTGATGGTTACCAACATGGTGTTTACCCTACCCCACCATTTAATCCACATGCAGAACCTCTAAGTATAATGCCCAAAAGTTGGTCTCTTGGGACTTTGAGCTAAAAGTAGTTGAAGAGGTCTCCCATCTATGCTTGGTTCCACCTTCACCCGTAAGCAATGGAAATCATATGGCAGAATCATAAATCGTTCAATTCAAATTTGAAGGGGAAAAAAAAACTTTTTTTTTATGGCAGCTACCCTCAAATTTTGAATTGAAAATTATTTGCTTGAAACGGTCAAAATATATCAACACAACAAATTTGACAAAACTAAAAACTGTATACGAAAAAATTAACGTTTATACTACTTTGTTTATTCATATTGTAGAATAGTAGCTTCCAAGATTGCGCTAGATCCAATGATTAACTTAATTTGTCCGCCTGAAATCTTCTGTTTTTATCAAATGATTACTAGTTTCGACAGAGTATTGTCATCAACAGATCTTCACTATTTTTATTTTAAGAATATTCAAGTAAAATTAGTTTCCATTCAATATGAATGATGTTAAAAACGGACAAAAGTTATAAAATGATAACACACACTACAAACACAGTTATAAATTAAACATAAAAGTTGGTGGATCTCATTGTGTGAAAGTGTTAAGTAAAACACTAAAGAACATAAAAATGGAAAAGCCAATAAATATATGCATTGAATATAAATATACAAATTAGAACATACTCTGAAAACTATAATAAGAAAACTAAAAATCAAACAACATAAAAAGAACACTAACTCCAAAACAGATAAAAACCCAAAATATAACCAATTATGTGTTTATAAACTAAAATATTCTAGTTGCTCCAAATTTTACACTGGATAAACAAGTAGACATTTCGTCAAAAGGATTTTAAGGAACATTTACCTAAACCCACACTACGAGACCAAAACTCCAATTTTGCTAAAATGGACGAAGACCATGAATATAACAATATAAATAATATGTTTATTTAACATAAATGAAAAAGAGGCCGTCATTGAACAGTTCAAAAGAATTTCAAATTTACTAAGCCACTAATTTAAACCTAATCAGTGTATTGAACGAAAACCTGAATTACTCATCTAATGAAATATTCAACACGATAACTCCAATACAAGACTCAATTATTAACTTCAGATATCAAAGTAAACAAAATATAGAAAGGATCAATAACTCATATTGCTTCAGTATAGACTCAAGAAGGATTCCTTTTACACAATGGAATCCACCAACTTTATGTTTAATTTACATCTGTGTTTGTGTTCTATGTTCACTTTCTATCATTTTTTTTATAACATGCGTCCTTTTTTGACATCATTCTTATTGATTGGACATTCATTTTATTTTTTATTCAGTCTTATAATCTGATGATGGCAGTACTCTGTCGAAGCTAGTAATCGTTTAAAAAACAAGATTGCAGACCGACAAATTAAGTTAATCATTTATTTGATATCATTCAAAAAAACCACTCATGAAACATCAAAACTGGTATTTCCACGGAAAACACCACATTGAGTTTTATAACTAACATCACCTAACTTTCTCTATACTACATATATTTGAGAGAGAATGCGTGACCTTTTCCAAGCGCCAAATATTCGTTCAGTAGGTTTAATATACACAATGCTATGTTGTAAATAATTATAACGTCAATAATATTTTACGTCATAGCGGCCATCTTGGCATTATTGTTTTGACATTTCGTTATCAAATATTTCTTTTAGAAATGTCATATCAATGTCATATGTGATGATAATTTTGATTAGATTTGACATTTGTAATGTTTAGAAAACGAGAAATTTTTTTAAAAACTTAAATGAAGTTCGTTTTTTTTTTTTTAAAAGTATTATTACGATTCGTTAATATTACAGTGGTATTTGCGTAACTAATCATAAAAAAAGCTGTATTAATTTCCCTTCTCATTTAAAGACAGTAGAAAAACTTGAAGCCTACTTCTTAAATGATGTTTTTAAAAATGTTTAAAATTTAATAGAATCATATACTACTGCAAACGTTGTATAGATACTATTTGGAATTAAAAACAAAAACAGTACAGCGCCATCATGGTACTTACCCACCTCCATCATACAATGAATTACAAACAGATCTTCTAATTGTAACACCCAAAAGTTGGTTTCTTGGGCCTTGGAAGAAGTATTAAATTGTGCTGGTAGATCAAAGCATCTTACCCAGTATGGAAAGTTTGTTTAAAATTATTGTTACACAGGTTTCCGAACCTCATAGTTGTGTATTTCACAACTTTATTGACATCGGCTAGGTCCTATCCTGCCTCGTAGATGTGTATATATGAAGTAGTCTTCACTCGCTACGCTCGTGTCAGTGTCTTTGTCTTGGTAGACATCAAAGTTGTACAGATAGGAAGGAGTTTCCAGTCGTTACGCTCTTGTCGGTGCCTTAGTTCTAGCAGATCTCTTAACAATAAGGGTGTCACTTTTTCTTCGGAAGTTAAGGTTCGAAATTTCATTTTTAACAGTACTTCCTTTTTCTCATCGTAGAATTGTTAACATTAGATGTAGAATTGAAATATATAAATTTGTATCTAATTTAGTGTTTTATGAGTTGATTAATACACGATATATAAACAAAAACTGTTTTAAATAGTCGCCATTTTGTCATTTTTAATTATATTCTTCCGAACTTCAATTTCTACATGAGAACGCTATAGTCCGTTGTACCAAATTTCATATTCCTATCTTAAATTTCGTGGCCGCTGTCGTGTCAACGTACAACGAATACAAACGGACGTAAATCAGAAAATAACTTTATCGATTTCCTGAGAATATAAAAGGTGAAGATCAGTCAGAAAAGGAAGTCAAAATTGTTTGGGATTACCAAACTTACCCTATACTTTGACTCACCAAAGAGCGATGTCTTTTAATTTGTACAAATTAAAAACCAGAGGTTGACCCTTGCTGAAATATTGTTTTTTATTGTAAAACTGAACTAGTTTCAATAAGCTTGTTTGTAAGCTTTTGTACTGAAAACTAATTTGCAAAAAATGCATAAAATTATATATAATTGGTTTTAATACTTTTTTACTTACCCCAGTAAACAAAGTAAGGACTATGTTTGGAAATCGTCAAAAGTTTCGACTTAGTTTTCTCATCTTTACGTTTTATGATTTCAAAGAATTGATTTTCAAAATGTCGTCCTTCTGTCTTCGTTGTCGTTGTGTGCACGTAAGCGGCCAGAAATAATAATATAGGAATATGAAATTTGGTATAGTATGCTCATATAGAACCTTATTATAATCCATAAAAATCGAATTGAAAATATCAAAATGGAGGCCATATTGAACGGTTTTTTTGTTCATGTCTTGAGCGTTATTTAACTTAAACATACGAATCTCCATACAAATATGCAGATTTCAATTCTGCAAGTAATGTTATCAACCTCCCATTTCTACGACGACAGATAGTAAAGTTATTGTTAAAAATGTAATTTATAATTCTAACTTCCTGAGAAAATGTGATATTCGTATAGTTTCCAGATCCAGGAGGAGGCCCGTACACATTGTACACATTTAGGAGGCTCGTTCGAGGTTCAAAAACATGCATCACAACTTATATCCTAATGGATTAAAACCCTATTATCTAGTAATACAATTTAAAATTAATTACAAAGGCTCAAGAAACAAACTTTTAAGCAATACATTGAGGGGTCTGCTTGTATTACATTCTATGATGGTTTGGGTGGATTGCCATTAAGGCGTGCAAATACTTTATTCGTAACGTCTATATTGGTATATTTAGTATAAAATCTAAACATCCTGCTGATGACAAATTGGGCATGACAGTTAGTCCTCACAATTATGTAAAGCTATATCACAGCAAGCAAACCCGGGTTGACATTGTGAAACGTTGGAATTAAGGTTGACAACAAGCCGCATACTAATGCCCACCCTATGTGACTCACATTTTCAACTATAGCTGCAGCTTTCAATTAATTTCTTGTTTTACTCAATCAGTGTTCGATTGAAAGTATCGACTGCGCTGTGATAGCACCGTGTTTGATATTTCACATCAGTTAATTTGATGTAATTTTAATTAATGTTTTTATAGTTCTTCCTTTCTTCCTTAGGAAAATAATATAATGTTTTGCAATTTAAAAAAATAATAGTCGTGTAGACGATATTTCGCATAGATGATTGTATGAATCACACTCTTTCAAAAACAAATAGACCCGTTCCCAAACCCACATTCCATCCTATCCCTGGGGGGGGGGGGGAGCAAAGGAACATTATCCTGATAACCCTATAAATTATGCATGATATCTAATAATGTCCATACTCCAAATATTATAAAAAAATTGAAAAGGAAAATGAATTGAAAAAACAATACAGTACAAATTTCAATAGTTTTTCGCTATAAATAAAAAAGAAGAATATAAATAAAAATTATCAAGACATCATTTCTGTGGAGCATAAAATTACGTCAAATTCTCTATACCCACAGGGTTCTTACTATTTTAATTAACCCTTTTAATAGCATGTCACAATTGAAAATGGAAAAAGAAAATTGTGGAACTTTACAAAATTCTCTTGTTCTTATTGTAGAGGGGGTCGGGTTTAGTAAGAAAGCAAATATAGCAAGACAAAAGTTACATTTCACTTTTTTTAAATGTAACTTTTAAATTGTCCGAATTCGCGGTGTCCCGAAGTTCTTTCAGCTGATAGGCTAAGTCGGAATAACTTCGTAATTCAGAAATTGTTTATACATAATTGTTTTAGAGAATTAAATTACCTGCATATTTTTTTTGTTTTTTAATTGAAATAAAATATATAAATATTAATTAAATTATTTAGTGAAAAATAAAGTAGCAAACTCCGCTTTGAGAGTTTAATATTCAACAGAAAATTGCAATTTTTCTGTGAAACACATGGGTTTTTTTGTGAATAATTAAAACTAATTAAATGAAAAATACTAAGATGTCTTTTTATATAAGATAGTAAACAACACCATTTGCTCTAAATCGTGCAATATTTTGTTGTATATAAATATTTTTAATTTAAACACTTTTGTAAATTTATATGAAGCGTTCATTCATTGGTCCAATTATAAATCTTATAACTTCGGCTGGGATCCTTAGTGCTCGTTTATACGAATCTATGTTCGTTTATTCCTTGTTAAGTCCACAAATAATTCTCATATAGTTGCGATAAACAAGCCTTCGGTATAAGTATCTGTTACCTCTAATTGGAGGCATTGTTAATATTAAAAGTCAATGAGAAACAGTTCAATAAGCTTATAAAACTTAATAGAAAATCTATTATTAAACTTAAATAAACCTCATTTTTAAACATTGTATAAGGCAGCCAAAATGAAATGATAAATACCATATTTTCTCAAAAACAAATAATCACAACACAAATAACAACTTTTTTTAAACAAATAACCACACTTTTGGTTAGTTTGCTTTAAACTTTTTTTCTTACATCAATAACAGCTGATATTATTTTATTGGTATAGTTTAATATTAGATGTTTTTAATTATTATTTTATTATTAAGACTGGGGAGAGTGTTTTATAAAACCTCCTGCACTAGTTAGATCTTTTGTGCCCCATTCTTGTTGGACTCAGGAGAGATCTATGTCTTTGACAAAATTGATCAGACCCCTGGTCGGGAGGTTTAGTAGTTCTTCTTCCGAAATGAAGATAAATTTAAGAAAATTATGTCTTTTTTGGCATACGGCCGGGCACTCCATGATGATGTGTTCCATGCGTTCCACCTCTTCACCACAGTACCTGCAAGTATCATCGTCCACCAGGCCCATCTTAATGTTTTTAATTATAGATGTTTATAAATTCCAGTAAGATGGTTTAAGTTACAGATGTGGTTAAATTCCGTAATAATAATTAGTATGGGATTAATAATAAATGATTTCAACTCTGCTACTTACCCACCTTATGTTCCATTTTTTTATTTTTTTTATTTGGGCAGAAACAACTTCAAGCAGAACTCTATCCAAGGATAGTTGAAATGTAAAAATCGGTTAAAAACTGTAGGAGTTCTACTCATAAAAAAAAACTTTTAACCTGATAAATAAGTATAGATTTCTGATTTCGGATGAAAACTGACCGATATATCTTCTTTTAATGTGAAGCTTTTTCGTATATATATCGAAGAACTACGACTCCCCTTCTTCGTGAAAGGGGGGGAGGGAGATAAGATTCTTATCTTTTTTTTTAAAGAGTATAGTACAGAAAATGTCTTCACGAAATAAGAATATCTTAAAGGAAGAAAGAAAAATGTATTGGTAGAGTTTCTGACCGAATAGATGTTTTAATTTATCAGTAGCCTATAAGTAATTTTGATAAAGTTATGTGATGGGTAAGAAAATAGATATACATTTTTTTCATTAATTTTGTTGTTGAGATTTCCTCCGTCCAAAAAAGTAATATTAAATTTTTTTTTCTGTCATTTGTTGTGCAGTTCTTACAGCTGAAACGGGTCCGATTTTAATCATATTATGCGAGTATATTTTTGATACTGCAAGAGTACTTTGGATATTTGGGGTAGATGCTATAAGGTCAAAACTAAGTATTCTGATTTTCTCGCTATAAAACGTATTAGTTGTTATCTCTTCCCAAAATATCACATGGGTTTTATTCTGCTTACGGAACGGGTATTTTTTTAACTATAAATCTCCAGTTTAAAAAAAAATTGATAGAAATCCTTTGCGCCGGCAGTGAGATATACCAACTTTTACTCCATGGTTCATTTCCTCCTTTTAATTGTTAATTTACGAAACAACATTTTGGGGAAATGACGACCAATACAGTTTATCTTTGCAGCTTGAAATAAAAAAAAATTATCATGATGATTAAACATAATGAAAATATTAGTATTTGATCTTACAGCAGTATTCCTCTTAAACTCGTTGTTTGGTTGGCATTTGATATAATGTATTAGTTTGTAGGAAATTATTGGATTATTAATTTATAGTATATATTTGTAAAAACTAATGTGGAAAATTAATAAAAAAAGAACTCAACAGTTTATTTTTAAATTTAGGCCAATAATTTCCGAAACGCTTTTTTTTTTTTTCGTAGAGACCAATATTATTTTAATCCGTAGGGTTTACCTTTGATGAACCATTAAATCAATGTTGATAACTTGATTTTTTATGTTTTGGTTTTATGTAAAATTGTAAAATATTTCTTCATGAACAAATAAAAAAAATTCTCTGGATACAGATAAAATAATTCGCCATACAAAATTTAATCACAATTTGTACAGCCTTTTGGTTCGTAGCACTCGGCACAGTTTACAATCAGATTTACGAAAATAGACTTTCAAATTATTTTTTGCACCTACAATACCGGCCATCTAGAGTAAGTAAAAATATTTCAATCCGGAGTTGCTAGCTGTATCTACACCTTTCTTCATATAGTCTAGGATTAGATGCATCTATATCTTCTTTCTTATCAGGTCTTTTTGAACTACTCATGTTCCTTCCTGATTCTGACTTTGTAAGAGTATTTGAGGGATAGGGGTGTCTATCTTATGTTTTTTCTTTATTTTTCTGTGAGGGTGTTCGTCTACATTCTAAAGTTAAAAAGAATAAAGTAAAGCAACATCGTTTACACCCCCCCCCCAATATTTAACTTATATATTCTAATTATATTTGGGAAGTAAAAATAAATTTACATTTAGATAAACTAAAGTTAGGAAAACATTAAGAGCAATATTTAGACAATCGTTAACTAAGCCTGTTCAAAAATAACTCTCTTTACATTTAAATTACTGTTGTTGTTCAACAATATTTGAAGGGAATTGGTGTACAGTCACTTCTGACACATTCTGTACATGTTATTTATGTGAGACAGGGTAAAATCATCAACAAGCCTGTACTGATCTTTTACAAGGGCCAAACAAAATTAAAAATAAACAACCTATCGCAAGTAAACAAGAGGGGAATGGAATTCTTGGTGGGGTAGGAAAAGGTAGATGATTAAGGTTAAAAGCAAACAAGCAGGGTGTAGCAAAGAGGGTCTGGTATGTTGATACAAATCTATAATGACAATTAGTAATGAATAAATAGGTAAGTAATGTTAACATACAGTATGACGCACAATTATACGAACTAGTATATGAAAGATTAATATACTGATGTATAAGGACAATTAATGTAAATGTTAACGAGATGGTGGGCGTCACTATGGTGCTTACCCAGCCCGATTATATAATTTAATACAAGCAAATCTTTTAAACGTAATATTCAATAGTTGTTTTCTTGGACTATAGGAGATGTTAAGTTGTATTGGTAGACTAAGGTATCCAGTAGGTAAGTTTGTTTAAAACATTTGTTACACCGGTTCACTGAACATCGTCTTTACGTATATCACTACTTTCTTGATGTCGGCTAGGCCCTAACATACCTCAGAGAAGTGTAGTCTCCACTCGACATATGTGAAGATGCCTCCACTCCGTACGATCATGTTAGTTATTCGGCCCAGCTGGAAATCGTAAATGAACGAATATATAATTTTCTTGATAGGTCAATGTTCAAAATTACATTTTTTTACAATCTGTAAATTTTTATTTTTTATAGTGTGTTATAAATTGAATAACAATGGAGGTATGAACAAAATGTTTAATGTGGTCGCCGTTTTGGCATTTATAATTAAAAATTTTCGAACTTTGATAGGGTTCTAATTAGCACACCACAGACTTTCACACCAAATTTCTATCTTTATTTTTGTGGCCACTATCGTAATTACACATGGACGGACAGTATGTTGAAAATAACTATTTAGTAGGTTTCCTAATGATATGAACGTGAATCTAAAAACAGATATCGAAATTTTTGACGATTACCATAAATTTATTTCGTAAATACCTGTATTTAAGTATGCTGCTCGCTGTCCTGTTTTTGAGTAAGACAAACAAAAATAAAAATAAATAGGATAAATTTTGTTTATTGTCAACATCTTAAGTACACATAAAACAACTTTTTACAGAACGATAAGTTTTGTAAAATATAGAATTTCTTCCATATAAACCCTTTATAATGTTTATTACCTCTTCCAATTATATACAAAAACTTGTAATTGTAAGTTTGAAAAAATAATGATCCTTAGGATGACACTAATATAAGGTTAATCTTTATTTTTAATAACTCATCGTGGTGAAAATGAAAAGGAACGAAGAGATATTTGCCCGAGATGACATGCAACAACTGAAAGAAAAGTTATATTTTTTACGGATGCAAATAATAATTATTATAAATTAACGACATTGCTTCTTGTGAAAATATGAAAAAGAAAATATATTACAAGTTAATAAAAAACAAACTCAACAGAAGGAAAATGGTCATTTCACTACTCTCACATTAATTATACTAACATAAATTTTATGTATATTACAGGGTTGTAATATATATATAATAATCCTGGAAAAATAAACAGCTGTTTTACGAGTATAAACATTGTAACGCAATCGGTGCTTTGTCTCAAATTTAGTTTGTACATATTAGATTAGTGTTAACTTATTCAGTGTGGCAGTTGTGTAAATTGCAACTAAGGTGTTATCAAACTAGAATAGGTCTTTCGTGTTTTGGAATTTGCACGAACGGGATCTGTTGTGACTGATTGTATTTTGTGTTTTAGAATTTGCATGATCTGTTGTGACTGTGCAGTCAACCTTTTCGCACTAAATATGAAAATAATCCACCTGACAGAAACTAAATTGCTCCTTGGGTGCAGCAATTCTAAACGAATGGCCGTTTATGTCCCGTTAAAAGTTCATCCTGCCCACAAACACCACAAGTGAACAGAGTTCACAAAAGCAGTTTATAAAAGTCGACAACACGATTGAGTTTAAAACTAAATATATCACAGTCTACTGTATGGTGTCTCTTGGGACATCGTCTTCGTTTTAAGTCATACAAATTACAACTGGTGCAAGAATTGAATCCGAAGGACCAACCTTTACACCGGAACTTTGAAATGAATTTCAGTGTCGATAGAAGATGATACATTCTTTGAGCGACTCATGATCAATGACGAGTTGACATTCCACTCAAATGGAAAAGTTAAGCAGCACAATATTGGTAACCTAACCTAACCTAACCTAACCAGGACAATATTGAATCTGTGGTAATGAGAACACACTTTACATTGTTGAACATGTGAAGGACTCTTCCAAAGGAAACGTGTTTTGTGCTTTGAGCAGACGTAAAGTATATGGTCCCTTCTTTTTGTAGAGAAAACAAACTACAGCCATGTTTTTTCTGCACATCCTAACGTAATGGCCTCAGCTTGAAGAAAATATGTGAAATGTAGTCTTTTGTCAGAATGCTCTCCATCACTTTTGCATCTGGATGTTTGACCGTATCGCAAAATCTTAGCTTATGTATCCCCCAACTCTTCCTCCAAACGTTCATGACTTAAAATGCCATGTCACTGAAACAGTTGAGTCGATATTCCGAGATATTCTGGCACACACTTGGTCAGAGTTCGATTACCGTTTGGAGATTTGCCGAAAACCCACGGGGCTCTCATCGAACACTTGCGATAAATTTTGTATATTAACTTTTGACCAGTTTATGTATTTCATCTAAAAAAAAAAAGTAAACAATAATAATTACTATTATTTGAATAATATCATAAATTATCTTCCGTTCTTTATGGGTCATTCATCAATGAAAATAAAATAATACTTGGAAATTCTAACCACCTAGGTCTGACGTAAGGTGGTTGGTTGGGAGTAAGAAGAAACATGAGAAAACACTAATATTATGAATATAAACATTTATACAGTCTACCCTCCAAACAATATTCAATATAATCAACTCTACAGTGCCGCATCTCTGCAGCCCATAAAAAATACATACACATATATACACATACACATATACACATAAACATACACACACATACACATACACATACATATATTTACATCAAATTAGGCTTTGATTAGAGAGGCAACATAATCACAACATCCAATGAGCCTTGTGGTTAATAACAAATGAAAGAGTAATGTCAAACCACAAATAAAACACTAACTTTTAGTTTGGTATTGGTATATATATCCCTCTGAGGATGGTAGCTATATTATTAAAATTTACATAAGAGTTCATTAAACTTCCTAACTTTAATTGTGTTAGTGTTGTATTTGCGGTTTAGAGATTACTTCTTTCACATAACATCTACAAAACTAAACCACAAACTGACTTAAAATCAAACATAAACATATATTTACACTAAACGAAAAAGGTATCCTCAATGCATTTCTTTGTCATAACCACTTAAAAATTTCGACATGGAAAGAAACCTATTTTAATTTTCATTATTAATTGAAAGTTGATTGTAGACTTTAGAACTGAAATTAACAAACGATTTAAAAAAAAAAAAAAAACCTTCTTTAACTTTTGGTTGTTTATTTATTAAATGGGCTGGACTTCGAGTTATGATCAAGGCTGTTACCACTTCTTAAGAAAAAAAGTTTTAAAACCTTATTCAGATAGTGGTCATATTTTACGCTCTTAAAATAACAGAAATGGAATTTTAGTATATGTTTTCAACTAAATGATTGTAGTAAATTATTTTCATAACATGTTAGTTAGTTACAATAATTATGTAGATACCGCTTCTAATAATTTAATATTATACTGTAAAACACGACTATTTAAATGCAAAGTATATAATATAGAGAGAGACTAATTAAAAAATAAAACTTACGAATATTTGTCCTTGCTTAGTACATTTATATATTTTTTTCTAAGGTTAGTTTCCTATCAAGCAACATTAACAAATATATTAGCTTGTTGAATATTCATCCAATCACAATTTACTAGATTGAAACACTATTAGGCTAAGTGAGTTCAGGTTTGGAAATTCCTAGGTGTCCCAGCTGGATCTACACTTTCTTCATATAGTCATGGGTTAAATCCCTCTTTTCGTTGTTCCTCAGATCTCTCATTGCCAACTATTGTTCCCTTATTAGAGTATTCAAAGGTTAGAAGTATTTATTTTACGTACTTTTCTTTCCCTATTTATATAAGAAAGAATGATGAAAGGTTTGTTGTCTTTAAACGACAAAAAAAAGAAAGGTTACTTCAACATGTAAGTACTATAAACATGTTAAGATATTGATCTTTTCAATACACATTCCTAAGCATGACCTAATCCTGATGTCTTTTAAACCTTAACAATAGAACAAAAGTGATAAATGAAACGTTATTATTGTGATAAACCGGTAATGGATTGAAAATAAAACCAACAAAGTGAAAATTATATAATTTAGATTGTTAAATATTGAGTTTGACTTGTGAGATCGTATACGTAATAACTTGTAGTTCGTGCGTCACTAATGATGACGACTTTGTAGTTGAAACGCGTTTGTATAAATAAACGTACTATTTGTGAGAATTTATGTTTCAGTTTTATTGTATTAAATAGTTTGTTCAACATTAATCAGCATTCTATTATCAGTACACAATTTTTTAACTAGTCTTATTAATTTTATTTTTTAGTTATTTCTCTGGAAAATTGTTCGAAGTGAAATATCATCGACAAATGAACTTATCTCCCTTTCTACTTCTAAATATTAAAAGCAAATGCTCTAATTTATTATTATTATCCAATACAGTAAGTTCTCTAAAATTTATTTTATACGTAATTACTGTATTTTTAATTACAAAAAATAATAAATAATAAATAAGTAATTTATATTGCTTGGACTCAATCAAAAAATAAACAGACATCTATATAAAGATTTGAATACAATTTTACATATGCGCGTACGACCAATCGCCAGAGAAATGTATGTATACAGTTATTTTCAAATTTCATTTTTTTTTTTTTCAGTTTTTTTCAAAGTTTCTGAAAACATAAACTACATGGCATACATCCACCGCAGCTTATTTTGTTCTAGGGAGTCTACAAGTCTAAAAATAAAATATTATTTGAAATCAGATTGTGATTTACAATTCATTATAATAACAATAGTATGAAATATACTGTACCCATCTGTATACTATCGAACAAACCATTGGTGGTCCAATTCATTGTAAATGTACAGGATCCTAGTCTGTTTACTCAAAATCAATTAAACATATATAGAAGTTATGTGAAAATTATATCGAGTTTTAGAGAAATTGCAAGGAACATAAACAGTTACACAGTAAACAATGTAACAGTAAATAAAACGAGGTAGTTTATAATTTTTTGTTAAATAAAAACTTTCCTTGGAGAAATATTAAAGTGATCTCGTATGTAAAAATAATAGTACTTTTCAGCTCTAATTTTCAGCATTGTTTTAAAAATATTTTCCTTATTAAAATACAAACACTTATTTTCCTTATTAGCAAAAACTGTACCTAATGCTACAAACGTGTAACTTAAACCAACTTCTAAACTTGATTCAAGATTCCCATGTGGCAACAGTTACATCGTGCAGTTACAAAGACATAAGTACTGTCAAAGTGGGACGGTCGTAAATTTTCATAATTAAAATGTTTTTCAAAGACACGATAAAACACTGACTTTCTCCATCCCACTGCTAACACAGCATTCTTAGAGATTACACAAATAATCGAAGATTGCAACAAGTCATTCACAGTACGTTCACATATAGATAAACTGTCACATTTAAATTGAACTCATGTTTTGCAATTGTGTAAGCTAACGATTTTTGTAATAGGGTATTTAAAATGATAACTAGGTTGATTTTTCTTAAGGCCACGTTTCCTGTTATTTAGCACGAAACAATGTTCTATTTTAATATACGTACCTATATACACTTTAGTCTGTATGTTAGTGTTTTTAACATTTTACTTTTGTTTTCAAATGTTGGCGTATCAATAGTGTTATTTTATATGGTTCCAAAACATAACCGTGAGCACTCAGAGTAGAAATCCATCGCGCATTCCGAAGTATTAAATGAAATATAAAGATGTAACTAGCCATAACGAGCAGTTAACAACCTATTTCCTAAAAAGCGAACATGAAGCTTTTAATCTTACTTTAAAATAAAATTATATTTACTTAATTTATTTTTGATGTTTTATTTTGTTATAACTTAAAATTTTTCGATTTTCAAAAAATAAAAAAAATATGAAATAATTATATAGCAGTAGTCAGATCGTTTACGATACCAGCGAACTTTATCACAAGCCAACGAGACACACCATTGGCATATAAATAACCATCTTTTTATATGGCAATTAGGATTTTAGGGTTTATGTACCGCGATGGGTATAGAATGATATTTACTGAAAATTTGTTTTCAAGGATGGTAATTACATTGCAAGAAGTCAGCTTTGCTTTGAGTGATGTTTTGTTGAATTGTACAGTAGCTATGGTATTATTTACTATTTTTGATATATAACTATTGTGGTGTTCGATCGCGTGCAATATAGTAGCCACATTGTGAATACAAAAACGATTGAATGTATTTAAATGTATTGAAGCGATACTTTTTTTCAAAACGTATAGTATACGTGGTTAATAACCTTAAAATTACATTAATATATATTTTCTAACTGCATATAGTTTACTTCTAAACTTAGGTGTGTAAACATAATATTCTTGAATGTACTGAGTGTCTCACCTAAAGTTAACCAATAACTAACTTTTTAACAATATATCTGTCAATTTACTTCTAATGGGTCACTCCCTTACTTTTACGTGACATTGGGTTGTACTCAAATTTTCAAATTGTGTTCTCCATTTTCCAATATGGCTCCAAACTTGAACATTTCTTATAAATATCTCTATATTTTTTGATGATTTCGGATATAAAATGTAATTTCGGGAATTTTTATGTTATGTATTTTTTACATAAACATAACCATTTACCCACTAGAGCCACGCTTTTGACTTTCAGTGGCATTGTGGATGATCACTCAATATTCCTTTTAAAATCTACTTTGTCTTGAAATTGAGTTTTGTACATCTTGTTAGAAATGAATGTACTCTGTTTTATGTAACGATTTTTACAAATGTAAGTAATAATAAACTAAATAGAAAAAAAACACCTCCCTTTGTCTCTTTAATCACTAATAACTTTTTACAAGAGTTCTCCAGAGTTTACAAATATACAAATCGAGAAAAAAAATGATTTAGGCTTAAAATCTCTATTTCAACACAAAGTTAATTTAAAAATGAAAATTAAGTAATCTCACTACATCACCACTGAAAATCAAAATGACTTTTAAGAATGGCTCTAGTAGGTAAACGGTTACGTTTCTGAAAAAAAAAAAAAACAGTTGAAAAAGTATGAAAATTACATTTTATATCCTAAATTATCATACAATATTTGGAAATATCAGAATTTTTTAAGTTGGGCACCAGATTGACAAATGCCGGACAAATTTTGAAAATTTAAATACACTACAAAAAATGCAGGGCAAAAATTAAGGGAGTCCTTCATTAGAAGTTAACTGTTAGATATACCTTGTGTGCCAAAAGTCCCAGACCGGTTCGTAATTTGCAAACCAAAAAAAGGAAGAAAAAATATATTTTATATGTGCCTTCTGGTGATAAAAAAAAACTTTTTTAGCAAAGGAGAACATTTACTTCTCCCAAAAAATAGGGGTTTTTGGGGGCAACTTAATAATCATAAATGGAAATCCCATCGAGTAACCCTTCTTGTTAAAGGGCTTATATAGTAAAATACAACTGCACAAACTAGATGTCGATATCTTACTCCTATGTAAAATGACGGCATTCAAATATTTGAAACGACTGCTTTACTTTATCTATGTCGTTCGCAATTAGATGACAAATATGGGATCAAAATGTATTAAAACATTTGTGACCGTTGGTTGTAATCATAAATACTATTATTTCATATTTAAAAGAGTATGAATTCGTGTTAGGTTACATAGTGTACAAAAGTGTTATGTTAGTTAATGTAATTTTAATATTTAATTTTGCAAAACGGTTTTTATCAGTTTTTAAACATATCAACAAATACAACAGTAGATTTAGAGAAGTGTAGGTTTTAGTGACTTTCTACTTTTTAAAAAAACGTAGTTAATTTTTTTTTTAAAAGAATTAAATACTAATCTCGACACTTTATTGGGAATTATCTGCTGTAACTGGATCTAAACCATAATGGATTGGTATTTAATGCAATCACTCATTCAAAGTTCATTACAACATGTACTGGGAATCTGTTTTTTTTTTTTCTCTCAAAATTCAATAATAGTAATTATGATTACAACATTACATTTTTTAATACGTTTTGATTCCATATTCTCGCCTTCTAATTAATTGT
Organism: Aphrophora alni; assembly: GCA_963513935.1. Taxonomy (NCBI): domain Eukaryota; kingdom Metazoa; phylum Arthropoda; class Insecta; order Hemiptera; family Aphrophoridae; genus Aphrophora; species Aphrophora alni. Next base: position 80,992,437 of record OY740772.1, read on the forward strand.
GAATGGAATAAATAACGTAAATAGCCGTTTCAAATATTTAAACGGCCGCCATTTTTGATAGGAGGTAGAAAACCTCTAGTTTGTATAGTTGTATTTTAGTAGGCTAAATTAGTCCTAATAAGGGGTCACTCGATAGGGGTTTCCATTTATGATTATCGAGTTTCCACCCAATTCCCATTTTTGGGAATACGTAAAAATGTCTCATTTGGCAAAAAGCATTTCTTATCCCCAGAAGGAACAAAGGAACACTCTGTTTTTGGTATTCAAGTTATTGAAATGGTCCGGAACTTTAAGGACACCCGGTATTTATTTCTTGAAAGCTTACGTCCATGTATTGGAGATATGTATAGTCTTAGAGTTATAACAGAATAAAATGCAGCAAAAAATTGCTAACGTGAATTCGCAACTTCCATATATTTTAATAACGTCATATCGTTGAGCGGTTAAACCAGAGGAGACAGTGTTTTACTCAGTTTGAAGGAGTTAGTCAGTTAATTGATTTCATCACATTGTCATTTCGGAATAAGATTAAACGAAAATATTAGATTTACTGTCATGAGGTTATATCAACTTCTTAAAATCCATGAAGATATGAGAATATAACCTCCAAGAATAGATGAGTATGCGCTATTCAAAGCAATTATTGATAAGACATAGTTGCCATTTCGTTATCCATCATTAATTATAATTCACAGGAAACCACTCTGGGGAGTTTCAATCAGTGAGATAGCCTTGAAGTTGAGTGAAAACTTTTTTTATAAGAATCAAGGAAAAAATTGAACGAATTACTTGATTGGTGTACAACCCCGCAACCTCGACAAAAAATATGCTCTGTATACAGATCATGCTTTGTCTCGAAAGAAAGTTAATTGCTTTGGTGTGTGTTTTTTTTTTATCTGCACGTTGGCGAGATTTGACCTTGGTGTTAATACATGCATTGCCAACTTGATAAATACCTATATGAAGAATATCTATTGAACAACAGTTTCTAAACTTTCATCATTCTGTAATTTTCTCAACAATTATTTCAAGTATAAATCTTGATTAATGAATAATAAAGCTTAAGGGTGTTAATTATTGTAAAGCCAACCAAATTCCGTCCACTAGAGGTCGTATATTGAAGATTGTAACCGTATTATAAAGTTATGTTTGAAATAGTTATTGTTAGTTAAAACTCTCATTTGTAGATAATAAGTTTGTAGATTTGAAGGAGTTTCTAGAGGGCAATGATATACAGGGTGATTCAGAACTGCACCAATATCTATCAGGAATTCTACGAGTATATATACAAATTTCATATAATAAGAGGTACAAACACGCTTCGCCCGGAGATCTGATTCGGCCGTAATTGAATTTCACTGGGCATAAATTACGATGCAAATTTGTAGGTCCTATACGTTTTGTGATCTGAAAATTTGTAGAAATAGATGCCATAACTGCAACTCTGGTAGTTTTTAAGAAAATTATTGTAAAACCCCCGAAAACTGTAGGAAAAAACACAAATTGAAAAAAATAAAATTAATTCGGAGTTATTTGATGTGAATATATAAAAGAATATAGGAACTTTTTTTAAATACCTTTATTTAAATCTTTTATTTTTATAAGTAAATTAAAAAAGATTCTGAGAAAAAAATTATCGGAATTTAAAAAAAGTGTTTTTTCTTGTTTATTCTTGAGAGTTGTAGATAATTAACAACAAACAATTATTTTAACGTTTTTGTCAATAACAATGACTCGGTATCTTTAGAGCTACAGAAACAATAAAAACAGGCATTTTGTTTTCGTTAAGGGAGGAAAAGAGTTACCTTTCAAGATATTTGAGATTAAACATTTTAAAAGTCAGCCATTTTGGAAATTTAGAAAGTCTTGGTGTTTTGGTATAGGCCTACTGGTTAAAGGTTACATAAATACGGTGAATACCAAATCTTCGCTTATTATCTTAACTAACTATAAAGATATAGCGTATAAAAAAAAACAAAGAAAATGACCAGACAATCGGGAAAGGATGGTTTCCAGACCTATGGTTGTATGAAATTTGATATCATTTTTAGTTATAGAATCATTCCTCGAGTGATTGCTTCGCAGTTTCATATCATCCTGTATAATTATGTAAAAAGAAGAATATAAGGCAAGGATGCAGACAAAAAATCGTACTTATTATACAAATAGCAGTTGTTTAAGAATGAACTTATTAGAAGGAAAACGTTTAAAATATACAAAACACAGAGATTTAGACCTCGGAAGTATCAAAACAAATTACCTTTAGTGTATTTGACGAACGCATAATGAGAAAGATAAATGGAAAAAATAAAACAAACATAGGCTAGAGAAAGAGATAGACTACAGAGCTGGATAACTTAATCGAGGGTTTTATATGGTTTGACTTATGAAGGCACAGAAAATAAAGTGATTTGGACTTGTTGAGAGATTGACGAAAGATTGGGGACTGGTAACCATTCTCCTATCGATTGGATCTCCTCATAGTCTGGGTTTTGGGGAGAAGGTTTGGGGTAGGCCTATGGAGTGAGGATGGATGGCTAAAAGTTATTAAAATTTTGATAGCTAATTGAGAAAATCTCGTATAAAACGGAGTAGAAAATAAAAAATAATTCCCACTTAAAATAAAATTTAAGTTATATTATTTTCAAACATAAAATAGCGCCTTTAAATTGAGTGTTTAAACTGCCTATAAAGTTTTATTAATCCCTTCTGTATTGATATTGAAAAATACAGTTTCAATTTCCAATCTAAAATGATTGGAAAAACATATTTCACCTACTATAAAAGATTAATTATATTAAAAACGTCAATTTAAAAAGTACAGTAAAATTGTATTCCCTCCTCTTCACTTCCCGTGTTTTCTGCATCTACCGTTAAAATAAAAAGACCTTTGTGCACAAAGGCATATATGATTGAAGGCCTATATTTTTTGTAATTAATGAATATCTGTCAATTTCATTTCGTGAAATTAAAAATCAGATTTCAAAAGGAACTGTCAAGCAGGCACAATGCTCATCAATCTAATTCTATAGTTAGTTCGATGAAAGAGGAACATTGTACTGGACGAAACCACGGCAAAGGTTTTGGAATGAACTTTCCATATCACTTCTTATGATTTATTGAAATATAAATACGATCAATATAATTGTTGTTTTTCTAAAGTGGATTTAAAATGTTACTTTTAAGTCTGTGAGTAATATATTTTACTTACTCACTATACGAAGTATAGGTTAAACGTCAAAAATTCCGACCTCCATTTTTTGACTGATTTATTACTCAAGAAACCTAAAAGTAATTTTCAACTTGTCGTCTGTACTAACACTATAGCGGCCACACAAATTACGATAGGAACATAAAATTTAGTATGGGGACTACAGTAGCCTATAGTGTGCTCACATAGAACCGTAAATTCAGAAAAATTTAATAGAAAATTTCAAAATGTCAGCTATTTTAAACAATTTGTTGTTGATATGTGACGCTATAACTTTATTCGGGTCCTAAAGTTAAGCGGAACCTACTTGAATGTGGTCCGTTTTACTGATGGGTCCATTTGTCTGTGGCGCGGCGGGGGAGATCGGAGTGGTTATCGCTCATTTCCAAAAACATGTGGTAACGCGCGTCGCGCCGGACGTAGATTATTCACCTGTCTTCAATGTAGCTTCGACAGTATCAAGTCATTAGAAGAGGAAAAATTCAACCTCATTGTTGCAAAAGAAGTGCGAATATGTAGAACTATTGAAAATAATTCCGGTTCAGCTGAGTCGCGGATCGACGACCTCGTGGAATCAATGATTGTATCAGTAGGAAACAGCGACAGCAGTCAGGAAGGCCGATGACGACAATGATTTGAGCAGCATTGAAGAACTGGATTAAAATGTATGTAGACAATCAATAAATTTAATATTTTAAATCAACTTTTAGTATCACATTTTTTAGATGTTACCTTTCCTAGTACTGATATTTTAAGGACGTAAAACAATAAAATTTGTTTGTAAACATCATGTTTCTATGTGCACTACAAATCTTGTAAACTGTAATTATGTCTCGCGAAAGGTAGACAAACATAGTTGGGTGAGCGAGTCCTACTTTTACAGAACGGCTAGTAGCGTCAGAGCCGCGCGCACAGACAAATGGTCCCATCAGTACCTTATCGTAGAAAACATCTGACCGGAACTTGGTTGTACCTATGTTGAGCAAAACATGGTACAGCCAGGAGAATGGATCCGAGTGCACACGCAAGAAGCCGGGGTGTTAGGGGTTGTGTGGTTAGTTATTTTGGTTTAAATACTTAATTATAAATTTAACCATTGGCTGATTATTTAATTGGAGGCATGGCGTTCGGGATTTTACCAGAAGCCCAAAACCCCAATTCTGCCCCACAACGCCTCCATAACGCCCCCACAACGCCCCCACAACGCCCCCACAACGCCCCCACAACGCCCCCACAACGCCCCCACAACGCTCCCACAACGCCACCACTTCTGCCCTTTTTTTAACTAATGAATGTGTTGTATGAGATGATATTTACTAATTAGTATTAATTCTAACCATTATTATTTAGATTAATAAGCTGGGTACCCTATGGTGCATGGGCAGACCTTGTATAAGTGATTAAAAACTTGAACTGGATATGCCAAAAGCAGTAACGCTCTCCAAAATGTAGATCCTAAGGTATGGTTCAAATATAACGCTAACGTTACAAATAGGTAGCTCACGTTTACAGATATCTCGTGTGTTATTCAACTTATAACATACTAAACTATATAGGCTACAAATTTATATATTTAAATTTTTCATTTAATGGTAGCAATCCCACTTCTCTGCGATTACAAATAGTGAAAATATATTATCAAAATAATTTCGAACACTGGCATCCCAAGAAAATATAACATTCGCGTAGTTACGATATCCAGTAATCGAATCAACGACGCTAACGTAGCTTCAAGCCCCACCAGAACTAGAATGAAGTGAATGGAAACTTTTCAACGTATACACATCTTGAAGTCCTAGGCGACGTCAAGAAATTAATATCCTTTGATCAGCCAATACAATTTAACATTCGCGTAGTTACGATATCCAGTAGTCGAATCAACGACGCTAACGTAGCTTCAAGCCCCACCAGAACTAGAATGAAGTGAATGGAAACTTTTCAACGTATACACATCTTGAAGTCCTAGCCGAAGTCAAGAAATTAATATCCTTTGATCAGCCAATACAATTTAACATTCGCGTAGTTACGATATCCAGTAGTCGAATCAACGACGCTAACGTAGCTTCAAGCCCCACCAGAACTAGAATGAAGTGAATGGAAACTTTTCAACGTATACACATCTTGAAGTCCTAGCCGACGTCAAGAAATTAAAATCCTTTGATCAGCCAATACAATTTAACATTCGCGTAGTTACGATATCCAGTAGTCGAATCAACGACGCTAACGTAGCTTCAAGCCCCACCAGAACTAGAATGAAGTGAATGGAAACTTTTCAACGTATTCACATCTTGAAGTCCTAGCCGACGTCAAGAAATTAAAATCCTTTGATCAGCCAATACAATTTAACATTCGCGTAGTTACGATATCCAGTAGTCGAATCAACGACGATAACGTAGCTTCAAGCCCCACCAGAACTAGAATGAAGTGAATGGAAACTTTTCAACGTATTCATATCTTGAAGTCCTAACCGACGTCAAGAAATTAAAATCCTTTGATCAGCCAATACAATTTAACATTCGCGTAGTTACGATATCCAGTAGTCGAATCAACGACGCTAACGTAGCTTCAAGCCCCACCAGAACTAGAATGAAGTGAATGGAAACTTTTCAACGTATTCATATCTTGAAGTCCTAACCGACGTCAAGAAATTAATATCCTTTGATCAGCCAATACAATTTAACATTCGCGTAGTTACGATATCCAGTAGTCGAATCAACGACGCTAACGTAGCTTCAAGCCCCACCAGAACTAGAATGAAGTGAATGGAAACTTTTCAACGTATTCATATCTTGAAGTCCTAACCGACGTCAAGAAATTAATATCCTTTGATCAGCCAATACAATTTAACATTCGCGTAGTTACGATATCCAGTAGTCGAATCAACGACGCTAACGTAGCTTCAAGCCCCACCAGAACTAGAATGAAGTGAATGGAAACTTTTCAACGTATTCATATCTTGAAGTCCTAACCGACGTCAAGAAATTAATATCCTTTGATCAGCCAATACAATTTAACATTCGCGTAGTTACGATATCCAGTAGTCGAATCAACGACGCTAACGTAGCTTCAAGCCCCACCAGAACTAGAATGAAGTGAATGGAAACTTTTCAACGTATTCATATCTTGAAGTCCTAGCCGACGTCAAGAAATTAATATCCTTTGATCAGCCAATACAATTTAACATTCGCGTAGTTACGATATCCAGTAGTCGAATCAACGACGCTAACGTAGCTTCAAGCCCCACCAGAACTAGAATGAAGTGAATGGAAACTTTTCAACGTATTCACATCTTGAAGTCCTAGCCGACGTCAAGAAATTAAAATCCTTTGATCAGCCAATACAATTTAACATGTCCTATATGGCTCAAGAGACAAACTTTTGAACATTTTATTTAGGGAATCTGTATAACATTGAACGATGATGTACCATAATGGCTATAACGATGATGTACCATAATGGTAAGTACCATAATGGCGCCCATAAACTTGTTTTCAGATATTAACGGATGGTACGTAAATTAACCAGTTTACGTTCTCAGTGGAGCGAGGGCTGAAGGCATCATACATGTATTATGTTACGTCTAAATATGTAAAACAATGTCAAAATTATCAAGGTAAGCCAAACTTATTAAGAATTAACTTCTAAACCAAAATCTTTAGATTTTGTTGGTTTGTATTATAGTCAGAATTTTGTAATGTACATATATTATACTTTACCGAATATAAACACAATACATAATAATAGACTAATAAATTGTGCATAAAAGACTGCATTATCATACTGGATTAGACAAAAGTGTGGAGACACCCTGTTATCATTTTACGGGTGAACCTCGGAAAACCAAACTCAGGACACTCTTCTAGGTAATGAAATATTTTTTTTGAGTATAGGGCAACTTTGCCCAAAATGGAAATTTTGGGGGCAGTTGAAGAATCTTTAAATGTAAACTTAAATCTCAACCTTATAAAAAATGCGGCTGATTGAAATCTTAAAATCTGTACTTATATTAATATTTAAAAAACACTTTTATAATCAGTAAACAATTATACGTAAAACAAATTTAAATTAAATCAAAAACTGATTCCAGCAACTTACTATTTTTGATAAGAATATTTTATTAATACCTTCCAAACACAGTAGTATATAATTACAAACATAGAAGTAGATAGTAATTAGTTGGTACTGACAAACATAATGTTAATAACATAATATGTTTAAATTGCCCCCCCGGACGATCTGGGGAAGCTTACAGTAGGAATAATAGTATTATTTCAATGTTCAACCACTAAATAGACCATTATAAACAAATAAATTGATATCCGAACAATTAGAGTTTCTCTTAAGTCTGATGTGTTGAATAATTCAATCGGCCACCATTTTCGGTATGGTTGAGATAGAGTAGGGTAAATTTCACCGTTCTTCTTCTTTTATAAATACTTTTAAAAGGAGGTGTCACTCGATGTGGCTTTATATTTAAGATTCTGTAAATGCCCCAAAAATCCCCCATTTTGGGAGCAGGGACTCAAAAAGAAGTTTTGAGTTTGGTTTTAATAGGTTCAGCCGTTAAAAAGCTAACAGTATGTTTCCACACTTTTGCCTAAGCCTCGTACAATAGTAAGCATTAAAAAAGAGATTACGTGTAAAAACGCACAGAAAAAAAGTTAAGAATAATAATTTCTCTATAACTGTCATTGGAGTTCGGCGAATAATAGGAAACAATGCCAATTGATGTATATATCGATAAAAGCAATTGTTTTCAAACTTTACATACTTTTGTGGTAAAAGATAGATGAAGGATTTTCTTAAATTAAATAAGTTTCCCTGAAGTCGAGGTGTAGCTAAATTGTTTTCTCGATTTGATTTGTCGAAGATTCTGAGTAAATGTTGTTTACATTACGTGGTGTAATGAATGAAAAACTGGAATTACTTTGTCACATATACGTAGTATAGGAAAAGTTATGTGATGGATAAAAAAAATAGATTTTGAGTCATAAAGGTTAGTTTTGGAATGTTGTCTGTCTGTCGTAGTGTTTTACAGACCAAACGTGTGGACAGATTTTAATCAAATTTGGTATGTGGGCATATTTTTTCCTCAGATCTATTTTTTTTTTTATAACTCACAATTTAGGCGTACCTTCCACAAGAAAAAAACATAAGACTATGATTTTATCAAAATCAGCTGTACCGATTTTGTTCAAATTTTATTGAAATGTAAAAAATAATTATTTCAAACGATGTGAAAATCGGAAGTGAAATCATATTACGATTTAGGATAAACAGGCATACAAACAAACCTTGATAGTCGTACTTAAAAATTTGATTTTAAAAACATACGACTTGTGAGGACGTGATTGTTACAAGTAGAGAAAGTTAGGTTAGGTCCTTTTTCAGTTTTTGATGGACAACTAAACTGACAATTTTGGTGATAAATAGTTTTTGTTGGTTTTGGGGGATGTGTGAGTGAGAACGTGTCTCCAAAGTTTTTTTATGCTTTGTTGTATTGTCCATGGAAGTTATGAACAATGGAGATAAAAAAGTAACCATGAGTGGAACATTGAATGTAAAACATTTTCTTGGCCCTTAGAGGAACCATTTTTTAGTGTTAACTGCCTTAGTGAGTGTTCTCAAAGTTTCGTTCTAGAAATAGCTTTCTTGTACTAAAAAGCTGCAGATTTAACTCATTTTAACAAAATCTTTAGGGTAGTTTTAAAATAATAGGAAAAAACATACAAAAAATACACGTTTTAGTAGTTTTAAATAGACAAAGATATTTATTGTAAGGGTCCCTGATTAAAAAAAGTGATTTTGCAATAAAATCTTTCGCAGTCTGTATGTGCATTGAACTATAGCCAAAAAGTTTGGACCCATTTTATCATTTGGTACATTGCCATTATTTGCAGGTTCCCAAAGGGTTCAACTTTTTTTAATCTTGACAATCCCAATAGACCGATTTGGAGTTTTTTTTCTTTTTCTTGTATGGGCCAATATAGGAAACTCAAGCTGGTGTGGACCTGCACCATAAGCTTCCCGATCGTTTAAAAAATATTAACAATCCTCAAACTTTTAAAAACAGTCTTAGACAATATTTAATGTCTGAATGTTTTCTCTGTGGGATAGTACCTTGACCATGGAAAGATTTAGGAACTTTATTTATGCCTGGGACGTCTTTTGCTGGTGAAGTAATTTATTTGATATACTTTCTACTTTCAGTACACGGATTTAATATTTCTCTATTTTATTGTTTATTCAATTTTTTATTTTCTTGTTTGTATAAAATAATCATTAATGTGTTGTATGTGTTTTTTACTATGTTTTATGTATTTTATCAAAAGGCTTAGACTTGGGTGTTATTGTATTGTCAAGACTTTTTAGGTCCATTGTTTCATTCTATCCCAAGTATGATTCTAGTGTTACCCCTCCACCTTTATAAAAAGTTTATGTCTACTAATTTCTCATAAGAAATTCATAAAAAACCCATAGAAAAAAGACAATATATTTATTTGTCTAATTTAATCAAACTTGTGTCATCGTTGTTAAATATATTGTAGGCCAAATGTTTTACCTAAAAATTTGTAAAGATTTACTAAATTACAGAGAGTAAACTAAGAGAATATATTATGTTTTGGGGGGGGGGGTTCAAAGGGAAATGTTTCGGTTGGGGAACATGTCGTATCACAACAAAAGCCTAAGAACAGGGATTAACACCAATTTTGAAACCACAAGAGACATTTACAGGACCTCCCATTTTACGTACAATTTGAAATTTGAAAGTTGTTAGATATATGAATTTGAATGTTTGTATAAATTAACTAAGGGTACTTTAAAAACAAAAAGCTACCAATCAGTTATAATGGTCACTTATTTTAATGGTCAATTATTGCTGATACCAAATTTATATTTTTGAAATAGAAAATCATAATCAAAATAAAAATTTCTCCTAAATTTTCGGTTTTCAAAGAACTTTAATGTAATACATAACCTGTCCCATAAAAAAATAAATAATATATATATATATATATACCCCAATATTAGCCCCTCCGGGGCCTCCAAATCTGAAAACAGAGATTTTCTATGAATTCTTCATATACAAATTAGTATGGAAAAAATGTTGTATCAAGTTTCTAGTTTAAACAGTTTGACCCCAATATATTAGATGCAGGTGGTATGAAACACCACGTAAAACTAAGTTTCTCGATTTTAGTAATTCTTAAATTATACTCCAATTTTAAAAGCTGGTTTTCTTTTAAACAATGTTTTGTTTTTTAAACTCGACATAAGCAACATTTGGGGAAACGTTAATCACTAAATAAAAGAAAAGATAGAACAAACTATTTATATTCAACAACAAAAGTTGTACGAAGAAGTTTCGTATACATGTAACAACTGATGTTGATTTAGTCATTGAGATGTCTTTTCTTGCAGAAAGTTTAGTTTTTTCTTTTAGTGGTGGAATTATAACGATGAAAGTAAATCTACGCGTAATATATTGTTGCTTGTTATTGACTTCTTTTTCAACAACAATTACTACATGTAAGACTAATATTTTAAACTTTTAGGAAAAAGAAAAATCAAGAGTCTTTTAAATTAAAATGTATATTGAACCGAACTTGTTATAAAAGCTTAAATATCAGAAAACACACAAAGGAATGCTTTAGTTATTGAGAAATGTTACACATTCTCTGCATCTGTGGAATGTAATATGCTCGGCTTTCACTGAAACCTCTGTAGTTTGTGATTGACGAAGTGGTGATTTGTGAGATAAGAGGGTGGATCTAGGGGGTTGGGGGGCGGGATGTTGTTATTGCTTCCCTCCCTTGAAAATCACAAACACAGCAAATATTATTTATTGCAAAGGCGCTCATCGAGGGTGTAGACTGTAGAGGCCCTTAGGCCTATGAGGGGTTCTTTACTATTACCGAGAATATTACTCCCTGGCACGAACAAGTTTTATATTTTGAATGTCAAAATGAAAATGTATGTGAAAGTAAATTTGTTTGGAAGCTGTCATTAAAAATATATATTAGTTTTCTTTTAATGTCTGCCCAGGATCAGTTTTGAAAGACAACCGATTAGGATCATACTAAATATGTAGTAGTGTCATGCTGAGAGACACTTAAAAAAATAAACTACTGCGATACATTTTATAAAGGTAATATTTTTAAACATTATATTGAGAAGCAATGAAACTGTTAAAGTGTATCAAAACTATTTCCAAGTAGTATGAGCGTCTAATGTTGTTATGTAGGACATCAAAGAATCCTCGCTGAAACGATGATTGATTATAAGGTGATAATACACACAATGTTGAAGATGTAGTTTAGCATCCTCGTCTAGTACATTATAGTGTCATTCATTAGGATTTGATTACAGCTATTGGAATTTACTTGTTTCTAAGTCTTATTAAACTACTAGTGTGTAATCACCAAATTTTAGGTATGTTGTTAAATACTAAATTGTCAACGTAATTAAGTCGTGCACATAATTTTACTTTCAATAGTAACGTTGAATTCTACACATTTAGAAATCTACAAGTTACCATTTCTTGTTTACGAAATGGTAATTGTTTTACAGTTTAACAATTAAATAAATATTACAATTATACCTCCGTGGTTACACAAAGCTATCAGTATCGTTCAGAGACTAGATCGCACGATTGCACTCTTTTGAGTCGTAAAATTAACTCACTGTTATCGAGTAACTGAGTAACTTTAATATTTACATGATGGGGTAAGCTCTTCTCATGCTTCACCTTAAGGTATACAAATTGCATTGTTGTAAGTTTAATTGTAAACGAAATATCCTGTGGTATTCAGACTTTTTGAACACCCTGTATATAAACGTGAAAAGAAGATTAATAATAGCAAATGTTGTAATAAACTATTTAATCAATAAAATGAACAATCCTAAACTAACCAATAACTTTTACACCAAGATACGTAAATTTTAGGGGTGTTTAAAAATAGTTGCTTATCGATAAACATAGCTGTAGATAGAGAGTGATTTTTGATTAATTCTATTCTTTTGACCGTTTTTGAAATAAGGAGGGTGGAGGGACACGACACGCATAGAGAGATTGGTAGCAGCTGTTATGAACTAATCTATGTTATGATCCAAGCACCTGGGTTGGAGCTTCCAACAATCAGAATATCTATAAGGGGTGGGGGTTTCGTTAAACTGTCCAAGAATCACAGCAACAAACTTCTGTGAGTTAAATCTTGTTTATGACATTCTGCAAGGGTGTGTTTGTACTCATGTTGTTAGACTGCGGGTGTCGTAGTTACAATTCGACCAAAATAAAACAGTATAGCCTAAAATAGTTATTTCCCATTTTGTTTGAAGGTGGGAAACCTCTCCGTCAAAATCGGCTTATTAAAAAAGAAGAAGATAAAATAAAAACTCCTAGTTCTAGAATATAATAGTGTTAGGGTCAGAAGAGAACAAGTGTTGATCAAGAAAGTCCTCCTAGGAAAGATAAAAGAGAGGGATTTAACCCCAAAAATGTCTAGATCGTTTTAAAAGGTTAAACTTGTCATTACAAACTTTAGAATTACTTAGTGCATAGATTTTTTGAAAGCTACGGTTTTGCAAAAATTAGGAGAAATTGCATCGCCTTAGCACGAACTCTATCACATTTAAATACGTGCAAATTCCGCACGGAAATGTTTTCACTATAAAACATCTTTTCACCAGAGTTTACCGGATGAAATATCATTTTAAATTTAAACATTATCCCAATGAGATAATCATTACATATTTTATCTTAAATTTTAACTCACACCATTATCATACTAGCGATAGTAGTAGCTAAAATAAAAACTACCACGTTCCTATTTTTATTTTGAAGTAAATATTTCTAATAGAATTATTTCAGTAACCTTTTTGTCGAGATTACACTGTTATTGTAGACATAAAATGCAAGATGAAGGTTAATTGTAGCGTCTTAATAGAATTTTAAAAATTATTCACTATTAAATATCGCTGTAGGAAATCTTAGTAGCAAAGTAAAGTGCCATTTAATATAAATCTCTTTTTGTCCCACGATTACTTTTATAAATAGGAAAATTTCCCCGTTATGACGACTATGACAATAGCTTTTAATTTACACATTAAGTTCTATGGAAATTTTAGAATAAACCTGTTATACATAAAATATGTATTGCAATGCCTGACTGGACTAAGAAGTGGTAGTACCAGGGGATGAAGGCGTCAAACCCTCCCCCACTTCTCTACTGACCAAACATTAGTGCATTATTTATTCCTGAAGCTAGGCATAATATAAAATCAATACGTAGCTTGCCTGAGAATCTTCTACTAAAAGTTATAATATGAAAATTGAAGAGATGCAATAAACATTAAATTCGACCTGTCTTGCATTTTTAATAATTGAAAAATGTTTTTAGTAAATTTACCCTGAATGACAGAAATACTAAAAAATTTAATCTCCAGGGAAATTACAATTAAATAGTAGTACAGTAAGACATGTTAGCTGTACATGTGACAGAAACAAAGAAACAAATCTACTCCCTATTTGGGGAGGGGGGTATAAATTTAATCGGTAGAAAATCGAACCATTTCTCAAAACTAATCTACACGTCTATAAGCTATTAGGAGAGATTTAATCTATGAGATCCTTGTGATATTTTGAGAATGTTGAACTACTGTATTTCAAACTAAGTTCAATTAGTGGTGGCAAATTTTACGGTGGCATTTCAATGTGAGGCACATGTTTTTAACACCAAGGGTTGTTCTTCCCTAAAGCGGGTGCACTGTACAAAAATATCCAGTACTTCGACTTGATGTTTCCTGACCTTGTAAAAATATTAGCAAAACGCAAAACTACTAAAATGTGACTATAGTGGTGATTTGGATACGATGATTGGAATAAACTGTTTCGAAAAGGACTTTTTTGAAAATTTCTGTCCATTTTGTTTAGTAATGATCGTATTAATTACGATCGCTGAACTGCCACTGTTCAGCGATATTATTTAATTTCTAATAATTTTGAGATTAATTCGATAAAAAATTAATATATAGAGATAAAGCTTATTATTTTGTATCGTATAAATCAAGTGTTTGTATCGTCGAATGCATATATCACTGTATTAAATCAGCTACTGTAGAAGTAACATCTATTTTTAAAAGTAACAGTCAAAAATAATTTTTTGAAATTTGAAATTGATTGTCATTTGATTTTTATTATAAACTTTCAAAACTCTCTACATTAATTCGGTAAATCCAATAAAAGTATTTAATAGTTCCCCTAAGAAATCATATCTTTAGTTAAGAAAAGCCACGACATCCCTTGAGGCTCTAGAAGCAATAATCTTCACCTCTTCAGTGTAGCGTTATTACATTAAGATTAAATCTGTAATGAGTGTTAAAAATAATTATATCTTGATTAAAAAGTAACTTTGAACTTCAACAGTAATTAAACTTCTGTGGATTTGTGATTCGATCTAATTACTTATTACTAGATTTCTATTTCTAACTTGTTATGACAGATTTAATTTCCTGCTGTGTTTTAATTTTAACGTGGTATCTATATTGTGCAACTTGTGCAAGTTTTGTAGTATCTATGTACCGTTTTAGCCTTACAACCATTATGTCTTTTGATTTTTGTACATCTATAATAGGCCTATATGCAGGTCTTGATAACTTTTTGTGACAAAAAAGAGTAACATTACTGGATGTAGATTTTAAAGCTGAATTGTAGTACAGAAGAAAAGTTTTATTCGAAAAAATATGTTTTTAAATTTGAAAGCTGTCTCCAATTTTCAAATTTACAAACCGATTTCTCTTTTTCTTTATGTACATATGCTTTCTAGTAAATATGCTTTTACTACATTCGGTATTTACTAAAGTATATTCTGAAAATATCATTCTTGTTCCAAATTTTATATAACCAAACAATCCATTCATTCTCTCTCTCTCTCTCTCTCTCTCTCTCTCTCTCTCTCTCTCTCTCTCTCTCTCTCTCTCTCTCTCTCTCTCTCTCTAAGTAAAATATGGCTGTTTGTTAATCAAATGTCTCATTTTATGTTAAAAACCCTCATGTATTGCAACAGTTGTTACTTATGTTGATGATAAATTTATTCTATTTTCCATTCAGATTAATTTTCTTGTTTAGTGAAAACCAAACAATCGGAAGCAAGTTTGGGTTGGTATGTTTGTAATATGGGGAGTTATGATAAAGGTTATTTCTTACCATTTTACATGTTTCAAGGATCTTCGAGTTATTCACTTCAAAGCAATTCTGTAATTATAGTTTAAATTCTTATATAGATTGAAAGGAAAGGAAAATATTTGGATGAGGGGGAATGGGGGGGTAGTAGTTTTACAGCAAAGGCTTTCTAAACAAGTTTCCAGAGGAAGATTAGCCGAAAGACCGTTCTAAGTTCGCACTGAAAGGAAAAATAGTCAAGGACTCTTTTGTGACAGTATTTCTTATAGAACATTATTTGAAAGATACTCTTTTCATCAGCATACAAATTAATTCCCTAACAAAATCGTCCCAGAAATAGCACCCAGAGGAAGGTCAAGAGAACGGTCCTTCCAGTTTGGCACTAAAAAGAATGAGTCAAGAACTCCGGGAGTAACTCCTGCAGGATAATTATTTAACAGTTATCTACTTCCCAGTTACCAATTAATTTTTTTTATAGATATAACAATTATAATTGGTAGATTTGGTAATTGATGAGTTCCTTTAATAATTGGTGCCCCTGGAGTTAGTTTCTTAGCAAAGAGGTCCCCAAAATACCACCTAGATGAGGATTAGCACGAACGTCATTCTAAAAGTTGCACTCAGAGGAAAGAGGGTGAAAAACTACTCTCCAAGAGTAATTCCTGCATAATTATTATTTTACACATATCCTCTTTTTTGGCCACTAGAAAAGGTTTCCCAAAAATAGTGCTTCCAGGGCACGAAATTCTTCTTAAAAGTGGCTCCAAAGTGAGAGGAAATTGAATCAAGAATAGCTCTTCAAGAGTAGAAATCACAGACCAGTTTTCCCATACTAATAGCTTAACACCCATGTCCAGTGATGTATTTACTAATATGGTGCTCTTGACGCCAAAAAAATTATTTTCTTTTCTTACCTATTGTATTGTGAAATTAATTGAGTAAATACTGCATATTAAATCAAATGAATTTAAAAAATAGGTTTTAATTAAATCTCGCTTTATTTTTTACATTACAGTAAAATGCAATTGATAAATTAATGGATCTATGATGTTGATTTTCATCTGCGGATATTGGATATTAAAATACGTTCAGTTGCGCATCAAAGTCTAATGAGGTGTGATATAATTTTAATGGACATCGAATATAATGCTTTAATTACTTATTACTCCATTTATGTATTATTTAAATTTAATGCTTTATTTATATTTCCGTAAATATTTCCTAAAATGTATCCCATTGAAAAAGTTCTCTTAAAATTCTGCACCGCGCCAGTAATTGTCCCATGTCGATGAGTTTTACGGAATATCAACCACGGGTCATGTGAGAGTCACCGGAGGGAGGTTCTCGTCCTATTACAGAACAACTTATATAAGAAGTCACTGCACTTTACACTTACCAACCTATGAAATAACCATTGAACATATTTCATAAAAATCCTGCTGGAGGAAAAGAAAATTTAGTCTAAAACAATTTTACTTTGATACCTAATAATTTTTTAATGAAAATTGTTAAATTTACTATTTTAACTTTAACGAAACTTTCATCTATTTAATTTTTGTTTATCTCCTTCTGGAGTAATTATTAAATTTAGACGCATTTCCCCCCTTTTTTTAATTGAACGAATTAACTACAACTGTACATAAAAATTGAATATTGAGCATAATTTGTAAAATGATATACTTTATAGAATAAAACTTGACCACCAATATTTACAAATAGCACGTCTATTTATTCAAACGAGTTTCACTGACAAAGTCGCTTCAGTGATGCACGAAGTACGATAACTAAACTATAATTTAGTCGAAGATGGCGATTTTGTCATTGTAACACGTTTGGAAAACGAACTATTTGTGAAAATTTGTATTCTAGTTTTATTCTATCAACTTCAAATATATAATTACGTTATTATAATAAGTCAATTAAATTTCTTTCAAACAAAACTCGTTACATGATACTGATAAATTGCAAAATGATTTTCAAACAAATCTAATTATTTTTATTATAGGATGCATTGAAATAAGTGCTTTCCGATTCTTTGATTAAAGATTTGCTCAATTAAGTTAAACAAATTACGACTTAATGGAGATCCTTCAAAGATGATTTAATAAAATTGGCTTCGTTATACAAGATGTCGTCTTAACAAGATTTCCCTTTGAACGGCGTCAGACTAAATGGAGTGTTTATTAGCTTAAAGAGGGGAAGTTTTAACGATATACATCCCTTATCGGCGACATACATACACAAGGGAGGGGAATAGGTTTTTAGTTATATTGGGGAGTTTTCGAGAGGGAATTGCATGAGGTGACCGTAATGAGGTGATCAAAATCTTGTTATAAAAATTGGATTTGTTTTTTGTGATGACCCTCGATGGGATGGAAAATAAGCAGGATAGTGTGGAATGTCTTTATATGTTTTCCTGGAGAATCAATTGTATATGATTTTGTTTGATTTAAAATAAAATATTTGTTTATATCATTCCTTTACTTTATATAGAGTATGTTTGTTCCTTTTTTCATAATCGTAGAAGTATGAAAATTGGCGCATAGCTTTATTTGCTAACGTGATAGAAGATTTACAATTTAAAGTAATCTTGAACACAATTTTTCACAAATATTACGTTTATTAAATCAAAGGAGTTTCAACGACAATGTCGCCATAATCAGCCATACATGAGCTACAATAATCAAACTATAACTACTTTACATATGTAGTTTAATACGATTTAAAACCGATATTTGTGAAAAATTGTGTTCAATTTTGAAACATCTCACAAGGCAAGTTCAATGTTTATTATGTGATAGATTATGAATTACTTTTATTGATATTTTAGTAGCATTTATGGTATCAATCTTACTATCATTGAGCCGTATGAATAAAATAGGAACACATCATCTTGAGTTTGAGCTTGGAAAGAGTAGAAGGTCGGAATATGAGCATTGGTAGTTTGTGATAGAAATAACATTAATCTTATTCGTCGTTCTTATCCTGAACTAAGTTGGAACATCTGCAAATTATTTCCATTATTATTTTATTCATGTTATATGTTTCAATGGAGTCACTAATAGGCCTTTTTAGAAGAGATTAGGATTAATAAGTATTGTTTAGATAATTATAAGGCAACATTTTATCAAAATCATTTCTGAACTTTTGAGAAAGCTGTTTTTATTATTTAGATCTTACTACAGATACTGTCAAGGGGGTGTGATTGATGTCATAAAGTATCTGAAGTAGCGTACAGAATTAAGTCACATCTTGAGTAAGGTTGGACAAACAGTTTCCTTCATAATCTTGTTCCTTCATTCATACTCGTAGGAAGGTTCAAAACATCCTCTTCTAAAGATCCCATATCAGTTAGGCTCTGTACATACTAACAAAAATACTCATTTATATTTACAGGTTCCCACAGTAAAACCTTCTTACCGCAGTTAACCTGCAAGGAAATATTTTCTCCCTTTCTGGAGGCGTCACCTATTAGAAAAACTTTTGGAAACTTATGGTGGCATTTGTGCAAAGAACGGAAGCAACTAGAGTCGCTTGTACATATCTCAATGTTTTTGAATCTACAGTGGTAGAAGAAATTATTTCCATGAACACTGCTGGTATTTTATGTATCTATTGTATTTAAAAAAGTTACTTAACAGTAAGTGTACTTATATTTAACCATTTTACGAGATGTAATATCTCTATATATCTTGGAAATTTGTTACATTCTTACTATTACCGACCAGCTTCGAATTTAAATATTTATGCAAACATATTGACTGCTTAGAACAATCTTTATTATTTTTGACACAACCTAACCTTTTCTCTGAACGATCTATTACGTTGCCATCAATATACTTAAACTGGAAATGACAAGTTTCGTCGTCATTGAAGCGATACAATTTTCTAAATTAATATCGATTCGAAATGAATAAAAAACATGTATACAAAACATAAAAATACATTAGAGTTAAAATAGTTTATTTTATTAACTTATGAACTATACTTATCACCATGATGCAAAAAAAAAAAATTTCAACCAACATAAATGAGTTAGAGTTACAACATAAAAAACCTACAGTTTAAAAAGTTCAGATTGATGTTTATGCTACAATTTTTATTAATGGTAACATTGATTCCTTTGAAGTTTTTTTCTGAAGTTCTTGTAATGTTGTCACGTTTGTAGTGGTCATGTTTGTATTATCCATTTTTTGGACTTTGTTGGTCTACTAACATCATCATCTGAGTTTACAAAAATATCATCGATAATTTAAAAAACCAGTTTCGCTGTCTACAGTTTCCCGATTTTCATCATTTCTTGTTGTGTTCTCAATAGCTGAACTGTTTACATAAGCATTATTTCTTGATAACTCTACTTTTTTTCCAACTGAATCTTCTATATATCCTACAGCAACTACGCCTTAAGCTTTTTTCAATAACTTATCTCCTTTGTTAGAGACACTTGCAGAGTCGTTTTCAAACACGTAAATACAACAGTAAAATTAGGCTTTTTGTTTTTACTATTCTATTTTTAATTATTTAAAATGAGCTAATTTCAAAAGCATTGGAAAGATACATTGGTGCCCCTGGTGGGCACACACGAAACTAAATTATAAGAATGGAAACTAAGCTGATCGTTTTTCTCTTGCTCTAAATTTGAGATTGAAACGATCACTTTCGTTGCTCTCAACTGTTATCGAAAACAGTTGCTTTCGGTCAACAACAGTATGATGAAAAGTTTATTTAAGAACTTATAAAAATGTGGATTAACATTCAAACACCTAGTCTTTTTTGTCTTTTACTTGTGCGAATTTGGGTAACCAAGTTTTTTACTTATCAAGTAGACGAAGTCTAGGTTAGGTTAAGTTAGGTTAGGTTAGGTTAGGTATATCACTCTCTCTCTCTCTCTCTCTCTCTCTCTCTCTCTCTCTCTCTCTCTCTCCCTAATATATATATATATATATATATATATATATATATATATATATATATATATATATATATATATATATATATATATATATATATAGAGAGAGAGAGAGAGAGAGAGAGAGAGAGAGAGTGATATACCTAACCTAACCTAACCTAACTTAACCTAACCTACACTTCGTAGATATATATATATATATATATATATATATATATATATATATATATATATATATATATATATATATATATATAGAGAGAGAGAGAGAGAGAGAGAGAGAGAGAGAGAGAGAGAGAGAGAGAGAGAGAGAGAGAGAGAGAGAGAGAGAGAGAGAGAGAGAGAGAGAGAGAGAGAGAGAGACCCTAAAGAGCTTCGTATATATATAGCCCCTGGCTCTTTAGGGGCTAGCCGATGTCAAAAAAAGTAGTAATATACATAATTAGAAGTTCAGTTGTAAGGTCGGTTAATCTAATAATACAATAATTTAACATTCACTTAAATGGCAAAAAAACTAACTTTGGAGAATTAAATTTAAAGGATCTTTAAATTTAATTTTATCAACTTGTTTTTCATGAAATAGAGAACATATAATAATAGGCCTGTATCTGATACAATAGAATGTATATAATCATGGCCATATGCAGTGGTAAACTGATTTCATGTTAGTTCTAATAAATTAGCTATTATTATATGTATAAAATAAGTTGCTATGATAAAGATTGTTGAAATGGTTTTATCTTTCAAGAAATAAACTGATTTTTAAGTTCATATAGGCTTAGTGTATTCAAGTATTGATCAATTTCAACTATCACTCGGGTATAAAATTAAAAATCTATTTTCGTCACGACCGATCTATTGTAGATTTTACATCCAAAAAATCGAGATGAGTCGTTTTCAAGATATTGTTATATTTAGATTTCGATTCTTGATTAAGAGAGAATTGATGTCTCGCAATAAATGCCGTATGCCAAGTTTTTGTTACGAAAGAAAAGCAATAGCGTATTCACGTTTAGAAAATTCACTACCATTGTACTTATTTATTTTGTAAGATTTTCAAGACTACCATCTGTGTACAAACAGCTGATGTAGTAGTGTGTAACAGTCATCACAGCTGTTGTACCACTGCAGTGCAGGAACCCAACAACCATTGCTGTAGATCGCAACAAGCTACGTTGTATCTATAAATCAGATTTCACCAGTCAAATGATTTATACAGTGGAATTATCGTTCATTACATAGACTGTCCTAGCCGCTAGCTTTTCACGAAAGGAGTTGCCAGGTTCTATTTCAATTTAATTTATTCCTATTTAGTAAACCAATGGAATGACTTAACACAAACAACACGATTGTTTTTAAAACGGTTAAAGGTTTATAATTAAGTGTGTGTATATATAAACAGATGTTTTATTTACATGATTCAAATTGTGTTTCAGTTATATTAATTACCTCTATAATCTTCATTAGCAGTCAGTGTTGTAATTTAACTGTTGATATAATTTTTGTAATCTAGCTGACCAATGATATCTAAGGGTTTATTTAGACACTCAAAGGATCATCTGTAAACCTAATTCCAAATTTCAATTAAGTTTGATGAAATTGTAATTCATAGTTTGATGAAATTGATAGTTCAGGTTGCTTTTTTACAGTAAATAATTTTAAAAAAGTCATTTTTGTTTGTGAATATTAGATGTGATATTAATTAATTTAAGTAAATAATTTTAATCCTTTACTTATTTAAAAAATATTTATTTAATATTACCCATCATACGAAGTATAGTAAGTAAGTTTGGTAGGCTAACCATCGCCAAAAATGTCGAGACTCCTAGAAACGTATTTAGACTAGGTAAAACTTTTGTTCTGGGAGGATCTCTGCTATCAAATTTTCACAATACTTTAGAAGGTTTCCATTTTCTTCTCCTTGCCGTTTTGTCTCTTATAATATATCTTCACATTTATTAGAACTTCAGGTCCAAATCGTCTAAATCTTCTTTCGTCTCAGGACAGCTCGGCGAAAACTCTAACACCAGTAAAGTTTTCATCAGTGTGTAACTTCTTCTCAACAATTAAATGTTGTTAGGATCAATTGATCCTAAGGTGCTTTCAAATCTTCATTTTTCTTTTTTCCATTTATCACAAATAAATAATATATAATGGGCAATACTCACTGTCAGTGCCGGCAGATTGGGCAGTGTACCTTTCACGTTTCATGTAGGTCTGAAAAAGACCATGTTCAGCCAGCCAGTAGTTCTATAATAGTTTACTTATCTTTTTTATCTTTACGTCCGTTTTATCTTCTGTACTAGTTTCTTAATTAACTTTGCAGTTTATCGAGTGATCTCCATGGACTATCTTTCTTGCCAATACGATGTTGCTGCTCTCACTTTTCTTTTGGCGCGTACTTTGTCGTTATCTTTTCTTCTCCTTTTAATTTTTTACGTATCAACAATAGATATAAATCCTTCTACAATGTGAACTGTAGAATCCGAAATATAAACTAACTACTCATAGGCGTTCTAGTTCTTTGAATAGATGTCATACCTTACCTCCACTTTTCAAATCTGAATGAGTCCACCCAAATCTCAGTTCCATATATCACTTAATGGACTGCGTGATTGACAAGTGCAGTTGGCGTTCGCTAGTCTTAATAATTCAATATTTGCTATTATTATACTCAATAACGATGTCGCTTTAGTTCCTTTTCTTTGATCCCAGAAGGTAAATTTCTTTTCGGGTATCAGCTTCAGATATAAAATTCTCGATTGAAATTTTACTTTTCTCTACTTTATTTTCAGTATAATAGATGAAAACCTCTCAGAAGCTGACTATAGTGACAATCCCGAGGGATCCCAGCTAGATCTATATATTTTTTCACTTAGTCTTGGGTAAGATTCCACTTTTTCAACTTTTCTATTACGTTCTTCTTAACCAACTCTTGTTCTCTTCCATCCCTGACGTTATTAGAGTATTCCCGGATTAGTTCTTGATTTATGTTCTTTTCTTTATTAATTATTTTCTATTATTATTAGGTGATTATTTTATTTTCTCAGGTTTTCGCTTTTAAACAACTAAGAAATATCTAGATAAAAGCTTCTTTGTGATCAGTGAGATATCCGTCTTCTCATGATTTGTTTTAAACTGTGCTAAATTCTGTGCTATATATTTATTATTATTTTAAAAACATACGTGACCAAAACGGTGTAACACCTAAACGTTTGCTTTAGATATGTAAGCATTATTTAAAAATTCTGATACATAGCTACACGTATTATTGAGCCATGAAGATCAGATCATTATGAAATAATCATCAAGTTGAAGAATATAAGATATCACAAGTACTACTAGGACATGAGTTGGACTGATTTGTTTCTTTTTTCCACGATTACAAAATATTTAATCTTTTCCATGTAGGATATTCATGACAGTGGGCATTAAACTGATTCAAGTTACAATAAGATTGTGTTATGCAGTGCATGAATGAGTGGGTGAAACTGAAGTAGATTGTATGTTGTAGCTCTCTTACAAAGCATTGAGCTACAGCAATTAATGGTAGTCCACATCGTGACAATCCCATCAAAGAATTAAGGACCTCTAACTCCGGGAGAAAATATACCAGCCCAAACCAGAACCATTGATGGTAAAGACGCCCAGTATACACATTAATGTTACATGTCTGTACATCAGTCTACAGAGAGTTATTACAAAAGTTATTATAGGCTTCTTGACTTATGGAATTCTAGCAGCTTTTCATAATTCTCTTCATTTAAGCCTTGATGTAAACTAGGCCCTATATGCTTTGAGTTTTGTCTTTTTCTGCAATCTTCGAACACTTGATACATCATATCTAGTATACATCATACTAGATACATCATATTCCGGTGACTCTTCTCTTACAAAGCTACAGCTTTCAAATTGTCTTCTGTAGTAACGTTTCTATCTGAACGAAGAAGATCGGCTACTGATCCATTTTGCTCAAACCTATCGTTTAATTTGTGAATACCTTCTTGGATGTATACTGTCAGGAAAGTGCTCTACAAATAAATCAATTTCGTCATAGTTTTCTGTTCATCCATCAAGGTTTACATTAAACTGATACAAAAATATCGTAAATTGTAATCATATACTGTATTTTATTACAACAACGTGTTGTAGAATAAAACAGTTGTTGGATATAAGTTTCATATAAATAAGTAGTCATACAACTTACTGTATTATCATAAAGCCTATCGTCAACTGACTTATGGACTTCCCGGTATAATGATACTATGGGTGTTACATTGAAGGTTTAAAGGACGAAGGATGGAATTGTACATTCTCTAATTGGAGTCAAAGTAAAATTAGAAGTATTATTTCGTTTTAATGTATCAAATATTAATAATATACATAAAAGGAATAATGTTTGATAGATCTATTTATATATACCTACTATTACTTGTAAAGTTATAAGAGAGGGTTCATCCTTTTTTATGAACATCACTTTCACAGATTAAATCTTCAAATCAACCAACAAAAATGAAGCTACTAATGAATGGAACAAGGTATAATTTTCTCTCATAATGTCCCACTAACCTCTGTTTGTATTTATAACCTTGCTGGCAGGAGACTAATCGCGGAAAGGCTTTGTAACGCCGCTGCGGCGGATGTGGGCGGCGTTCATATTACCATAATCCAGTGGCCCGTCCAGCTTCCGGTTTAGGTTGGTTTCTCTGCATCAGTGTTAATCAGACTACCAGATTTAACTTTAGAAAATACAAACATCTGGAACTTCCCAGATTACAAGAATTCCCAAGATTACAATAACAAAATATTCTCTTATTAAAAATATATATTATGGATCAATAAATTGCGTTTTAAAGCCACCATTTTTTAATCCGTAAACAGAATTAGCATGTTCCCTATGACGTCAGAATATTGGTCGCGTGAGGAGTTTTTTTTATCAAATTTTTCACCAATCTGAGTTCATAATTTACGCGAACTTTATTTTAACTATTACCTGTGATAAATTTACTTGAAAATATGTTGTGATGAACTTGAATGTTGATAAACTTAATTCATTTCTTAACTTTCTTGCACTGTAGGAGTGAAGTTAATTTCTTCTATAATTAGTGTTGTCTCTTCTATCTTGCAGAAAAGTAGTTTAAAGTAATTCCAGAGAGATACTAGAATAATTACAACATTTGTAATTGCTAACTCAATGTTGACAAAGACGGAAGAAAATGTAGAAGTAGAGAGTAATTAATTTTAACAAAACAGAATTATATTTAAAAATAAAAAACTAGACTAGAATTAATTCACAATTAAAAAAGTTGACGGTTGCCATCATTATAATTACCCAGCTCTATTACACAATGTAATACAAGCAAGTTCTATAAATGTAATGCCTAAAAGAAGGTTACTTTGGGCCTCGTAGGAAATGGCATGTTACCCAAAGTTTATTAAAAACAGTTGTTAGGGCCTACACCTGTTTTGTTAACATTATATTTATGAATATCATTACCTTCTTGACGTCGGTTAGGCCCCAACTGCCTTCGAAAAAGTATATATATATATATATATATATACATATATATATATATATATATATATATATATATATATATATATATATATATTAAACAGTTTTCACTCGCTTCGCTCGTGTTGATGACTCAGCTTTGTCGGATAACGTAACTATCAAATATCACACTTTATTCAGATGAGTTCGAAAATACATTTTTGTTAATAATTTTACTATTCGTCATTTTAGTTGATACCATTATATAGAGAATTGACACCTATAAGTTTATATGTAATTTAGTGGGTAATTATGTATTGTACTCTGCCCTGAAATTTAGTGAAGAAAATCTATGAAATCCTTTACTTCCTATCTTATTTTGTAAGAAATAGTTCATATTTGATGTCGGAACACCCTTTTGAAGTACCTTAATCCATCATTGAAGTCTAAGATTTGAAATATTCAAGTAGGAACTGAGCTATAAAGCTAACAAATCGAGCTATGCGTCTGGTTTACCTAGATTATGTATGAGACAAAAATCGCGTATAACGCATGCGCAGTGCATGTCATCTGACAGCTTAATATTATGACGTTCTATGATTTAAGAATCATGAGAAATAGGTTTGGGCCAGGTGACTATATATAGTCATAAATATCAACCGATCAGACATGCACTAACTTGACTAATGTATTGAGTTATAGTTTTGGTGTTGTAGCTCATGTATCACTGATGATGGCGACTTTGTCGACGAAAAGCGTTTGATTAAGTAAACGTAGTTTGTGTGAGATCTTGTCTGGGAGTTTTTTCTATCTAATATCTCACAAGTCAAGCTCAATATTTATTTATTGATCAACGTCACACATTCACTAACCAACCTAGTCCTACTTATTAACGTAGGCATTCCTACTAACCTAAGCAGAGCTGGATTTACTACTTTTATATTGCTTATTTTCTACTTATTAACGTAGGCATTCCTACTAACCTAAGCAGAGCTGGATTTACTACTTTTATATTGCTTATTTTCTACTTATTAACGTAGGCATTCCTACTAACCTAAGCAGAGCTGGATTTACTACTTTTATATTGCTTATTTTCTACTTATTAACGTAGGCATTCCTACTAACCTAAGCAGAGCTGGATTTACTACTTTTATGTTGCTTATTTTCTACTTATTAACGTAGGCATTCCTACTAACCTAAGCAGAGCTGGATTTACTACTTTTATATTGCTTATTTTCTACTTATTAACGTAGGCATTCCTACTAACCTAAGCAGAGCTGGATTTACTACTTTTATATTGCTTATTTTCTACTTATTAACGTAGGCATTCCTACTAACCTAAGCAGAGCTGGATTTACTACTTTTATATTGCTTATTTTCTACTTATTAACGTAGGCATTCCTACTAACCTAAGCAGAGCTGGATTTACTACTTTTATGTTGCTTATTTTCTACTTATTAACGTAGGCATTCCTACTAACCTAAGCAGAGCTGGATTTACTACTTTTATATTGCTTATTTTCTACTTATTAACGTAGGCATTCCTACTAACCTAAGCAGAGCTAGATTTACTACTTTTATATTGCTTATTTTCTACTTATTAACGTAGGCATTCCTACTAACCTAAGCAGAGCTGGATTTACTACTTTTATGTTGCTTATTTTCTACTTATTAACGTAGGCATTCGTACTAACCTAAGCAGAGCTGGATTTACTACTTTTATATTGCTTATTTTCTACTTATTAACGTAGGCATTCCTACTAACCTAAGCAGAGCTGGATTTACTACTTTTATATTGCTAATTTTCTACTTAATGGATTTTTGTATTTCGAAAGTGTCTTCCGACATCAAATATGATCTAATTGTTTAAAAATAAGTTGGGTAGTCAACTAATTCACGAATTTTCTTCACTAAATTTCAAGGCAAAGTTGCATAATTGCCATTTTAGTGTTATAAGTTGAATAACACACGATATATGAACATAAATTGTTTTTTTAAATGGTCACCATTTTGACATTTTTAATTAGATTTTTTTATTATTTGTATAGGGTTTCTATACAAGCCTACTCCAATCTTGATATTTTTCATATTTTGAAGTCCACTATCGTATTTACGTAGATACAACATCGACAATTAATTGACAAGTCGAAAATTTCTTTTTCGGTTTTCTGAGGTGAACGTGATGATCTGACAAAAACTGTGGCAATGTACAAGTTTTGCGATTACCAAACTTAAATTGTACTTAATAACTGGATAGGTAAAAGAATTAAGGTCATAGAACTGAAAGTTAACCTACAGCATAAACACATCTAAAAGTGATTTCTATAATTATAAGTGAATAAAATAAATTGTACATTCGTGAACTTAAATATTTAAGTTGGCGTACTCAAATTACTTTAGATTTTTAACTAGTTTCCATATTGTTATTTAAGTAAACTTCAAGGCAAGAAATAGATCTGTGGTCATGAAATTTCCACCAATCATTGCCAATATATAAGTTTTTAATTCATAATATATTCGGTAAAAATTTGCTATCACACTAATATAGATAATGAAATTGTGAAATCAAATTTTAAAAGGATGTACAGCTTATTTAAAAAAAATTCTTGATTTAACCAGGTGTTTTACTTCTAATTCTCTCACGTATGCATTGTACAGTGGAAGTTATGTGATAAGTTAAATATTGTGTGTTGAAATTTCATTTCAAGAACTTCTGAGGTTCTTACCCAACACCCATACCAAACTTGGTAAGTGGACTTATTTTGACCAAATTTCGTGTAGATGTTTAAATTTTTTAAACTCAAAATTTGGGGTGGCCATCACAAGAAGACACAAAATTATGATTTTCTCAAAATTGGCCCTAACGATTTTGAGGAAACCTATCCGACGTCTTCACTCCAAAAAAAAACCCGCTCGTGTGTTATCGTTAAAAAGAAATTTTCCTACTTACATTATTGTTCACTAGGTTTTGCATTATTTATAACAAAAACAAAAAAAAATCGAAATTTTAAATATAAATTGTCACTCTTTTCAGCCAGTTTTAAATTATTTCCTCTGTTTTCATGTAACACTAAGGTTTACAAGAATGAACGTAGTTTTCAGATCCACAAATAACTACCTTTTTACTAGGAAAAACATTACTATTTTTGTTACAAACTTGAAGTGGATAATGACGTAGGACGTTTGATGTAATTCAAGTTGAATAAATTGTTAAATAATTGTAGCCGAACTGTTTTGGACACATTTTGTAAAGGAAATTAATTTTAATGTAATAGCAGATAATTCTTGTTGAAACTCCATAACATATTCAGGGATAAAATAAAGCAATAAAGCTTAAAGTTTCAAAATATGTTAATAATATAAATTGAGCTACAATTAATTGTTTCGCCTTGTTGCCCGATGATGCCGCAAGGCGAAACAATTGTAGTTTATTTATATTATATAAATATTTTGAAACTTTAAGCTTTATTGCTTTATTTTATCCTTAAAGGAAATTAAGTGTAATCCGCAACATTTCACATATTATACGATCAAAAACCCTGTAATATCAAATGTTTAGAGTTCAAAAAAATACATCTCAACACGTTACGTTAATGTGACTTCAAAATATACATAATATGTACTTTTATCTTCTCGTAAATTATAAAACATTTTCAACGGTATCTTTGTTTGTTAACTTATTTTCATTTGATTTCTTTTTAACGTCGAGTTTGGATATCTCCTTGATATAAAACGAAACATATTTTTGAGTTATTATTTTTTTAAGTGATGGCATCCCTTTGTAATTTTTAAATAGTTGCTTCCAAAAATAATTTACATGTTCGTTATGCTTGAAAAAAAGATATTTTGTGGTTTTGTATTTAGATGGCACTTCTGGGTCGACTAATTTTGACATATCATAACCAGCTGTCGCAGTATACAATATTTGCTAAACATATGATTTTGGCAGTATTCCATTTTTTATTTTTAGCGTTGGAAGAGTTTTATTTTCGTTTGTCGGTTAGTAGTAAAAACAAATGTGATTAATAATTAGTCATCATTTTTCAATAATTATGTAAATTTATGAGTAGTTTATTGTTCATTTCGTATAAACTTATGTTCAAGAAAATATACTATTTGAAAAGTAGAGGAGTCGGTTACTACGCTATTAGCCATTCTGTAGACATTGGTTTGCCTTGTGCGTGTATCTGACTGCAGATAGTTTATGTTTTTAGAATACACGATATCGGACGTGCAGAGTTCGATTAGAGTAGGTTGGCAATTAATTTCTCTGTGTTGTTGAACAATATTTATCATGCACCATCCAGTAATTTGAAGTAGAAATCATTAATCGATACTAGTTCGCGCAGGCAAGAAATAGTATTGAATACGTAGAACACATTTTATTTATTTCCACGTGAACTATATGTATTTAAAAAAATGAATAAAACAATATAATATATCTATTTGAAAATTAAAAAGGCATTTCTTAAAAGCTTTAAAGATTGGATTTATCACTGTGAAATTTTTGCCTAAAGATCCACTATAATTTAATTAAGCTGTAGTTCAATAAAACAACAGAAGTTCCACTGACGACTGTCAAAAAACGTAAGTATTCTCCATTTATTATTTAACGAAATAATAATACAAAGATATGGAACTCTGAAGAGTTAAAAGCTTACAAGGCTGACACTAACTATAAAGATGTGGAGTTTAGTCGAGGCAGCCCCCGACACCGGGTCAACTTATCGTCGACATTTCATCGCTGCATTTGTATATTTGAAAGTGTATTATCGAATAACTGAATTTTTTTAAATGCATACCGATCATAAATATACAGTGTGAGCCATAAGTTACTTACAAAAATGCTTAATTGGCATTAACAGATTTATTTATAAATACAAGGATCCACAAACTGTAATCATACAAAAAGACAGACAATATGTTGTAGATAGAAAAAAAACCGAACACCAGATCTCACAAAAATTACATTTACATAAATCAAACACGTTTCAACATCAAAGTCGCCATTTAAAGTTTAGATATTGTAGCTCATGTATCACCGAGAATAGCGACTTTGTCGTTGAAACGCGTTTGATTTATGTAAATGTAATTTTTGTGAGATCTGGTGTTCGGGATTTTTTCCATCTAATGTTACCTCACACGTCAAACTCAATATTCATTTATAATATGTTGTAGACTAATGTAATACATTTTTGAAATATTTTACTTGTTTTTCAAGGCAAAGTTTACATTTATTCAACAGGGAAACACAAATTGCATTATATAAGTTCAGTCCATATTTTTTCGTTTTAAATGTTCAATATAAATGTTTAATCCTTACAAAGTAAACTCGATATTTTACCATCCAAATACAGAATAGTCCACCAGCATGGTGAGCTCTGGGGAACGCGGAGGCCATTCGATTGTTCCTCTTCTACAATCCATTCTTTAAATATATTTTTTGTGTACAGTCCTAACAGTTGTTTCATAGTGTGGTAGTGGGTCATCTGCTGTTATCTCTTTTTTTCAGAAGAGGCTGAAATTTGTCAAAGAGAGGATCATTTTCCAGTTACGGTGTACAATACCATTTTGCAATTCATGGTAGTTTACCATCGTGACAATCCAATCAAAGAAATAAGGACCTCTAACCCAGGGACAAAAAATACCAGCCCAAACTAGGATTATTGTGGAGAAAGATGCCCAGTATACACAGTTGTCTCTATTAACACATCCATTCATCTTAAATGTCGATTGATCAATCTACAGGGAGTTTATATAAAAGTTATTATAGGCTTCTTGATGATTGTTGACCACTTATGGACCACTGTGTGATTTTAATAATTCTCTTAATTTAAGCCTTGAAGTAAACTAGTCCTATATGCTTTTAGTTTTGTAATTTACTGTAATATTCGAACACTTGTTCTAGATACATCATACTCCGGTGACTCTTCTCTTACAAAGCATTGAGCTACAGCTTTCAAGTTCTCTTCTGTAACCTGATCGAAGAAGATCGGTTACTGATCCATTTTGCTCAAATCTATTGTTCAATTTGTGAAAACCCTGCTTTGATGGAGGTATTAGGTCAGGAAAGTGCTCTATAAATAAATCAATTACGTCATAATTTTCTGTTCATCCATCAAAGTTTTCCGTACACCGACATGAAAATATCATCAATTGGAAATATATATATATATATATATATATATATATATATATATCCTACTGTATTTTATTAGAGCAATGTGTTGTAGAATAAAACAGTTATGGAAAATAATTCTCAGATAAATAACAAATCTCATAACTTACCCTACTGTATTATCATAAAGCTAATTGTCAACTGACTTATGGACCTCCCGATTTAATGATACTATGGTTGTTATATTGAAATAAAAGGACGAAGGATAAATAGAAGAATATGGATGTAGGATGAAAGGCGTCTTTAGGTTACTGTTCTTTGTGACATCAACTGGGGGAAGATATTGTGAAATTATTAATTTCACTACAATGTCCGGAACCTCTTTTGATTCAATAAGAGGACAAATCAATTAAAAAATTCAGAGTTGTTTATTTTAAAGTTTGCACAGATAATTTGTTAGGTTCAGTTTACACTTATAATTGCTACTATCTGAAAGTATGAGTTGATGGGTGGCAATCAACAACTAAACCACTCGAATGTTGAATCGATAGCTGTTGGGACATTACCACTTGAGTGTTGTGTGTGTACCCCAATTTTGAAGTTCGAGTTAGAAGCACCCAGCTCAATAACAAATCTCATGTGTCTACCCTCAAACGAGCACATTCCCACATACAAACACATATACAGTTAAATTTTTTATATGTATTTCTTCAAATATGACCTTACATACTGGATCAAATACATCTTTTATCATCTAAAATATCTGAAAAATATATGCACATACGCAGAAATAAATATAAATTTCTATTTATGCATAGAAATATGCATGAATATATATATATATATATATATATATATATATTACATCCATACAATAATAATATTTCCTATTATTATAATGTATCGATAGTAAAACCAAAACATTCCTGCCAGTCATCCTATTTCAAATATATTACACCATCACTTTATTTATAAAACATATTCATAAGCACACAAATAAATACATACAACTTCCATACAAAAGTCTTAAATACTGTAATTTAAAAGAAAAAAACAGTGTTATAATCAACAAAAAAATATGTATCCACTCCCAGTTTCAACCTTTTTTAGACATTTCGAAGTGACAAACTTAATTAAAAAGACAAACAACATTATGCAACTAAACAAGAAGTAGTGGGGTGCAGGATTGTGTAGGAATAGGTCGGTAAAGGTTAAGTGCAGGGCTAATTGAAAACAACAACAAGTAGAGAAAATAAAAAGTGGACCTAGAATGGAAATACAGTTTCAAAGACAATTTTATTAATAATAAATAAACATTTAGTAATTTAACAAATTTAATTTCCAGCTATTTAAAGTTATTGAATAATTATAAAAATCCTATCTGCCGAACCAGTATAGAATAAGTTTTTATGTCTTTCAATAATCAAAAATTTAATTCTCCTATTTTAAATAATGGCCAGTTTTTTCC
The DNA here is from genome assembly GCA_963513935.1 of Aphrophora alni. Classification (NCBI taxonomy): domain Eukaryota; kingdom Metazoa; phylum Arthropoda; class Insecta; order Hemiptera; family Aphrophoridae; genus Aphrophora; species Aphrophora alni. The sequence goes on from OY740772.1 coordinate 81,025,817, forward strand.
GGTTAATTCACTGCAAAGTATTACTACAAAGTTACGTTCTAAACTCTTGACAGAAAGGACGAAGGGTTGTTCACCCTGATAAAACCGATAGCTACTACTCCTTCATTTATCTTGGTTGATCAATATTTGGTCTCAGTTTAACTTTCTTGTATTACTTTGCAGTTCTATTGATTCATGGTCTTTCTGACATGTGTGTATATTATCTTGGTTATTTTGATGCCTTAGGCCGGTCCCTTTCTTACGTTACTATTTTTAGTTTTTGTTTCCAACATAGGGTGCCTTATCGTCTTGTTCTAGATTGTTCACTTAATAACAATAGTTGACCACGCTTTTGAAAGGTCGTTTATTATTTTTATATATATAAAAGATGTCAATTATTCGTATAAATCATATCAACGAAATTCAAAATGTTGAACAGTAATGCAAGTTACATCGTAAACTCTGAATGAATATACTAATATAGAAATTCAATTTGAAAGGCAAAACTATGAAATAATGATAAAATAACGTAATAATGATGAAATAACGTAACAATACAGTATCAATTCATTGGTAAACTAATCATAAATAATAAATAGAGAATATAAAGAAAATAATTAATGAATAAAAGAATGATAGCAAACAGAAATGATAAAATAATCATTAAAATAAATTCATCAATTGTATTGACGTGAAAAAGGAAGTGGGGGGGGGGGGTATCGTATTGGTGAGCAGTTACTCGTTTTCCTACTCAATATTATTTTAAATACGTATAGTGTCTGATTTGTTCAGTACTTTTATACATTTAGACTTTCTAGGATTTGTTGACTATTATGTTCTCTCGCAATTTTTTCGCTGTCTTCTCATGATAATAGTTACCATTTTCTAAATTATCTTCTCCATCATTATCTTCCGGAGATTCAAAGTCAAATCCATCATCCTTCTAGTAAACCACAAGAAACAACTGATTTGAGAATACTATACATAGAAACTCTTACACATTTTCCTAGAATTAGAAAATGTTTCTTCTACTGTACAAAAAATATACCCATGACTAGTTTATACCTAAAGTGAATTAAGTTAAAATTACGCTGTTGTCCATTACAAGTAGGCTTGAAAGGTGAAATCAATCATGACGACACGCCATGACCCGAATCCCCAAGCTACAGCCAGTCCCATTAAACAGTGAAATAATTTTCTCGGACAGAACTTCACCTCCTGTCCATATCCTGGCATCATAGATGCTACTTAGCAATTCTGCATTTACTATTGTGTATTTTACACTACATACAACCTGCACATTTGATAATTTATCCCTTACAATTTATATTTTCATTTCCCAAAAATGACTTCTTAATTTCAACATGTATGAAGACTAGAGCTACCACGACTGAAAGCCAGTTTCTCATAACAATTTCTTCAACGTATTAGGAAAATAGATCTACTTCGGAGCACTATTTGTTATTCTATCAATCACATAATTAACTGTTTTGTCTCATTATTCAACTTCGAATACCAAGATCTTCAACAAAAATATTTTGCGAATCCGGATCGCCAGGAAACCTTAAAAATGTTTTCATTTTTTGGCATGAAGAAAGAGCACTTCCGCATGTTTATTATTATTTGGCTTCAAACAACAAACACTCTTATTTATCTGCTTATTTTCCGAATATACTTTAGCATTACGAATATGCATGTACACAACTATTGTGAGAGCGAACCAAAACTGGGCACGATCTAACCCAAACTCACGAATATCTGAGTATTAACACCAGCTTGAAGCAGTTACTCAATTTCGTTACACAAATTATGAGCAAAACCACAGACGCCCAGAAAAACTGATTCAGTAAGGCCTACATATGATTTTATTTACTCGAAATCTATGATTTTCTTAAAATTACTTTACTACGAGCAAGAACTACGTCACTGAACGTGCTCACAAAATTTGAGCAGGATAATATTATTATCTCATCGGACACTAACCACTGTTCCAGTACGTACGTCTGTCTTCGTTCCTCGGCTGGGTAAAAGATCTCCCAAACAAAGTTTCACATTTTCCCAAATTGTTGCACGTGTAGCAGATACTGCTTAAAAACGTGATAAAAGCGACGGCAATTTTCTTAATAGAAACAATGGTCTACCATTTTAAAATTAATTTGACCAATTAATCTTTAATCAAGTGACTGGTAATGTTTCAGGATTAGATACTATAGAGGCACTTTCAGAATGAAAAGACGGTGTTAAATAATATCACATGACTCATTCGCTATTTGCATTTGTATAAGCATTTTTAAGATGGCGAGACAAAAATGGCGGCAAACATAACAGAATGTCTTAAAACGTGATATTTATGTGTCAAATTAATATTAAAAGCCTGAAATTAATATAATAAAAACGAAAGAAAAGAATGGTGGGCCATTCTCTGTGCAAAATACTTAAAATGCCACCACTCCACCGATCTACTACGCAGGTACAGTTGACCCACATTTCACCGTCACAAAACAGAAAGAAACAACTTCCAGGATTTATATTCAATGTGTCAGGTGGGGCTTATTCTCGTCATTTTTATTGATTTCTACATCTCTTTCTCTGTTGTAAAATGAAACTGTATTGGCAGGTCTATTTACAGGGTGTGGCCAAAATAAGGAAACAACTTCATTATTACTGAACAAATAACAACTGAATAACTAGATTTGGAAAACATCTATTAACTAAATTAAAATGCATTTTGGTAAAAAAAGACTTAGTTTAAAATTTTAAAGGGACTAATATTAAATTACAATGTTCTAATATAGTAAATCTGTATTAATTAATTCTGAATTAGTTTATTACAATACATAAATGTTAGGCAATTTCATACAGAGGATTGAATGAATTTATCCTATGTTTAAAAGGAAAAATATTTTGCTCATCAGAGTTTTTAAAAAAGGAAGAAAACACAAAATAAATACCTCTAGTCCACGAATACTTTAAATGACTATATGAAATAAAAACAAAAGAATCTAGCTAGGATCTTCGGAATTGTCACTCCGTTACTTTTTACAGTTAACCAATGAGGAAAAGGATTTAAATTTAATGAACCCAAAGATAGAGTCTACCATGTTAGAAATAAATATTTTTTTATTTAATATGTACAATTTTCAGTGACAGAACTAAAATAACATTCTAGTTTACAAAGTTTAAGAATATATCGCCCTAAAATTATTGACTGATCACATTATGATCTGTAGATTTTTTAAGGAGAAATATGTAAGATGATAATTTTGTTTGTAAAATTGAACCCTCTAAAACATATTTCATTTAAAAAATTTGTAACTAAGCTTTATAATTTTGGTGATACTTTTCCACTCACAATTTTACTTTTTTTATATAAGTAGTATAAAGAAACGTCCTCCACGGGTAAACTTATAGTTTCTCAGTAAAATATCTATTGTAAGCTGTGCCGAGTCCTAAAAACTGATTTGACAATTAATCTGTGTCCCTGAGAGTCCTAAAATAAAAAACCTGTGTTACAGACTAAACTAATTTTATCTAATTTTGTATGAGTTTCAAGCACGTTGCACTAAAAAAAATTTCATCATAACTAAAAATTAGAAAATATAATCAAACACAAAATTTCAATTTAAAAAAATAAACTGTTAAGTTTTTGATAAAATTTTGCCAAATATTGACTTAAACAAATTTATTGTTCACCTCTTTTCAAACATAACTGTTCAAGTTTTTATTTTTCAAAAGGAGAAAATGAACTATTTTAGAAAATCGAAAATCCCAAAGTTGGCATATCTACTCTGGAAAAATATTGGTAAAGTGTGAAGTTTTATCACAAAAATAAACGCAAACGAATATTACAGTTGGCAAGTAAATTGAAAACAACAAAATGAACTCCACTGTCAAAATAGTAGCCGTTTTTGTACTTGTGAGGAAATGGCGATGAATATTATTTGATTGGTTAGGATTTAGTTTTACGTAAAGGATAGCCGAGTTACCGGTGAGAGAAACTACAGGTGAAAAAAAAGTTTGTTATTTACAATAACATACAAATGGCTTTTCTTGATAATCCGTCACTTAACATTCAACTTTTGAAATGATTTCAAAACTTTTGCTTCCTGGATGCACAAGAAAAATTCAAGTGTATTGTAGTTATCAATATTTAGTAGTTATCAATAACTAAGTAGTATTATTAGTTGTCAATACTTTTTACCGAGTTCGGCTATCATTTGACTAACAATAAATACATAGATAACATCTTGTTCAGCATTAACAGTGCAACAAATTTTGAGTCTTACATATTTTTTAAAACGTCAGATATCTAGATATTTGATACTTATATGATTTAATGAACGCCATTTTTAAGTGTAAAGTTATAAGGTTTTCATGTACACTACAAATATAATAATATAAAACATTGTACACGATTTGTAATCTATATCTCAAACCGTTCTGGAGAATTCTTGTTAAAAAAAGAAAAAGAAGAACAAGGAAAGAGGCAAACAGGTAGAAAAAACAGAGCATTATTGTATAATTTTTGTTTAAAAAATTACAATTAGACAAATTTAAGTCTATCTAGAAATTTATCCCTCTCACATAGTTAGACTTTGGCTGCCATGTGGAGGGAGCTGTCATAGGATGCGTGAGGGAGAGGTGTAGAGGGAGGTGCGGGTTGGTAGGTCGACTCGGGAGGGTCCGGGGTGTTTGTTGCGGGGAATGGTTGGGAACTCTTGTCGGCCCTGAAAAGGACCACTCGACTACTAAAGGTTTAGAGCACCACCTTAGTGGATTTCTAGGATCGCCAGAGGCGAGATGGTCGCCACTGGATTTTCCTGATCATTCTGTAAGTGCATAAGAGGTTTTACAACTTCTTACTTGTAAATAAAGAGCTAATTATGTATAGTTCATAATTCCTTCCGATTAACCACAGCACTATCCTAAATTTAATATTAAACTCTTCTTTTTTCATCTTAACGTGTTTTTTCATCTTGAACTTTGTATCTAGAGTCATGCCTAGATAATATTCACTATTTGTGTGTGAAATGATTTACTGATTAATGAACAAAGGCAAGTAGTTAGCCTTACGATTTATGTAATTAGCATGAACAGATTTTACTTCATTAAGCTAACTACGCCACTTCTTAGTCCAGTTTGTAGAAGATTGGTCGGTTCTTCACTCGTGTTGGCTTCTGCTATAATTGCAGTATAAAAACGTTGCTACAGTACACTTCTTCCACAATTTAAAAATCATTTTTGTAAAAAACGTACATTTTTGGTCCTAAAACTGTCCCTTACAGCACACCAGATTAAATGTCTTTTAGTTAGAGTCGCAAATCTAACTACAAAAATTTAAAAAAGTATTACATTTTAACCAATAAAGGTATAAAATAACAACAACTAATTTTGTTAAACATGGAATAGAAAACGTAGACACGTTATTTAAATTAATATAACTTAATTACAGCTGTGATTTATTTTCTTAATATATGTTAAACTACCATTAGAATATTATTTTATATATACATTGTTTTTAAAATGCATTTGTCCCAATGACTTCAATATATATATTTTCTTTGTTTTGTAAAGACAAAAACACTTTTGGTCATCATCACCTTTAAATAATAATAATAACAATAATATATTATTATTATAAAAAGATCAAATGTGTGCGAAAACATACAACTTAGAGTCCATAGCTATACTATAGGGAGAGTTATAAATAAAATGGAAGTCTTTTAAGTGGTAGTTTAAATTTTACAGACAGACAGACGTGCGTGATATTATTAGGGTCCTTGGTTTTATCTTCGCCTCCTAATAAAGAGAAATCAATGAAAATGCAATCCAATCCATCTTTTAATGACTATTGAATTGTTTGTCTCACATCTCACAATAACTGCTTTTAAAACGTATACGATACGCATTTCCCAGCACTATCTGGTTAAAAAAAAAAAGCTATATTGGTCATAAATATATATTAATATATATATATATATATATATATATATATATATATATATATATTAATATAACATAATATAATATATATATATATACGTATATACATATACGTATATGGGCGTATTATTTACGTATATATATATTTAATTACGTACTGCGATTTAATTTTTAAATCCAAATAATTTATTTTTCAGATTTGTAGGTAACGCCGTGTTGAAATTTAAGGGGGGGGGGAGACATTATAAATAACACTTTAAATTTGGCCTAGCGTGAGCATGTTATTTTTTTTGTCAACATACATATTTGTAATCAGAATAACTTTTAATTTTATTTATATCCCTAAACATAATAATTCCGGAAGAACTTATTCAATCCAATAGTTTTTTCCCTTAATTACTCCGAGGTCATGTTTGTCTTACTGGTTTATTTTTCCTGTATGCAGGCAAACAAAACAAAAAATATACAGTTTGAAGTATACAGGATTTATCGTCTTGTTTGTGTTGCGACTTACAGACAGACAGATGAACAGAAATCATAAGGGTCAATGATTTTACACACTGACTCCGAAAAGACTCCTTTCCCTCGCAGCGTCAGGGTCGAAAAAAACCAAGAGTTGGTCAACAGAGACCTGATGGAATAGATGAAAGAGAGGGGTTTTAACCTAAGAATACATGGAAAAAGCTGTAGATCCATTTAAGTTCTCTCGGGAGTAATCTCTATAAGTGACCCCCTGAGGTTACTTCAGTACATAACAAATCTGTTGAACAACACAAAAACGTTCTCTTTACTGAAGTCAAATAATATTATAAACTAAATTAAAACGTTATTACAATGCAAGGCAACACTTTATGAACACCTTGTTCATGCTGATTATAGATGCATGAATGCATAGTCTATCGCTGCTCCAGATTGTCAGCTAATTATATGCATGGTCATGAGGCAGCATAATGTCTTCAAACATTATGTCTATTTTAGCATAAACTAGATTCATTTCACTTGTTTAAGTCTCTGGATCACTCTGTGAAATGTAATAAATAATAATAATAATGTTATTAATGTTGTTATTTTGTAGTTAATAAATAATTTTCACAATATGGGTACATTTTCTAATACTACAATTGTTTCCTACATTGATGTATAAAAGTGACAAATCTCTAACACCTTATAAAAGAAGTTATTAGACACCATCATGGTACTTACCCAACTCCAACATACAATGCAATACAAGCAGGCGATCTAAAAGTAATGCACAAAATTTTGTTTCTTAATCCTTTTAGGAAATTTTAAATTGTATTAGACGATCAAGTAGTTTTATCTAATAGGGTAACTTTTTTTAAAACAGTCTTTAACATGGCCTCTTAGTTATATATATATATATATATATATATATATATATATATATATATATATATATATATATATATATATATAACTAAGTTGTATTATAAGGTCTCCACTCGCTTCGCTCGTCTGAGTCCTAGAGGGCTTCGATACGCTCGCGTTGGTGACGTATATTTCGTAACTATACGAATACATCATTTAGAGTGGTCAGGATTAGAAATTACATTTTTGATAATAACTTCGTTAATTTTAATCTTGGAGTTGTGAGGTTGGTATTATTATTACATACAGAATTGAATTGTTATCTAATTTAGTGTATTATTAATTGCATAACGGACCCGGTATGGAAAAAGAACTGTTTAAGATGACCACCATTTTGACATTTTAATTCAATTTTTCTGAATTTTTATTAGTGTTCTATATGAGCACACTATAGCCCCTACACCATTTTTGTTTTTGTTTTATTAATATTTGTGGTCGCTATCGTGATTACATACAAACGGGAATGATGTCGGCCGGACAGAATAACGAAAACCACTTTTTCAGTTTCCTCATGTCATGAAACGTAAAGATCAGTCAAAAAACATAGGGCGAAATTTTTTATATACTAAATGTACTTCGGTAAATAAAAAAGGATGAAAAGAAGAAAATATAAAAACCCCATATACTTCGAGTAATCTAACTGTGTCAAGGTCAGAAGAAAACAAGAGTTGATGAAGAGGAGGAAATCTGAAACAGAGGGATCTTACCCAAAAACTAGATGAAAAAAGGGTTTAGATTCCTCTAGGGTTCCTCAGAATTGTCACGATTCTACTCACTAGGTATAGTGAGCCCACTAGGGGGTTGTTATTTGTAAAAAAGACGCTAACACCAGTAGGCAATAATTTAATTTGGATAGACTAATATGTAGCTGGAGATTGTTGTAGTTCTAATACTAGGAACAACATATTTACAGATCAAGAAATAACACTAATTGATACCACCATGGTTATTGTACAATTGAACAAAACACATCTCACTGGGGAAAATACGCAAGTTAAATGCATTATGAGTGGCATGGTCCAAGCATTGTAATTATTTTAATTTACCATTCATTGAGATCACGTTATAATAAATTTTGTTGTACTCTTAACTGAAAAATTCATCTTTACCTCAAGTAATCCTCTGTGGCTGGTGACCTTATAAGTTGGAAGCGTAAATAATCCGACTACTGTTTAGTATTTCCTGATTCATATACACAAGTAACATGAAAATGATGTCAAGTTTTAGAGGAAATCTCACGGAACAGAATAATGTACGAATTTTTGAATGATAATGTTTTGTGTTCCCACACAACTTGAAAATGTTTTAATTTATATAAATGAAACATTTAACAGTTGTAAAGGGAGAAGTTTTTTATGTTTTGGTTATATAAAAAATTATTTATTGTGATTGCTTGTTTGTTATCCCTCTTACAGATTATTATAAGGGGTACTTTCCGTTCGCAATTTATTTCTAACCAGAATCTGCGCTTATGGAAGCGTGCAGTAATTGTTTTGAATAGCCGCCATTTTGAAATGTAATATAAAATTAAAAAACCCTACACACACATCGTTTGGTCTAGTTGCATTCATTCGTATTCCTTATTTTCATGACGATTGACTTATACGTTTATCCATAACTGGATAACTAATATTTAGTGTTAAAAAAATGTAGTATTTAGATATTCTCCATGTTAGTTGTGTGCGGTGGAAACCTTTCCATCAAAAGTTGAACTTTGAATTGGGAACTTCGAAAACATTTAGAACTAGTTTACATTTTTAAAATGTAAACTGTAAATTGGTTTGAAATCGTATTTAAATTTAAGAATTTCTATTTGATTTTAATTTCTTAAATTTAAGCTAAAAATTATTAGTCTTGTTAATACAATAATTAGTTATAATTGTTATTAATTTGCAATAATATTACATTTTCAATAAATTTCACCTTTTTGAGATTACGTAACAACTTAAAAAATTTATTACTTTGTTCTGCGTTAGTAAATTAAAATATAAAAAAACATAAAAAACGACACTTTTTTTAAAAGATTGTTTTAATATGAACAATGATTAATGTCAATTTATTTGTTTCTTCGTTACGCTTCCAATTTATGAACAGAAAAAGGCGCCATAAAACGTGTAAAATTCAGTTTTGTCGCCTCAAATTTAAGATGGTTAGAGATATGAACAAACTTTAAATACAAAAAATGTTCAGTTTTAAAATCCCTTTAATTTAATATACCTACATTGCAATTGGAAATTTTTTATATATGGGCTTTTTCAATTTTGTGAAATTTAATTCGTTTTAAATAGTGAAATACTTTTAAAAGAAGCGACCAAATTACACATTGTTGGAAAGGGAAATTTTATCGAACATTGTTTGATAAAATTTTAGTGTTTGAGAATAACATCATATAGTGGTAGTAAATAAAATAAAACCCTAAGTTTTGTACTTTTATTTTCGCTATCTTGAAACGGGAGAAAGTAAGTCAAAATGTTGCCAAAAATGTTTACTTTAAATATCTTTAAAATGATGTATTACTTGACTTATGGTAATATTTGATTTTTGAGGGGGGGAACCATTCCCACCCTTCAAAATATGTCTTTTGGCGTACTGGGTATTGAATATTTAACTTAAATTATTCTGGCGCGATATAACTAGATTTAAGTTGAAATAAAGTGTCTAAACTGATGTGTTTGCTCACTATACACACCACACGAGTGGTCTGATACATACTGTATAACGAAAATAAACTTCGATCGTTGTTGTTAAAACTTTGCCCTTTACAAACTTTTGAATATTTTAAATTTTAATTTCCTTGTGAGAGTGTGCAAGACATTTTCGTCGTCAACAATAATTGATACGGAGCAGCACACGTGACATCGTGATGAGGATCCAAATGATAAAAGATATATTTTCGTTTTCTTTTGTGTATTAATGCACTTAAACACACATTTTGTGTAAAATATGTTTAACCGAAATAGATTCCTCACAGAAATAACTCACTTAATTAACACTAGTTGGCAGAGAGCAGAAATTGTGCGCATTAATTTTGCGCAGTGATGTAAACAAAACTACAAAATTAAGCTAATAATAGCTAAGAACAGCTGTTCAGAAAAATTATGTGGTAATTAACATTGCAGTAGACTTTGTCATTCTGATCACCTTGGTTAATTTTATAAGTATGAAGTGTAGTGTTTTTGTCTTGTTGGTTTTAAATGTAGTTTTTTAGAACTTTTGCAATGCATATTCAGTATACGAAGTATAGTTTGAATTTAGCAATCGTAAAAAATGGCGACCTCCGCGTTTTGACTGATCTTCAGATTTCACGGTTTCAGGAAACAGAAAAAGTAATTATCGACATGCCTTCAGTACATCTGTAAGCACGATAGCAAGACGAAAATTAAGATTTGAACATTTTATTTGGTTTAAAGGATTATAGTGTGCCCATGTTGAAATTTAGAATAATGTTATTCAAAATGTCAACATAGTGACCATTTAAAACAATTGTTTGCCCTATGTCATGTGTTAATTCTCTTGTGTGCAGATTTCTATTCTGCATGTAATGGTAACAACCACACCTCTCTACAATGACAAATAGTGAAGTTATTGTAAAAATGTAATTTCAAAACATTGATCTTTTTATATGATCGGAACCGCGAAATCTTAAGAAAATTTCATATTCGTAAGTTACAAAAGTAGGGTCGACTCACTGACACGAGAGAAGCGACTTAAAACAGTTAATTATAGGCTATATGAATATATATATATATACGAGGCTTGCTAAAGCCTAATCGACATCAAGAAAATAATAATATACATAATTAAGAGGTAAAGAAAACCTTTGTGGACCACCTTATATAATGGGCTGGATTTCTAGTTGACTCATGGAAAAACTTCTAACGAGATGGAAAACTTGTAGCTTCAACCACTTCGTTAGATTAAACAAAATAATAAAAACTGTATGGAAGGTAAAAATATAGAGATTACAAGTGCTGATGCGAAAAATTTGTAGTGTTGACTCTTCAATGGTTTTGTGAAACATTTAAATATAAGTTCATTCTTTTTACATACGTCAGTGATTCGATCTTTCTTTATTCAGTGAAGTTTTTATAAATTTACGACTGGAAGTCAATGAACTTTGAGTATTAATTAGGAAATGGATGTAGTAAAAACACACACATTATTTATATGATTTCTAAAGCACGGTATTTAATTTTTAAGGATTTTGTGAAATGATTTGTGCAATAGATTAATCATCTAAAGATAAAAAAGTTGTTGGAAGTAACTTTCCCAGCCCCAGCATACAATTTAGTACAACAGATTCTCTAAATGTAATGCCAAAAAACTTTTTTGTGTTTTAGGAATTATTAAATTGTATTGGTAAATCGAATTGCTTAAAACGTTAGTACAGTTTTCTGAACTTCGTAATTGTGTATGTGTACTTTCTTGACGTCGGCTAGGCTCTAACGGGCTTCATAGATGTGTCTCCATTCCCTTTATTCGTGTCAGTGTTTCGACTTGGAGGCTCTTGAAACTAAAGTAACTTCCACTAAAATACACTCGTGTTTGTGACACGCCAATTATTCACGGGAAGTCGGGATTCGAACATTTTTGACAATAACTTTGCTACGTAGAAGTTGGTATCATTACATACAGAATTGAAATCTACAAATTTGTATGTAGTTTATGTGTTATAAGTTGAATAACACACGGGATATGAACAAAATACAATTTCCAAATGGTGGTCGTTGTGACATTTTCTATTTGATTTTTCTGATTTTCAATTATCCATGAATAATTTTCGGACGTAAGTACTACAGTCTGGTGGTGGCAGTGTTCTTGAAAAATAACATCGTTTCCACAGTGTTGTCTAATTTGAGGAATAACAGTGTTCTTCGACATGTTGTTCTGCACGTTATAGAAATATAACAGTACTATCAAAAAAAAGTACTGGGGCACAAATACCCTTGCGGAGCAGGCCACCCCAAACTGTGACCATCAGCGGGTTAAAGTTCTTTAAATGGTTTCAGGAGGGTATTCCTGTAAGCAGTAAAAATGTTTTGCTGGTTTGTCCCCCTTTGATTTTTTTACCACTCCACAGTACCTTGGAGTCTTCTAACAAACTAGAAACAAAACTTTGAGCGATACCTTTTAATACCGAGACAACATTGGAGTCTCTCTAAAGATCTTCTTGAAATTTCAATCTCAATCAAAACTCTTAATTTTGGATTTCTTAAGGTTTTTGTAAAAGGTTCAGTAACCAACAGTGCGTTATCCTCAATAGCAACAGTAACTGGTCTACCACATTTCAGCAATTTCGTAATTGCAAATCTGGATGGCGATTAAGTTCCAAAGGATTCTTCCCAATTCCTACAAACAGTTTCAGCTTTCTTACACTTCCGGTATTCCTTCAGGATCCACTTTTGTTCCTCTAAATATGGATTTCCAGCCATTATAGAAGCCTTGAAGTAACTTTAACTTATAAATAGAATTATAATTACGATCAATCATCATCAAATGAATAAATAAAATCAGCTGTTACATTTAATTGTTGCAAGAACATTTGATGACATAATACTAATTCATTAGTTTACACATGAGCATTCGTGTATGTGTGTAAAATAAGTAGTATGTTCTTTTAAAATAATAAAAAACAAAAATAGTTACTAGAAACAGCTTTACATTTATTTAAAACGAAAGCAGTTTTTCTCTTTATTCCCCAGTGGCTCTATCTTTTTATATGCAAAAATATGTAGATATTCTACAAGGGACTAGCTCCTGATATTTTATACCTCAAAGGAAAAATTAAGGTTAGAATCGCAAACAATATTCATAAACTGTAATTAACAATATACACCAAAAATTGTAAATGTTATGGTCATGGCATAGGTTTTATCACGAGGGAAACTAATAATTTATTTTTTTTTAAACTCCATAACACTGTAATAGGCCTAATTGTTTTCCGCGAGGAAGCTAAACATTACAGTAAGTACAAATAACAACCATAAACTAACACGTTAAAGTGGACTTTCTAATTGGATTAGTCACTGCGCATGGGCATGTTCTGCAACTTGTCAAGTATATGAGAAATTTCCGTACAACAATGAACAACGACGAAAATGTATGAATATTAATTTTGACAGTTTTTGATGCTTTCGTTTACACATTTTTAACATTCATTCGTTTGGTTATTCATGTTCTAATACAAAAATCTACAATAATGCTAACATAGTTTTAGCCGGTTTTGCTAAAACACATAACATGTAGCCTATTTTATGAATTTCCAAATTCGAAATTAACATCAGATTGTTTGTGAGTAATCAGAAAGTTGGTACTAGCAACAACAATTTTTTAAATTTTTTAAAGTTGTTCTACACAAATGTAAATTAAGTGAAATTTTATTTTCAGGTCTATGGCGTCATAAAATTTTCCATTTTTCTTGGAATTCGGTGAAAGTAAAACTTTTATAAATTTGAAGTTCGGTCGGTTTCTAAAATTGTTTACGGTTTAAATACAAAATTTCTTTTTTTCTTTTTTAAAGTTAATTGATAATGATTGATTTATTGTCAATCATTCTTCTTCTTCTTATAGTGCGCTATCCGTTTCGGACGTTGGCGACCAGCAGGGTAAGTTTGACTCTGTTGACAGCAATTCGGAAAAGTTCAACAGATGTTTTTCCGGTCCATTCCCTAAGGTTATGCAACCAGGATATTCTTCGTCTTCCTGGTCCTCTCCTTCCATCTATTTTTCCCTGCATGATGAGCTGCAGCAGAGAGTATCTGGACTCATTTCTCATGATGTGTCCTAAGTATTGTAGCTTACGGATCTTAATGGTGTCCAAAATCTCTCTGGATTTCTTCATCCGTCTTAGAACTTCTTCATTTGTTACATGCTCTGTCCATGATATTTTGAGCATTCTCCGGTACAACCATAGTTCAAAAGCTTCAATCCTTTTAATCATGCTCTTGTTTACTGTCCATGACTCTGCTCCATACAGAAAAATAGAAAATACGTAACACCTCAAAAGTCTCATTTTTGTTTCAATGGTAACATCATGGCTCTTGAAAACTTTGTTCATTTTATTGAAGGCAGCTGTTGCTCTGGATATGCGTGACTTAATCTCTTGTGTCATGTCCCACTCTCCATTTATTATTGTTCCCAGGTACATTGTGTGCTCCACTCGTTCCAACTGCTGATCATTGATAAATATTCGGGCATTGTCGTTTCGGTGTTTGGAGATCATCATGAATTTTGTCTTTTGACTGTTGATATCAAGGCCATATTTGGTACTAACTGCTGCTATTTTGCTCACTAGACGCTGTAGCCTAGACGCTGTCAATCATTATGTTAGTACTATTATGGTTTATTCGGACATTTGCTATATTTCTGTGTATACGAATTAATACACGACGTTTCGACAGTATGAATCAATTTCATTTATTCAGTGATAAATCTAGAGCATAAAAGTTAACCTAACTTAAACCTAAAACCAAAATAGCCTAGTAGCCTTTACGTCATCAAATCTAATGTTAACATATACAGACCACTAACCTAAATAAAGTGAACTATTATAGATTTAAGTCATGTTAGAAAAGAAGGGACTAAAGACACTATTTCGTACTGCTGCAATATTGAAATTTTCCGAACATATTACTTACCCAGCATACGAAATATAAGTAAGCTTGGCAATCGTCAAAAATTTAACCAATGTTTTGACTAATCTTTATAAATATTGAGCAGAGGGGAATGACGGGTAACTGGTCTGATGATTCACTTTCATAGGAGAGCAGTATATCTCGGGGTTTGAAGGTTATGAAGAAACAGCAAGCTACATAATTTATCATTGTGAGGCTCTTGCCAGTAAGAGGTGTGGGCTATTTGCTTTCTAAAATACTAGTGAACTCTCATTGGACGAGCTAATGAGTAGACAATAAAAATTTGTAGCTACTGAGGATGAATAATTAAGAGGCTTAGTTGAAAAATAGGCCAATGGTGGCGTTTTCAGGTTGAAACTTTTTTAACTCTCGTTTCTCTCTCTCTCTCTCTCTCTCTCTCTCTCTCTCTCTCTCTCTCTCTCTCTCTCTCTCTCTCTCTCTCTCCCTCTCTCTCTCTCCTATATACCTATATATATGTAAGAAGTAATTATTCTATTTACCGCCATTTTGAACTCATTTGTTTTCACACATTAAACTAAAAATAAAACATGTTTCTCCTTTTCTTTTATTTCTTCCTGTTTAAAGGAGCAAAACCTGTCGGTCATCACTTCCTTATAAAAGAAAGGAATAAAAAAAAAACAACCCTAACCCTCGAACACTATAATGGTGTCAGGGTCAGAAAAGAACAACAGTTGGTCAGGAGAAACATATTTGGTAAGTTGAAAGAGAGATCTAAACCAGAAAGAAATGAAAAAAAGGTCTAGATCCATGTAGCAATACCTTGGGATTGCCACGGATGTTTAGATTATGTTTTTAAATGTTTGTAATTAGTAATCTTATTTTTTGATGTAAAAAACATGTTTGGAATTAGTTAAATGCATGAATTTATTGTGTAAAATTGTAAGAAATTTTGACAAATTTTAATCGTAATTTTTAAATTTACCAAATATTTTCTAGTATAAATTCGTTTAATAGTTTAAAAAACCGAAACCACACACCAAACATAAACTAAATCGGACTAAAGTATAAACTCCCTATAGAATTTACTAAAACAAACAAACATAGTGAGAGAAACTATTTCAGTGGTTAGGTTGGGTTAGGTTAGGTTAGACATTTCAGGTCGTAGGATGTACACGTACCTATGATGAAAATCGCAATAACTAAAATTTTATATTAAAAACTCGTAAAAATTGTATAATTAAATAAACAAATTAAAATAAAAATTTAATGTTTCACGCTAATACACATTTCCTCCATTTTGAAAATGTAAAATTAGAACAAAACATTATGTACAGAATGTGACTGTACATTTATGAGTTGTATCTATAGGCTGTATTATTTGGTATTCTAATTTCTCAGGGAAAAAAACATTGACATTATGCAGGTAGTAGTCCAGAACACTCGTGTCTAATTTGCATTTCATTTAACAAAGTTATGTGCTTTGAAACATTTCACAATTTCATTATTCGAGTGTGCATGTTTGCTAAGTGTCACACTGCATGTTCCACAAAGGCATGTTTCATGAAATTCACTTTTGACCTCGTCATGCTGAACACTAATTGACTTACCATACTATTCCATGACAAAGGCTAACAAGGGGAACGTACGTCCCTGAATCATAGTCTGATGACCATGCGGATAGTTTCATATTACACAATCATTGCACAATCAGGTACTTGAAGTAAATAAATGTATGGGCGTCATTATGGTACTTACTCAACCCCCATCATACAAAATGATGCTCTAACTGTTAAACCCAAAAAAATTTTACACCTTGTAGAATGATAATATGTATTGGTTAAATTAAAGGTATCTTACCCAGTAGTGGAGATTTGTTTAAAACCATTCTTACACAAGTTTTCTGAACCTCATAATTGTGTACATCAATATTTCATGTACTAATCTCTTAATTTGTTATATTAAAAGTCTCCACTCAATTCCCTCGTATCGATAACTGGGGTAGATAAATCAAGAATTAGGCTTGACTTTTGTACTCATTTGAAAATTGAACTATCTTTTTGTATTAATCGCAAGCGAAAAAAAAACCAATTTTGTTTACATTATATTTAAACTTAGAAAATGTAACTATTATAAAACTATAAAATAGGTTTTATAACAGCAGAAAATGAATTGATGAGTTACGCATATTTGTCATTAAAATATATTTTTATATACCGGGCAATTTTACAAGTAGAATAAAGGGGTCCATCATAAAGTGTAACTCAATATTTACAAATGTAAATTTGTATTACATGAAACCAAACTGATTTTAATATGATTTTATATTTGCTACTTTTTATTTAATATTGCAACCGCTTAGAAAATAGTCACTCTCAAAAAGTGTTGAAGTTTTGAAATTTTCAACTCTAAAATCGAAACAAGCTTCTATTGGAAATATCTAAAAAACAAAATAGCAAGAAAAATAGTTATAGAAATCTAATCAGTATGGTTAGAAATCATCTTGAACAGTGAAAGAACATTAATTGTTTTTAAATTTCAGCTGGAACAAAAGTAACATACTTTAACAACATCCTGTGCATTATTGGTAAACTCAAGAACGGCCTAACAGATTTCGATAAAATCGTTCACAACGGATTAATTTTATATCTGGGAAGGTTTAAGTTGTAATAAATGTTATAAATACTTATGAGTTGGTACGAAGCAAAGTTTCGGCTGTTAAATATATAGCAACGTAATCATCACATGATCTCCCAATTCCAACATCTGTTTCATTGTTGCTTAAGGCTAAACATCCCTGAAAAAGTTGTGTTTCTGGCCCGCTAGATAGCAGCACCTCTGCGGCAAAATTGCATTACTGATAATTTGCGTAATTATTGTCCGATTTTTGTTTTGTAAGTTATTTTGTAAATAATATCAATAAAATATTTACGCTACGAAGGTGAAACTCTTTTAGATATTTTTATAAAAAAGTTGTTGAGCAAAAATATTATTATTATTATCATTATTTTTAATCGCAGGTAGTCATTTTTTAAATAATAATTTTAAATGAATTTTGCCGTTTTCAGATATGAAATCGGTCAAATGGTCCTATCGGAATCGTGTTTTAAATATACTATCATTATTTCTCTCACGCCCCGCGCCCCCCTTCCGCGTGGCGCACCGCCATACTGCCCAGCCGCTCCGCTCTAACGCGAGGCCCCTCCTGTAGTGATGTGGTCAGGCGCGGATACAAGGGGGGGTCACGGGGGTCATGACCCCCCCAAACGGGTCGAGCATACGTTTTTTTTTTAAACATTAAAACCAACTTCTGGAATAAACTCAAAACCATAAATGATTAAAAACATTAATTTGTCAGCCGAACAAGGCTACCGTACATAATATCAATAACGGAACGGCGGCTCCAAGACGAGACAAAACGGAATCGGCCTGGCTGGCGAGCTGAGCTGTCATTGTCCACACAATAATAATAAGTCGTCGGGAGTAGGGCGATATGCGCACTCGCACCGGCCACCGAAACTGACCTTGGGGAATATCCATCCCTTGACGTTGGAGAATGTAGTTGTAGAAGATTATATGAGTAGTAAATTGGCTATACTTGAAAAAGGACTAAAAAGAGTAGCGGAGTACAAATCGCGATCGGACGATGAAAGTAGTTCAGACGAAGCTAAACCGTCAGAAAGCAAAATTGTCAAGAGATGTACTGTAACCGTAAAGAAAATAATGTAAAAGTGAATCTTTTTTAAAATAACCGTAAAGAAAATAATGTAAAAGTGAATCTTTTTTAAAAATGAATAAATTTAAATTTTTAAAATAATTGAAATTAAACACCTTAAAAGACATATTTATGCCTGTGTATGTTTCACGAATCGTGAAAGGCTGGGTTAATTTTTTGTTTGATATAGATATTTCCCAATAACTAAAGTTAAAACTAGGTATTTACTAACTTAATAAATGTATTTATATTGTTATTTCATACATATCAGTGATTAAAGAAAACCAAAAGTGATGGAACGAAACGCTTACCAGGCACAGGTCCAAGTCCAGGCAGCGGATTATGTTGATTCATATACTAACGACTGAATAAACCAAACACTGTAGTTAGAAACTCTTCAAACAAAATATTTTTGGAATTTCCTTCTCTACAAAATGGCTAGTTCAGATTAGTTGCGTTTTTAAAAAAAACATGAGGTCATAGAGGCTCCTTTAGTTAGATGTATAGTAAAAAGAATGGGTGATTAGGAAGCTAAGCAGAAGCTTTATAATTGGGCTTTCAAAATTCAAAGACATAGTGTTTTAAAGGAAATTTTATACTGAACACGAATATATACAGAACGTTGTAACTGCACAAAGTACAGAGTGTGATAAGGCAGTTGGAGCGAAAGGCTGCTTATTTAATTGCGGCGTCCGTCAGCGCGTCAGCTTGGCGGGATGCGCACAACGGCTCTACACTCGTCACTCGTCCTCCCGAATGTCAACTGCGTCATAGATTTATCACGTTACTCTAATTTGCCGATGTTTGTTTTTATTATGTACGATTTTAATCACTGTGTTAAAGTTGACTACTAACGATTTCTAGATTTATTTACTATTGTTTACATAATAAGCCGATATCAAATATTACAAATTAATTTGGAGGTAGTGGAGAGGGCATTCTTCATATCTCTCGCACTATAGTTCTCCTACATACCACAAGCTGTGTATGATCT
This sequence comes from Aphrophora alni, assembly GCA_963513935.1. Taxonomy (NCBI): domain Eukaryota; kingdom Metazoa; phylum Arthropoda; class Insecta; order Hemiptera; family Aphrophoridae; genus Aphrophora; species Aphrophora alni. The sequence continues at coordinate 81,045,426 of OY740772.1, forward strand.
GTAATTCTATGATATATGATCTATGATACTATAATGTTTGACAATGCTTGTACTCTGGCACTATCTCAAATGTATGCATTTCTTACTATATTATGTACACGAAAAAATAGTTTTAAATAGGCAAGAAAATGAACATTAAAAAATTAAAAATCCATATAACACTAACATTTTCCTATTTCACATTGATTCAGCACACAAAAATTAACGTTTACCTTAAGATAAATAGCGTTTTTATAGAAAAAAAATACTGTTTATTTTTAATTTTTTTTTGTGATAAAATAGTGTAAAATGTGATTTCCAGACGTAAAAATACCAAAAATTTCCCCGGACCCCCCGGTAGTTCGATGTAAGAAAATAGTCATAGTGAAGTATGACCCCCCCCCCCAAAACTTTAGTCTAGATCCGCCCCTGGATGTGGTGCTAATTAGCAAAGCAGCTAACGAACGTTAGCAGTTGCAGAGCACTCCTAACAACTAGAAATAGCTGCTTAACAATTAGCAGAACTTATACTAGCTGATGGCAGCACCTTTCATAAACTTAGAGTTCAGTCCGTTTGTCCATTTCAATTTCTTAGATGTGGTTGTATACTTGTTGCTTCTTTGCGTTATTTGAATGTGTGCATTATATATAATACATTACATAAGTTATTCGCCATTCTAAATAATTACTCCATTTAAAGAGTTCTACCTTTTATATGAAATGTAAAAACTATTAATCTGTTTTGACTACGTCGAAAAGTGTTTGTATATCAGATATAAATTTGTCTCAGATTTTTAAATAATATATATCACTAGTTTTAAAGAGGAAAATTATCTTTATTAAAAATTTTGTTACATATTTTATGTATGAATTAATCAATAACGAATGGTTACGTAGTAATTTATGTAGGAGACTAATTTATATTGGAAACTTTGGTTACAAACTGAAATGAAATAAAAGATGTATTACAAATCCATAATATGGAATAGTTTTGGGTTTTTGGAATAGTAATATATTACTGTTCATATTCTTCCCAGAAACAATGTACAGTTTTATTAAAAATATTAATTGTTTTAGAGTAAATTCAACGATCATTACATTTTACTTAGTACAACTTATTATAAAATTGCATTAATTTTAATTCAACCCATCCTACTTGTACTCCTTATTTCTAAACATCCAATGAAAATGAAAATGTATTTCATTTATATTTTTAAATGATATATGAAATGTTTTTTATTCCCAGTTATTCTTCACAAGTGGTAATAGAATGTACAAATTCTCTGATTCAAAAATATGATGTCTTCGAAGGAAATGTTGTGATGTTATTTTAATTTTATACAATTAAATATTATACAGTTCAATTGGCAATGACAATAGAAGGTTGAGATGTTATTTCAAGGTTTAGAATGGAAAATTTTATAAATATGTTACACAATTATAACATACTGTATATCATGTTTATATATGTTTATTTATACACATAAATATAGTCTATAGTTCAATAATATACTGGATTCTTTTTATTGTTTGTTTTTAGTTATTATGGGGTTGTTATGCAACAAGGCATGGTTAATCATGTATAACTTGTGTTAACAACTGTTGATGGAATTTAATTGTGAATTCAAAAATGTTTTGATATTTCAAATCCGTTCAGTAGTTTTCGAGATACAAATGATTTAATAAAGGCGTGTCATCGCATTTCAATAAAATGCAAACGCTAATGTACGCGGGTTTATTAAATTGTGTATATTTTGGGAATTGTTGAACGGATAAAATTGTATGTTCGAGTATCGCGGTGTCTTGATTCTTAATTTTAAAATGCTCTAAAGTTGTGGATGTAAAACGAAACACAATAATTACAAAGAATTCACACAAATATTGTTAGTGAGTTTTTCAGGATTATTTTCATTTAACATTCATTTGAAGCGTCCTTGTATCAACCAGGCGTTTTTGTTATACATTATTAGTTTTGTTTGCGAAGTAATAATTTAAAACTTGACTTATCAAAAAGTTTGTAAATTTGTTAGTAATGTTATTTTCATTTACTACAATGTACTTTATTAATTACAATTTATTTAACAAATATGAAACATAATTTAATTTAATCAATCACTTAACGAATAACAACAAATATAAACATAATGACATGCAATAAGATGTAAACGTGGGACAAATAATACATCCCCGTAAATCACTCTCTCACATCCTCGCAAAGCTTCTCTCTAACAAAATAATCATATCCCCAGAAAAGCTTGTCTCTTACATGCCCACAAGTTTCTGTCTCTCGTAACCGTTGCATCCCCACAAAACACATATTTTTTCAAAAATCAAAATTAAAATTTTCGAGAGATAACGTATTAGGAGTAATACTTATTTATTAAGCAATACACTATAAAAAAATCAGACTTCTACCTGTGAGTAGTAGGAAAGAGAATATGGAGAGAGAGAGAGAGAGAGAGAGAGAGAGAGAGAGAGAGAGAGAGAGAGAGAGAGAGAGAGAGAGAGAGAGAGAGAGAGAGAGAGAGAGAGAGAGAGAGAGAGAGAGAGAGAGAGAGAGAGAGAGAGAGAGAGAGAGAGAGAGAGAGAGAGAGAGAGAGAGAGAGAGAGAGAGAGAGAGAGAGAGAGAGATTAAACACAAGTAAACTAAACAATACTTTAATAAAATTTTTAAATTAATGAACACAAATTAATAATATTTGTATATTTATATTTGACCTGACTTATACAAAAGACTAACAAAGTCCAGACAGATACTGTTATTGTGCGAAGCGGACACTTCCACGAATTGATACTTGATAGATTCCACGAATCTAGCTTTAGACGATAACAGATCAAATGACTTTCCATTTAATATACAAAACATTTTTACAAGGATCTATGTTCCATCGTTTAGGCTATTTGGCCCTTGATATTTCGCCATTGAATCCCTCAAGAGGAATCTGTTTTTTTAGATTTGGTTGTTCCTGGGCAATCCATGGAGAACATAAAAGTTTAACAAAATAACGTTCCCAATAAAAATTATAAGCAGACGACGAAACAAATCCCTAAGAAGAATCACGGTAACTAATAACCGAGAGCACATGAGTGGAAGGGCGGAAAGTAGTCATCCAACACAAAGATTGTAAGACGAGCGACGTGGTGGGGGGGGGGGTGCCACAGTGAGTCACCTCGGCCCTGCAAGTGTTTCGTGTCTCCCGCGCCCTCATACCCCTAAGAGGAATTATTTTAAATGTATAAAACATGATACCGATTTAACCACTCGGGCGATTTTAAATATTAAAAGTGTAAAATTAATTAAAAATTATTGTCTACAAAATGACTACCTGCGATTTGCATATTTCTTTTTTTAACATGAAGATCTTATTATTATTTTTTTAACCAATAACTTAATTAAAATTAGGCTTACGTAGCGTAAATTGTAATATTATTCTGTTTACAAATCAGTTTTTCAAATAAAAATCGGACGAAAATTCCACCAATAAACATTAATACAAAATGACTCCATTTTGTTGCTGCGCCGTGGTGGCAGAATTTGTACCTAATCCTGGGATGTTTAGCCTTAAACCACAAATATGAAACGTTTTTCAGTTGATTGAATTTTACAGTTCATATAAGTAAGAAATAAATACATGATTTTTTAATGATTAAAACTTGCGGTTCTATTAAATTCATTAATTTATGGCAAAGATAATTTTATATTTTAAAAGGTGAGTATATATTTTTGTGTATGTCATATGTTTGATGTGAGACCCTTTATTATATACACATCAAGAAACTAGTCAACATCCACTGACTGTTGTACACAATTACGAGGTTCAGAAAACTTGTTTAACAATGTGGGGAAGGTCCCAATACATGCAGAAATAAATCTGTGACTTAGTATCTAATTTAGTGTTTTATAAGTTGAATAACATAATAGATATGAACAAAAAACTATTTTAAATGACCGCTATTTTGCCATGTTGAAAATTTTAATATTAAAAATTTTAATAGACATAAGTACACATAGTCTCCTATATCAAATTTCATATTACTATCTTTATTTTGTTTTGCCGCTGTCGTGCCTACGTACAATGGTGGCAATGATGCCGAAAAGACGCCATGTAGAAAATAACTTTTACGATTTTCTAAGGACATAAAATGTGAAAATTATTTTTAAAAAAAGAAGAAGAAAAAAAGTCAAACTTGTCACCGTAGGGAAGTGGGGTTGGTGTCATTACAAGCAGAATTGAAATCTGAATATTTATCTAATTTATGATGTTATGAGCTGACTAACACGCAAGATATGAATAAAAATATTTTAAAATGGCTGCCATTTCAAAATTTCAAAATTTCAATAGTTTTTTGTATAACCACACTATATAGTCCGCCAACCAAATTTCTATCTTTTTTTGTAGCCACTGTCATGCATACAACTACGACGGAGAGATGACGTGTCGAAAATCAATCTCAGTTGGCTGACATTATGAAAAGTAAAGATCAGTCAATAACAGAGGTCGATATTTTTGAAGATTACCAATCTTACCCTATAATAAAAAGGGGGAACAACAATATAGAGATAATTAAACGGCTGAGATTTTCTTTACGAAGACAACTTTGCCATTTACTATATCACAGCGAATGAGTCACATAACAACAATGGGTTAAGTAAGTTGCGACGTTCATTTCAAAGTAAGACTTTAAATATTAAAATTGTATTTAACAAAACATTTGAAAGCTGTTTCAAAGGGAACCAACACAATGTCACGACAATACTGTAGGGGTTGAAACACCTTCATAGTGATGTATTCGGACCAATAAATCCTGAATCGCTTGATGCTAATACGAAGTGTTGGTATAAAATAACCAAAATAATTTTTAAAACATTATAAGGAAAATATTATCCTCAGAAATTAAATCTCCTCTATGAATCTTCCACTGTAAGAAGCGATGATGGAGATTATCTTCTGATAGGTAGGTCCCAAGCTTCGTTGTTTTTGCTTTCCGCATCAACGGACTCTACATTTATTTTTATAAAGCAATTATAACCGAGAGGTTTTTCGCCTTTAATCAACAACAAAAATGTCTACGGCTAGAGTCTAATTTGAGAAACAAATCTATAGACAATTTATTCATTACCAAACGATTAGTAAAATTGGGGGGGGGGGTATGGTGGACCTATGGGGTATGTGGGTAAGCCTATCTTTGGTACCACGTTTTGTGAAAAAATAGGTCCGCGGATTTTCCGATCAAATTACTTAACCCTGTCAAACCCACCAGCACACCAGGGAACTAGCTTTGATAATGAATTTGGAAATATTAATGTAAACTGACCAAACAGAAACTTACGATATAAACTAGACATACATTCAAACGTTGTACCCTGTTGTCTATATTTGTTGTCTATTTATGACTATTCAGTCATAAAGCCATACAAGGAGGAAATATCTAAAATCTGAGCATTATTTTTGTCAAATGGCCTCAACGGAAAACCTAAAACACCAAGAATCTTGACATTAAGAAATAGACAGAACTAAAAACGTATAATCGAGTTAGTAAGCACCTATCTAACTCCAGGTAGTAAACTCTACTCCTCTTCTGCGCTGGACTACTCCGTTTCGTAATCACTAGCAGAATACCACTCCACTTTCTGCACGAGACGAAAATACGCATTCGTGCGTAATCATATGGCTTCGTAGGACATCGAGATGACTCGGTTACATTTCGCTAAAAGGGACCGCGTCACTATTGTTTGCTTGTTAACACACCCAAATCGGCATTGTTGGGGGAATGATAACCAATAAAATGTATTTAGATCCTTATACTCTACAATTTAACTAAATTATATCAAAATTTATACAATATTCAATAAAAGTTAATGTTAATCGGGTTAAATACTTAACCATGGTAATTATTACCTTTGAAATATAATCAGTGTCAGTTCATATTTCATAAGCAAGCTTATGACTTATTTAAATATAAAAGTATTTTTTCAAAGACTATGCCCATGATTAATTTTCACTTATTTAATGACAACTACTGAAATGACATATTTGTTGACGAATAATTTTGGCAGATTTTTATTAGGTTTCGAAAAAGATGAGTGGAAAAGTTTGTGCAATGTTTTGACACAGTTTATTTATATTGTAACCATCACTTGAACAGTCCAATCCTGATCACTTTATACAAATTGTCATAAACCAGCTGTTTCTTCATTTTATTTAACATTTTAAATAGAACCCTTACCATTCCTATTTCAATATAAAACACAGTTCAAACTTAACGAGTTGAAACATATCCTAAAATAGTCGTTAAAAATTAACGATTATTGTTGCAGGTTTAACAGCCAGAAACCGTAGAACTATGGAGTAGTCACGTTTAATAACTATTTTATGGCAAATCCATAAATCTGTGGATAAATGACGCTGTAATATTTGAAACGAACGTTATAAACGAGCCGATGTTGTTATTTAGGTTCTCAAATGTGCTTTTCATAAAACTAGGAAATTACTGGTTTTATCATGCGATTATAACAGTGCAATTACTGGAAGCAGGTGTTTGTACAACCGGGGAGAGTCATTAAATAGTCTTCAATAATATTTGTTTTCTCTTTTTTTAAAAGTTTTTTTTTTTTAAAGACAAAGGAATCTGGTACTCCCAATAGTGTGAGATTCTTTCTCATTAAAAACCACTTCCTTGTTGTTGTACCCCTACTACGTTGACAAGGATTCAGGAATAGTTTTCCATGTAGTAAGCTGATAAACTCTTTACATGGAGATGTCGAGAAATGAAAAGAACAGAACAAATATGAAAAAAAACAGAACTTTACATATCCGTGACAAGAACAGATAACCGTGAGTTCAGACAGAGATAACCTAGCGACAGATCATGCAGGAACCCTGGTTGAGGTGTTGTGTAGGCAAAGGTATGGGATATGGGATTACCTTACATTACCTTATTAGTGTAATATGTGGCTGCCTTGAATGCATAGTCTTCTTTTGCTGTCTATTCGGAAAAGAAATTCTCGAAAAACCGCCGGCTGATTGATGCAACTGCAACAGAGAAAGTGTTAAAGTGTTGCTTGCAATATCTTCTGAACTACACAAGGTCTTGTCTCATCCATCAGCGTTGCTCCTGAAACAGAACTGAAAGGCATATCAATTAGGAAACGTCACAATAGGACCAGCAAAGGATTGAGGTCTGTCCTGCGTTACATGGGTCGAGTAACACAGAACCACCTCGTGTTTCCAGCTTAACTGTAGATTATATTTTTGGGTACGAGTAAATTACATATGTGAAACAAGTCATATAGCAAAAGGAGCCGAATGTAGACGTTTTTCATGCCTGACACAATATATTGCTATTTGAAATTTGGGATATAAGTATTTCTTTAAAATTTCAACGGCTAGCTTGAAGAGATATGTTATTATTTTTATTCAAGAATATGCAATTTTAGCACGGAATTACAATCACATGTTGATACTAGTTTATCACAGTGGTTAATCATTTAAATCACTGTTAATCATGTTGATATGATTGATCGGAAACAATAATTGGTTTCACCGCATAAACCCATCACTAGGTAAATTACTTGCTAAACTAATATTGTAAAACGGTACTGAAACCAGTTGTGGCTTACCACCCATCTCATCAGCCTATAGCCACGTCAGACACATGCCATTCAGGAGTGACCCTTATAACAAGAAAAATCTTTAACTAAAATAATACATGAACCTGTTAACATGATACATACTACTAACCTTTCTTAATATTTATACTGGAATGTATAAGAATGAACCCAACACAGTGCCCTTCCACATTGCCTCCAATATTTCTATTTTTTTTTAAAGATAAAAATTCTGCTGTCAGATTCATTTTAAATTTATTCATTTCTAACATTTTAACAAATTTTGCTCGACCAGTTTTTCAGAAACACAATCTACAATTAAATTGGTTTATGTACTCATTTGGGATTTTCGGGAAAGACACTCGTTCTAGTTGTACCCATTATAATTATATCTGCAATTTTAAATAAATTTTCATACAAGAATTAGAAGATTCCTCTTTCTCCTGCCTTAAAAAATAACTTTAAACAATCTCATATGTAATTCGTCAGAATTTAAATATGTTCTCCAAAGATCTCGACCGTGCCACTTAACCTGCACAGATGGGGATGGTTTAATTGGAAAGCTTAGAATCTGAGGATTAATAGTATATAGAATATGACCGTGAAACCTAACCCAAGGTCACAAGCGCACTTTTGCGGGTTTTTGAATGGTTTTGGCTACAACCTTATTAATACACATTTCTGGAGTCCCACCTCGTCGATTTTCATGCAGTTTCATTCATGTTTTAAATGAAAGAACATTTTACCATTATTTGAAATGTCAACTTTATTTCATTTTTATAAATAAACACCATTATACAAATCACGCTACAGTCACTATTAATACATTTTTTGATGTATTGAACCTAATCAGCTTTTTTTAATATGAATTGTTGCTATGGTATCTTAATTTGTATTTAAAATCACACAATTGAGTTTAAAACCATTTCCAAAATTATTTTACATTAGCCTACGCTAGGCGTAACCTTTTTTTGTGCTGAATTATAAAAGTAATGGATCTAATTAAATATTTTAAGCATGCAATACTATTTAGTTGCTATGATAACTAAATTTGTATCTAAAATTACAAAACCAAGTTTAAAACACTTTCAAAATTATTTCAAATTGGTCTATACTAGGCCTAACCTATCTTTGTGCGCTAAAAAAAATCCTTCATTCCCACTCAACCTCATTGGAAAGCTTAGGGTATAAGGATCAATAGTATAGAGGTTAGTGTGATCTAACCCACGGTAACGAGGGCACTTTTCCGGGGTTTTTTGAAATGGTTTTTTGTGACAACCCTCTTAACCCCTATTTCTGAGTTCTACCGAGCCAATTTTCGTGTGGTTTGTTTTAAATTAAAGAACAATTAATGTACCTTTCTACTTTTTACCATATTAGATTTTATTACTATAGTTATAAGTTTTTTAACGTTATTTTATTCTGTTTGATGTTAAATTATTTTTATTATTACAGTCACTGTAAGAAAACAATCATATTTGAAAAGCTAAGGTTGTAGTATTGAAGTATAAATTTAATATTTTATTTACACTACAAACTATAAAAATATTGAATAAACTTTTAAAAATACGAAATGCAAAAATGAGGCCACACTCGGAAGGGATCTACGTCCGTTGCCCTGGGACAATTTTTTTCCTAACCCTTCCGAAACGACCTCGGTGGGGGGGGTTACCTATTATATAGGGTCATCAATCTTTAAATTTCACTAACGTTTTAACGAAATTTATTTCTCCACTAAAATACTTTCAGGGGCTCATTATAATGAGTATGGGCGTAGCAATCCCGAGGCACCTAGCTTGATCTTCACATTTTTTCAAGTAGTTTTGGTTTAGATCCCTAGTACTTTTTTATCTTTCCTATTAGGTCTCTCTTGACAGACGCTTGAACTTTTCCAAGCTTGACGCTTAAGCCGTGAGTATTCGAAATCTGGGTGTTTTTTATTTTATGTTCTTTTCTTCTTCTTCTTCTTCTTCTTCTTTTTTAATATATATTATATATAAGGCGATCATGACCGACAGGGTTTTTCACCTTTAAACCACAAGAAAAGAATCTACAGGTAAATTTCAGAATTTCTGAAGTCTTTTATAACAGATCCTTAGACAAATTTATTGGCTGTTTACATATTATCAGCATTGTAGGGGAGGTGCCTACAAATAAAGTTTATTTGCATCCTTTCAACTCTTTATTTTAGTAAAATTTTATGAAAATTATCGCAATAGCATTAAAAATAAAATCAAGTTATACGTTTGAACATGCTAATTACGAGGTTTTAAATATACCTAAGGTTAGTTCGTATTTAAACCCTTGTTATTTCTAGCAAACCCTGTTATTGTTGATGAAACAAAAATAGCAGCTAATCTCGGTTGTAAGAGTTAAACTTAGTTAAGTTAATGCTCGAACTGTGATGCCGTAAATGTAAGAATAAATCAGCTGACTCTTTCTTCAAATTTTAATCTAATTCAACATTCCTTTCCAAAACTAACAATTTTACGAATTTAATAACATGTTAGTGTTTCATTAAAATTACCACATAAATTTGAGGTTAGGTTAAATAAATAAATCGATGCAAGACTATCTACGCAAAACACACACACACACACACACACACACACACACACACACACACATATATATATATATATATATATATATATATATATAATTCTTGTATTTTAAATACAGACTTATTATTTTGTTTTTCCTCTTTTAAATAACAAAACTATCGCAAAACCTTTTCACGGAAAATAACACTAGAGTTCAATACTCTAGCTGTTTGCATGTTATCCACATTTTACAATTCAAAATAAATTAAAACTTTAGTTCTTAAAAGCGTTTTCATATATTGTACACACATATTTTTAAATTTGGAATTTTTTAACCTAGAAACCTGTTCCCCTTTAATCTGCCACTTTGAGGGATTTGAACACTTACAACAAACCGAGAAATGCCAATTATACTACACCGTATTAAACTGGTAATAGTCTATTTTCAGTTAGACAAGTACTACGACAAAACATGGTAATATTAAAACTAACCTAAACGATTACAGTCAGGTACTAAAATAATACTATCATCACTCTGTTTAGTTTACCTTACTGTCGAGTCTAACCTAATTTCTGTTACGTTTCGGAAAGTTACTCACGAATGTAGGCGTGATGCGAGTATAAAGAAAGTGTGCCAAAATGAAATGCCAACAGATGTGAAAGGCAAAACACGCAACATTGATAAATATCTTGTTTCATATTAGCTTTACCGTGTAAGTAGTTCTGCTGGGACTTTCGTTTCTTTATTTCCATCAGAATATAGAGTTTCTGTTATGGTAAGAGAGTTAATAAACTTATCATGTAATGTATCACAGTCTTTTTTTATTTATCACATTTATAGTAATAATAATAACTAAGAAATAGAAGTACATCCATATGGAGAACATTATTTGATGGGTCAAGAAATAGTTCTCAAATTTCTTTGGATATATTAGTTTTGAGGTGCCCAATGTTCTAAAAAGAGGTTTTTGAAAACGATATATTTTCTGTCGTCGTATAGCCCAAACAAGTGGACCGATTTTAACTAAATTTTCTATATAGATATAGATCAAAATTTAGGCGTAGTTGCAATAGAATATTAACTGATAACATATCTTAAAATTTGTATCTATGATAAAATATATCCTCAAGGACCTTAATAGAACATACTGGTCGCGATATCACACAAAAAAACGATTAAAGAGTTATTATTATAAAAAAATAAACCATCCGTGCAGTTATTACATTAGATTTATTTTTTCTCAAAATTAATTATACCGATACCGATAAAATGTTAAGATTAATGTCTTCAAAGAGTATACCAAATTCCAAGCACAATTATTGTCAAAAAATGAAAATGAATATTCATTACCATAAAAATAATACGATTTCAAACAAAAATGATTTAAAATAAGGCCGAGTTTGTTGGTGTCTTCGTCGTCTTACAAAAACGTATACTTTTTTTTACTTAAACTCGTGACTGGAAAAAAATGTAATTTTGGTGGTTTTGAATTCCCCCTCTCATGTTTCGTACTGAGAGGAGTTGGATTAGGAGGTTTCCGCTTTATAAACCTTTCGGGAACTATTCTTTTGGAACTTAAATTTGGTTCGTTTGTGACATGAACTCGTTCTATACAATTAATTTTATTATATTTGATTGAAATTGATTTTTTTATTTTCATAGCGATGAGGGTTCAATTTCATCTTTTTTTACAAAAATAATTATTGCTTGCAATTTGCGTTACTCTTTAAAGAAATTAATCTTCTAGTTTCAAGGATATCAGTAGAGGTAGAGGCAACCAAGTTGATGAAGTCGACAGGTACAGTAGTCCATTACTGCACTTCTGCGGACATTACCCCATAGCTAAATGCAATGCCCAAAAGTTGGTCCCTTGAACCTTGTAGTAAATTGCAAATTGTTTTTTCTGATTTATGAAAAGTGAATAAATAGAGATCGAAATTTCTGACGATAACCAAACTTATCCTATACTTCGTATGGGTAAGTAAAAAGGAATAAAAAATAATCCTCTCGTTCTCGATCATACTAGTAGCGACAGAGTTGGAAAAGAACAGGAATTGGATAAATGAGACCTAATAGAAAAGGAAAAAAAAGAAAGGTATCTAACACAATACTACATTTAAAAAGATGTAAATCCAGATAGGTCCTTCGGTAATGTGTAGTCCGTAGTCACTGTAGGCGAACCCCGTAAGGAAGAAGAGCATGTTTCGTTTCTTAGTAAGAACATGAAGGTCAGCTGAACTATACTATGTACAACGAATCGTGTCTCTTGGATAATTAACCAATAGGAGAGCAAGATTTGTAACGATATCTTGCAATACTAATAAAGTTGCGCAAATAAGCAGTTTTATTTTGTTTGGGTAGTTTTTTATGACTTAAACAGTAGTTTTAGTTTTATCAATTTAATCATGTTCAGTCTAACTGATACATTAACAATACGTCGATAATAGTAAAATATTTATTAGTTAACCTTTACCCCCCCCATCTTAACGGTAATAATTATTTCCCTTGTAAATAATAGCAATTTAACAAGTAAATAAATAAATATTACTTTTAATTGAAGTTTCTGAAATTTAGGTAGAAAGATGTCTAAAAGATTTAGAGTTTTCGTTGAGAAATTTCTGATAATTCGTTTACAAGGAAGGAAAGCGGTTAGATTGTATATTTTTTAAATTGTTCTGTAAATTATGCTCTTTGCAACTGTGATTCAGAATTAAGTTCAATATCTAAGATTTTCTGAGCGACTTAAATAAACATAACTGCACAAAAATCGCTGTGCCGTTAGAGCGGGGAAAAGATTTGGCAAACCCTCATGATCCCTATTGGTGTCTTCAAGGTCAGGTTTTCTATTGACTCCTCCCTCAACGCACTTAACTTGTGGCGGCTTGTATATTTATATATCCTAAACCAAAATAAGGCCAGAAACATGTCTTGTAAACTAACGAAATTTATAAACTGTAGATCTAATTATAACCAGTAACTTAATTACTATGTAAAGTGTAAATTTATATGAATTTGCATAATAAAAGTAACAATATTCCAGTACAGAACACAATCAGGATTTGTAAAACCTAAATGTCACATCATTTAGTTTTGTATTGCATCATCATGTGTATACATTGGACATATTGTTGCAACAGTTGCGTTTGTTACATTATTTAAAACATATTACATGCTAAGTATTAGTTCGTCATCTACCAGCGCTGTGTATTACTTTAATTTTATTCATCCGAATAGCGTATTGAGAAAGTTGTGTGCCTGTCTGTCATTGTCGTGTGTACACTGGCTTTACTGGTGAAACGAGTGAACTGATTTTGATAAAATGCGGTGCGTCGGCATGTTTTGGCCTTGTATCTAGTAATTTTGAATAATTTAAATTTGGATGTGTTGTCGTGAGGTATTGCATTGTCATAACTCAAAATTCCGAATGTTTCAAGGTATGTTGAATGGATTTTTCCGCTGTAAAATATAGCATTTGGAAATTCAAATGCAAATAAAATTTATTCGTTACACTTATTTCATGGTTAGTAACTTAAAATTCTCATTGTTTACATATGTTTTTTATATATTTTGCTCAAATTTGTCTTCCAAAGACCCACAAACAATTTCTGGTCATCATAATCACAAATATTCCCATTGCGTGTTACTGCTAAGATAGAAAATTTTAAAATCTTAGCAGTTTTCTCAAAAGAGACTACCGATTTCGTTAAAATTTCGGTGAAACGTAAAATACAAGCTGGTATATTCATGATAAGTAGAAGAAATTTACGGTTCGAGAATTGGAATCAAATAAAAAAAAGAAGCTTTATCGCGTTATTTAAAAAAAAAAAATTTGAATTAAATTAAATTTATTTTTAATTTAAAGTCCCAAGTGAGACTGGTGTTATCTTTATAAACAAACTTCCTCAAAATTAATCAAATTCAGGATAAAAACCTTTAAAAACAGTCTGAGGGAGTTACTACTTTCTGAATAATTTTATTCGGTAGGGGAGTTCTTCAGCCATAATTGGCAAGTAGCATGAGAAAATTCTCGATGCTTTAAGATTTGGAATACAAATTTGTATATAACGTTTCATAAAGTTCCTGAAGTTTGGTGTGCTTCTAAACACCCTGTATAATATAATTATATAAAACACGTATCCAAATTGACTATTAGGGGCACTCTGAAATAACAAATATTACAAAGGAGTTTCATGACTCACGGAAAGTAGAGGACAAATGAATGAGGTACAGAGAAGAGAAGCATTTAGGGTCGTATATGGGTACCCTACTGTATTAGAATCACCGGGTTTTGTGGTAGCAGAAATAATATTTTTATATGGTAACACAAGAGAATTTATGAAAGAAAGACGGTCACCACGAAGACAAAGGATATGTGAGAGAACGACTACAAGTTAGACTTATGTAAAGATTGACAATAGAATATGAAAGGTTAATTATTGCCTAACTATGTTACTTTTAGGACAAGGTTATTTTGTCACTTGTACAGGATACAAAACATTCCTAACCTGACTGTGTATGCTATATAGAGTTAACTAAAATGACGCGTAAGATATCGTTTTGTATGCGAAGGAGCAGTGAAAAAGCTGGAAATGGAGATAGAGGAAATAAAACCAGACAATGTAATGGGGGTCATGGAATGATTTCTCAGATTCATGTTTGTTGACTATATTATAAGAAATCCTGGAGATAAAGAAAGAATATGAATACGGTAGTGTGGGACTACCCAATAGATACTTCGTGTAAAAAAGGAGGGTGCCTTAAAGAACAAGGAAAGTGACTCCAGTAAAGCTGAATAAATAGTTCCAAGTGGCAAAAAGTGTTGCATATTGAGTAGGTGGGACACTGGTGACCTCTCTAGGTATTTAGTCTTACCCGACCAAGCGATGCTCTGGCCGGGTGGCTCATTCATTCCCAAAGCTGCTCGAGGGAAAAACATGCAAAGGGAAATGAAAAGTAACAAGCTAGGCGGACGAAATTGATCATTTCCTAGGCAACGCGGAGATAATAAACCGAGTAGAGGAAAGTTAAACAGGCCTCTGAGGAGGAACTAAGGAATTACACTCCTAACAGAAGAACCACCCAACAAAGAGCGGAATACAGTCCATGAAGACCTCAGAATCATGAAAGAAAGAATATTCCGCTACCATCACTACGACAACATGGTAAGAAAAATTACCCGCGAGAGAAAGCCTGAGTGGGCCTAAAGGAGAACGCCTAAAGGAGTTGGGTCTGGAGGAGCTCTATAGATGGGAGTTTCCGTCATTGGAAGAAGTAAGAAGGCATAACAGATCTATGAAGGTTGCAGTGCAGTTCACCTATTACTAGTAATATTATATCACCACTATTACTAGGCTGTGTAAGAGTTTTTGTGTTTCATATGTTTATCACTTGATAAAGAAAGTTGATGTATATTCTCGAAACGTCGTGTATGGATTTATATACAAAAACGATGGTAAAACGCCGAATAAATTATACCAATCATTAACTGTCAGCCAAGCATTCCGTCTTTATTTATTAAATTCAGTTATCCAAACTCATTTTAAACTGTTTTATTTTTTATTATATAAATTTACAACTGCATATTTTTTATGTATACAAATATATATATATATATATATATATATATATATATATATATATATAACGCTCTTTAGCGTTAGATATATTATTTTTAATCTCATTTGAAATATTATATTTACAGCTTCACATAATGAAGTTCGCGATATTATTGTCTTTTAACGATATAAACATTCATCAAATATTGTATATTGTGTAGTCATTCAATATACCGTAAAAAGTCCCCTTTTCAAGGTCGTATTGCTTCTCAAAGGTTTCTATTGATTCCTGTACGGAAATGTACAATAGTTTCTTTGTATTGAATATTATTAAATATACAATTGTATAAAAGTCGGTTTGTATTCATGTTAAAATAACAACTTTGACAGCCATTTCGAACAAGTAAAAATAAAATATGTGCAATTAAATTAATTATACTAAATCGTTTTCTACTTATATTTTTAATTAACAAGTATAGGGTAAGTGGTAATTGTCAACAATTTTAACCTCTATTTATAGCTGATCTTCGGGGAATATTTAATGTCGAAAATTATAACTGAGTTACGAAAACAGCAAGTGACTTTTTTTTATCCATAGAGTTTTTTCCACATACATATAGTATCAAGAATAGCTATAGTTGACAAGTGCGAATGGAGTAAAAAAATCTTTAAATAGAAACAACACCAATACGTTGTTTGTCAAACGAATAACATTTTGCATAATTTTGAAATTTAGTAAGTTTATTGACAGAGCTTGGTTAGAACCATGATGGTTAGCATCAACGTGATTTTCTGTTTAATTACTGTATCATTATGGCACATGGCAGCCCAAAACTATGAACACGAAATTGAAGCGTTAGTATTCATTGCAGCAAAGTCGTGCTATTAATAATGCATTAGGCAGTGGAATTTAGTTGAGGAGCTTACTGCTAACAGAGAAAGGTCGATATATATTTATAGTTATGTACCGGGTGTACAAGAAGTTCTGACAGAACAAGATGTAGTTAGGGAGGAATAGACTTGCAATTACAGTGTATACAGGGTCGGGCGAAAGTTCACCAAGGGTTCTAGTTTACTTAGAGAGATCTTCGTACTAGAGAAATGTACAGAATGTGAGGAAAGATTGTTGGAAAATACAGAATGTACCAAAAATAATAACACTTCTTTACATTTTTTTAAATGTAAGTGTATCTATATTTTACTTTTTTAGATAGTAAAAAAAAAAAAGATAATTTAATTGATTTTAATTGTATTATTCAGTTATAGCTCGACATAAAACTTATGCAATATGAAAAGCTGTTTATCTAATTTATGATGGAAATTAGATGAAATTAGTGCCTTAAAAGGGTGTTCAACAATTTATGAAGAAGTCTAATATTAGTAATAATAATAATAATAATAAACTGAATTTATCGAACAAACTATAAAGAAAGAAATAATACAATCATAAAAAGAAAAATCTTTACAATTAGACAATAAGTATATATTCATTAGATTCTCTCATGTGTTGTCATTAAACAAAACAATGAACTAACTTTTAGAGAATAATAATAAAATTTTCTATAAAAAAAGATAAATTCAATTATAAAATAACCTATTAAGGACATTCTTAAATCAAATTAAAAACGCACGTCCTTGCATCCTTGTATATTTACTCACACAAGTCCTTTAAATCGTCAATACTTAAAATATATATTTTTTTAATACTTCAACTTAATAGAAGACACACTGCAATAATGTGAATAACGTTTTCTTTTTACTTTCAACGAATAGATTGTTGAAAAAAAATCTGTTATTTGTTTGTGTTTTAACAACGTAAATGTAACAATGTAAACAATGTAACAATGTAAAGAATTATTATTTATAAAGTTATTTACAATTATTAATATGTATAGAATGTATTTATAGAAATGGTGTGTTAGGATGAAGTATGATATAATTGTTTTTTGGTTGGACTTATATATATGTTATTATTTATATTTATGTAATTAAGGTAATCGCTAAATTTGGTGGAATGTATTAATTGTTAAAAATCAATTTTTTGTAGTTATTAGTTATTTTAAGAATTGTTATTTTACTATGGGGAAGGGTTATGTATATAAGGCTAAATGGCTGGAAAGCTGAGCCACGAAGTTGGAAATTCTTTTTTGTAAGAATGTGAGCAATAAATAAATAAATAACAACGTAAATGTGAACAAAAAATAATAAACCAATAACATTATATTTTATTTCATGAATTATTGGGAAATTCTGTACATGAATATTAAGATTCATCTAATCTAGTTCATAGATTATAAAATCTGTTTTTTAAATTTTGGTTGTGTGAGTTTCTATGTCGAAAGAAGACTGAGATACATCGTAAAATGAGAAGATATATCCATAAATCAATTTGTATTAGAAATTTTAAAAAAGTTCGGAAGTTACAAACACTATTTAAATATATAAAATAATATTATATTTACATATATTTTATTAAATTTTGGCTCGATACTGCAGTTTTTTCTATTGTGTAGAATATATCCATCACCGATTTGAACACATTCTTACATGGATTAGAAGCAGAGATAATCATACAATCCAGACTTTCGCCTCATTCATTATATTCATTTTAAGGTGACAGCGTACAAACATATTTTCGTTATTACATCTGAGTTTTAGAAAGCAAAAAACAAATAAATCCTTATTTTACATATTTATAAAAGAACGCAATATAACTCACACAGTTACATTATAAAATTTGAAATATGAAAGAACTATCAATTTTTTTATTATATATTATATTTATCAAAGCCATTTTAAATAGTTAAGGTTAGGTTAGGTAATGCGAGCACATTGATTGGTCTCGGAGATTTAACCTTTTGGTACGTTCTGTCTAAGTAGTTTGTATCTCATTGTTAGTTTACGATTGGTTGCATTATTGCTGTTTTTCATATTTTATAGACAAGTGTTTATGGGTATTTATGATAAAACAAATTAATATATATTTATTTGATTTCCCTATATTTTTCCTTGGGATTTAAATCTGACAAACCTTTCGGCCATCTTCACTTTATAAAGAAAATTAAAGAACTTAAAATAAAGACTCCTCGTCCATGAATACTCTAATAGAGACAGAGTTGGAAAAGAACAAGAGTTGGTCAAGAGAGACGTGATAGGAAAGATGAAAGAGAGGGACATAACCCAAGACTGTATGAAAAATGTTTCAGGTTTACCAACAAGCCATAGTGAGCTCCTGAGGAGTATTTAGTTATATTATCAATTTTATTAAAAATACAATTGGATCAGAAATAGTACTGTTGAATATTTTTGGTTCACATTGCTAGTAATAATATAAAACACTGCTAGTCTCCTATATATAATTTTGTATCCTCCCAAGTTAAAAAAAAAAAAAAAAAAAAAAAAAAAAAAAAAAAAAAAAAAAAAAAAAACAGTCTGACAGTATAATATGTGTGGACATATTTTAAAGTAAAAGTTAGGTAATATTATTCATTACAGATTTATCTTACGGACACTATTAATACACTAATTCATTATTGTAATAATGTTTTAATTTCACAACAAACACTTTTTTCTTTGGTCGCGTTTTCTAAGAGGTACTGTTATTTTATTATCAAAACGTTTTTCTGATTGCTACAAATCGAAAGTGAACGAAAAATGTCCCGTAGGAAGTGCTATACACACAAGAAATCAGTAAAAGTATTGTTGTAAATCAATAACTATTAAAGTGTAGTAAATTAAAAGACGCAACCCAATTGATAATTTTGTAATCTCATAATTTGTAATGTGTATAATCTTTATAAAAAATATAAACAGTTGTTTTACTTTCGTAATAGATTTACAAAGTTCTAAATTCTTTTGAAACATCACAATTTCAAATATCCCCAAAGGTAAATATTGGAAGCAGTGAGATCCAGTGGTGTCGGGGGCCACTGATTTTTAAAATATTCTTGCGACATGGACATGGTCCAGTGTGTGCGATTGTGGCATCTTTCTGAAACGAACACTAGTTTGATTATCATATAACAAAGTTTATACTTATAATATACAAACTGTACAGGTATAATTAACATATATACGTGTTTGTATATCTAATATAGTTCCTTCCTTATTTCTATAGCACAACGAACAAGGATTAATTATGCATATAAATTATACTGAAAAATCAGTAAAACGTGGTAAAGGCCACGATGACTCATAGCTAAATCAAATTCGTTGACCTTTCTGTGCCTCTCGAAGAAATCCATCGTTTTGATTTGTTGTCTTTTATATAACACAGATAACTTAAAAACTCTCAAAAACATTCTACAGATTTAATAAATCTCTTTTGCATAGTTAAAATTCAAGTTTATTAAGAAAATGACGCATGTTTCATTATTTTTATTTTAACATGGAAACTAACTATTAAGATCTATTCTAACTACCCTTGACTCCAAATTTGGTTTTCTACGATATAAACCTCATTTATAAATTGTTTACAAATTATTAAAGAGAGGCGGAGAGAGGGAGAAAGGAAACCAACATCGTAAATTTAACATCAACCTTCAGACTAAGCCAAACGGAAGTGGTCGCGTTTTGATTTTATACCGGAAGGAGATGGTTTTACTTCCGGTTTTCCAAGGAGATCGAAATTTAAAGAAATAATTAAATTTATACTTCAGGCCGTGCAGATTCAACCGCCATCTTGGAATTCATATTTTCATAAGATTAATGTTAACTGTGTAAACAGATTAATTGAATAATAATGTATGGAAAATATTTTCTAAAATGTAATTTTAAAAATTAAAACAATACGAACTTGATAATGATGGATTGTTTATATTACTGGTATGGTTTACTAGGACGTTTTCCATCGTTTGTGTACGTACAATTAATACGTTTCGAGAGTAAAAATCAACTTCCATTATCAAGTGATAAACTTAGAAAGAGAAAAAAAGTAAAAATATTTAATATAACCTAGTAGTTTAGGGCCACGTTACAATATAAACATAAAACTATTAATCCAAGAAAAGAATGCAGGCCTAAAACTAGGCGTGAGCAGTCAAAATAACAAAGACTAAATTCAAACGTGATCAGTTAAAAACCACTCCGTTGTCATACTACCCCTATTCGTTAGTTAACTAGTTCCTTGCAGTTTCTGGTGTAGAACTGTTCTTTGAATTGTAGTTTGTCTTAATTACATTTGTATTTAGTCTTAGTTATTTTGACTGATTAGGTCTAGACAGTTTCTTTCTTAGATCATTAGTTTTTCTTTTTAACATAATCCTGTGTTTGGGTTTTTCATTATATCATATTCTAGCTTTATCACTTGAAAACTGCAGTTGATATTATCTCTTGAAACGTCGTGTATACAAGTATTACTTAAATACCGGGTTAAACAATATCAAAAATATGAATGGTAAAATTCCGAATGTTTTTGTCATTATCATAAAGATGTCACAAAAGTAAAAACTAGCCACATTACACATTAAATTATCTTTTTAAATATTATTATCAATAATTTAGGATAAAATATGGTAAAAAAAATCTGCTTTATTGTGGAAGTATGTCCGCACAAAATTTGAAGGAGTTAATGCTAGCAGGATGAATTTGTGTTCACTTCTGCGAACCTTAATATAGAATCAATTCCTTATCATAAATCTTTTTGTCACTCATGGATTCATAAAGACACAGGTAAACTTCCTTAATGTGACCCAAAATGGATCTATAGTAATACATGACTAGATTACTCTTACATCTTCTTTAGGAATCCTACAAAATCCTTGAGACGTTTAAACACTTCAGGTCCTTACAAATACGTTGAGAAAAACTGAAACTAGAATGTTTTAATGGCTTCAGTAAACCGAAGAAATAATTTTCTACATCCCATCTGTCCATCGTTGTTGTCATCTGTATCTAAGGACGACAACAATCACAAAAATGATGAAAAGAACAAGATATTTAGTAAAGGAGACTATATATTGTACTCATTACACAACCCTATTGAAATTTATAAAATGTAATTTTTTAAAATATCAAAATGACAAACAATTTTTAAAATGTTTTGTTCATATCTCGTATGTGATTTAATTTTATAATTTTATAACAGACTAAATTAACTGAGCCTACATCCACTTATGTAGTTTGTATAAATAAGCGGCAAGAATTTCTACGTTTACCACTTGGAAATTGAATTGAGGTTGATTGTTTTTATACGTTTCGCCATTTTGCTGTAGACATAACAAACAAGAGTGCAAACAAGCAATAAACTGCATTGTGATATATTACCACACAAGCTGTGCTGCAAAACAAGGAGCAAAAACCCTCGTAAACGTGTTTACACGTGACGCTTATTCTTCAGCCTGAAAAATAGAAATTTTACAAAACTGTTGGTTGGGATAAGCTTAATTACGTTATTGTATGTGGGAAATTTGTCATTATAAAGTTTAAAATATGTATTATGGTGGTGTGTTTCTATCTAGAATAAAACTAGTAATAACGATTGAGGAAATTAGCTATAGAACAATATTTAAATGGTATATATATTTATATTTCTTAAACTCAACTAATTTGACAGTAAACCGTTGACGGAAGTATAAGGAAACTTTGATAATCATAAAAAATAGTCTACCTTCGTTTTTTGACTGATTTTTATGTTTCATGAAATCAAGAAAACTAAAAAGTGATATTTGACATACCGTACGTCCGTCGTCGTTGTCGTCTGTACGTAAACTTGATTGTGTCACAAAAATTAAGATAAGAACATGAAAATTGATTAGGGGGCTATAGCGTACTCATTTAAACTCTATTCCGTGGTCGAGTACTTTAATAAAATACTTGACCCTAATCAAAACTTAAATCCTAATATAATTCTCATGTACAATAATTTTATCTCCCCACACCTGTTTCCGTTCTCCTTTATGTTAAAAAAGAAACAGAAATATATAAACGAAATTTATTTATTATTTATGATTATTTTTTTTGATTATTCAAGATACCAAAATTTCGATTTAAAGGTTCCTATTTTGATCGACGATTAACAGAAAGGCATCACACAAAGACTGACTTTGAATTCAAGGTAAAACTTCTCTATCGTCTCATTAACTTAAAATCTTTTATTTAACCACCACATAAAAGAACTATCTATAAAACATTATTGATACCATTATGTACTTATGGTTTACAACTTTTTGGTTCTGCTAAAAAAATAAAAAATCTTCAAAAGGTTCAAATATTTCAACCATCATATTTACGTTTAATGACTCAGGCGCCATCGTACGTTAGTAATAAAAATCGATATACAAACCTCAAGATTACTTTCATACATGATGTTGTGAAATCAAACTATTCAAAATTTCTTGTACAAATTAAAGATCATAATAATCTACTACTTTGACAATTTTGTTATGAAATTGTAACTACATGAAGACGACATCAACGAAACTAGAGTAGAGATCTATTTAAATGAGTTAAAGTCATTTAGTGTAATTATCTATGAATAGTTCTATTGGACGATAAATTAACCTCGGACATGTTGGTAATTTTTAGTATAATTTTAGACATAATTGGTCATTTAGGGATTATCGATAAATGATCGTCATTCGGGCTTTTACGTTAACATACATAAAACAAGAGTTTAATTCAGATGAATTATGAACCTATTTTCCAGTGGAAATAGAAATAAAAGAAGTCAAACAAAACAAAATAAATCAAAACAGTTCACGTTAAATATTTGTTTAGTGTATCAAATGTCAATATAGAAGAACTTGAAGCTAATAATTATATACTGGAAAGAACACAGGATTTTAAATATCTTGGATCTCTACTGTAATAACATGGTTGATGCAGCAATAAAGCAAGAATAACAGCAGCCAACGGATGTTATTTTTCATTACTAAAGCTATTAACATCAAAGTTAGAGTTTAGAACAACAAAGCTAACCATTTATAAAACTGTAATAAGAAGATCAACATTGTTTATAACAGTGGTACTTAAAAGAAGATTTGACACTTGTGAAAGATCTAGAGGAAAATATTTGGGCATTCCTTCCATAAAGGTGTTTGGTGAATAAAAACAAATAAAGAGTTGTATGGAGGGACTCGACTGATGAAAATAGTAAAAAAATGAGAATTAGAAAGATAGGCCATGTTATTTCTAACATAACATTTTTTTGGGTGAAGGAAGGAAATATCTTAATAAGATTTATCTTGGCCGACCAGGAGGTATAATAAAGTTGGAAGACTCCGTAAGAGACTTGAAGGAAGAACTAAGACAGATGGAGTGTAATATAGAAAAGTCGCCGAAGATAAAAAGAAAAGGGGAACTCATTAGGGTTGTACTGTAAGAAGAACTGAACTGGACAGTTGTCATATGTCATAAGTATAGCAAGTTGTATCAATGTTAACAGAACAAAAAAATGTATTTAAACTTAGAGATTTTTTTATGGCATAATTATAGCTGTAAAATGGTCCCAATTATCAACTTTTGAGAAAAGTTTCAGAGGTTTTTTTTTTTTTTTTTTTTTTTTGAGGTGTTCTTTTCGAAGAAATGTAGCTATATGGGTCCATCTTATCAACTTTTGAGAAAGTCTTTTAATAAATGTTTGAGGTTTTCTTATGGGAGAATAATGTAGCTATAGAAACACTCAGGGGCTCACCATAGTGAGTACGGACTTAGCAATCCTGAGGGGATATAGCTGGACCAACATTTTTTGAATGTAGTCTTGAGTTAGATCCCTCTCATGCATCTTTCCTATCAGGTCTCTCTTGACCAACTCTTGTTCTTTTCCGACCCTGACATTATTAGAGAATTCGAGAGGTAGGGATTTTTATTTTATATTCTTTTCTTCTTCTGTATATATAAAGGTGATGATGACCGAGAAGTGTTTTGCCTTAAACACGAAGAAAGAAATTAGCTAAAGAAGGGTCCCACTAATAATTTTTTTTTAAATGTTTTAGAGAGTTTATTTCTTTTTAATGTTTGAGGTCTTCATATGTAGCTTATGTGTTAAAAACAAAAAAATTAAAACTTGAGCTCCGTAATGAACCCAAGGAAGAGAATAGTCCAAACAGTTTGAAAATCGGTAGTCATTTTCGCTGTAGTGAAATTAATTGAACTTGTTATAAATCTGGTTTTAAATAGAGGTCAAATAAAAAGTTATCAAAATTAGTTGTTTTTCTTTAGTATTATTACATTTCATTTATTTATTTTTAGAAATTAAATGTCTATCAACTTTGAAAATTAGAAACACTAGTTTTGCTGTGGAGTTATCGCGCCGAAAATTTACTAAATAAATTTCCAATCCTCCGAGCAGGTTTTTAAATATATTTTCCTTTACAGTGTAAATTTAGTTGTTTGTGTAAAATTTGGTTAAAGTACATAGAACCAATAACTAACGGATGTATAAATATTACAATTTTTGTTGAAAACAAAATAGAAAATAAGTTTTAAATCAGAGAAGATTTGGGAACGCTAGAACGAAAAAAATAATAAATATCGACAATCATCGGAAAAAAACTGAATATTTAGATTCAAAACTTGTATTTAATTGTAAAAATCGAATAAAAATTGAAACAAGTAGAGATGACTCACAAATTTGAATGAACCTTCAAAACATGTCGTATTCGATCGATGCACATTTCCTAGTCTTAGGTTTATATGCCAGTATGATTATTACTATACAGTATATTTTTCCAATAAGGATGTTAATTAAAAAGAGAAATCAACAGAGAGAAGAAATTATTGGTTATTTTATCTACACCAACCTTTACGTTCCGTGTCGCCTCCAAAATTCAACTTTGAAGTTCACCCCTCTATATATTCTCCCCTCTCTATAACAGCAAACACCATTTAATGAAAGCCTCTCTGGAAGGGTGTATTAGGGTTTAATCTCAAAGCACATATGCACGCCTCCCTCCCTTTACCCTCCTGCGGTCAATTAATCTAAAGCTGAAGAGAAGACGGGACTTGTCATTA
This sequence comes from Aphrophora alni, assembly GCA_963513935.1. Classification (NCBI taxonomy): domain Eukaryota; kingdom Metazoa; phylum Arthropoda; class Insecta; order Hemiptera; family Aphrophoridae; genus Aphrophora; species Aphrophora alni. Next base: position 81,071,064 of record OY740772.1, read on the forward strand.
TCGTGTACTTGGTTATTAAAAATTTCTTTTACCAACGTGATGTATGCAAACATCTAGTGTTTATATATTTGTAATTTAAAACAACCGTCTTAATAGGATGATTTTTAGTAATTTCCATATTGGCTATGCAGTAATTTATAAAGGGATACATAGACTGGAGGGATTTAATTTTGAGCAATAAGGTGGATAGAGAGCAAACAGCTTTCTCTTTTATTATTTCAGATATGAGTAGTAGACTATAGAAGAACTTATGTATGAGTCATCAAATAAACATCGAGATTTTTAGACAAGTTTTGAGGTCCCCAGAGTACTCTTCGGTTGTTCGTTGTCGATAAAATTTCGTATGTGGTCATATTTTGGTCATATCTCGAATGTTATTTTTCCAAATTTTCTATATTTGAATATTAGAGACTAGCTGCCATAAAAACAAACTCAAAACGTCAATTCTTTAAAAACCAACTACAACCATTTTGATAAAATATACTATTTAAGAACACTAACAATACTTACATTACTAAAACCTCTATAAAATGCCGGATGGGGAATGAATAAAAAACTTCTCTTTTTCCGCTTAATAATTTTAAGAGTTTTTAATAACTACATCTATTATTTATCAATGACCGAAATCTAGTAGACCACCTAGTAGTACGTTTAAGGTGGTTATTTTGTGATAGACGGCACCGTGTATTCTAAAAGTAGTAAGGGCACACACAAGGAGCGAACGTCTGGTCCAATAGTAGCGAAGACCAGTGCGTTGTTGTAACTCCTGATGTTTTCCAGATAATAAAGTGAAAGTGGTGTATCGCTTGTAAATTAAGAGTAAGTCTGGATAGGCCTGACAACACAGTGACGTTCTGCCAATCTCACAATGTAACATGGAATTCATCAGAAATTTAACCTACAACAAAATATTGCTTCTTAAATGAATGTGCAATCTTAAAATAATCACGAGGTATGAAGTTCATATTGGGATCATAAGTTGAACTTGTTGGTTTACTTCACGTTTCGATTTCTGTCATTGGTATTTTCTCATCGACCCGTAAGTGTTCGACGTGGTATTTTTATTGCCGTCATTTAGAATATCAAAGCTCCCAGGCAATTGTCAGAAATTAACAATAAGCCATATAAACAGTTTTGCGAGATGTAAACACTAAATCACAAATAAAGTAAGTGCTATACAGAATGTACAGTTAATTCGTTAACTTTTGCGGGATAAAAATTCAAATCCATTTGTCACACATTAACAATAAGCCATATAAACAGGTTAGTTTTGCGAAATGTAAGAAATCAATCACAACACAACGTGAAATCCGAATAAATAAAGAAGGAATGTATAGGTTAGGTTAGGTTAGGTTAGGTTAGGTTAGGTTAGGTTAGGTTAGCATAAAAATAATTCAAACAGATCTCTAACAAAACAACAAAATAAAACGTATTTAAGAATTTATAACGTATAGAATTAAAATTTGCGTTTCCAAATTTAATAAATGATTTTAATTTGACACCTCAATAATTAAAATCGGTCCTATAGTGTAAAGAAATAAGCAACTAGCACAAAAATTCGTTAACTAATTAAATATAAGTTCGTCCATAAAGTTGTTTTAAAAATCAATTTCTCACACTCGTCTCTACTAAATTCGTGAAATGCTAAGATTAATAATCCTAAACCAGTATCTAAAATTTGAAAGTAAAAGAAAATTACGGTTATGTAACAACAAGTTAAAACGAAAATGTCGACCCTGTCCATTAAATACAGTTTAGGTATTGAATAAGTTTAAGAAAAGATTTTGCCAAATGTAATATTTATCAGTCATAATAATTGTGATAATCAGATACAATTAGTAATATATTTTTTTAATTATACAATTGAAGAGGTTATGGCAATTGGTTTTGTAGGTAACATATGAGCAGTTATTCACCTTATTAGGAAAACATTTATACTTGTTGAATCTATTTTTGCAATAGGTTTAAATTTTACAATGCTCGTTGTGAAGTAATAGAATCAATAAATGACTGGGAGGAAAATTTACATTTTCTGCAGAGGAAATTTCAAATTCCCACGAAAATATCGACTCTTATTGATTACTTTGTTATAGGAATGCAAAAAAGGCTAAACCCGTGGTTGTTTGAAGAGGATGCTACTACAGAATAGTAGCAATAGCTACCAGCTAAGGAAGTTTCTTCAAGGCAATGCGATTTAGATTATCTTGAAAAACCTATACATTTTCAGGCCTAAAGGTCAGAGCAAAAATAGCCCAAAATGTATTTTATTTATCAATATTACTTATCCTGTTCAGTTGTGGGGAAAAAGCACACCATAGAGCTGATATAAAGGTTGTCAATAAACTTAAAGCCTATAAAAATATATTTGTCACTTTCAAAAACATTAAACATGATGACACACAAAATACTATACTTTAAGTATATAAGTATATAACATCTATTCCATTTAACCCACACAATATTATTTTCTGTACAAGAATATATTTAGAATTGTTTGCGACGGCTGAAAAAGCTAGTAGTAGGCCTATACTCTGCTTTGCGTTTAGCTACCATTGTACGAAATGTTTTGACGTTGCAAATCTTAAACGAGACCAATACTAGCAAAAATGAAAAAGTAGGGTCGCTAATCAGACGATACCCTATGGGTACCTTTATAACGGTATGTTATATTTTTTTCATTGTTTTTGTTTTATTTTTTTCAGAATACGTTAAGTTTTGTATACATATTTAAGGCAAAATGATTTTGAAACGCGTATTACGTACTCACTCCATTAAAGACACCTTGCGAACTAAACATTAAATCGGATATATTGTTGTTCGTATTGCACAATTTGGCAACAATCTCACATTGTTTGAAACAGAATGTGTTACAAAACATGGATTTCAGTTTAGTAAATATCACAACAATGTCTTAATATTGTTTATTTTACTGCAGTTAATTTAATCTTAATAAATAATATACATCAAATGTGAATTACACAATCTTTCGAAATCACTTCAATTATTCAGTGTAGAATTTTCAAGTATTGCTCAGTTATTATTTTATACGTTTTATAAATTCTCAAAAACGGAAACTTCCTTTAGACTAAGGTTATTTGGTATTTAGGTATAAATTTAATAGTATTATTATTGTTTGTTTAGTTTACGTTTTCAAAACCATTTTAATTTTTACTCAATTTCTCTTAGTTAGTAACTAATATATTTTATGTGTTATTCTATCTTTGTCTAGTATCAGTGGATTAACAATGAACTGTTTTTGACTTTTGTTAATTGGATCTGAAACTTATTTTTATCTAGCGCCAAATTCTTGAAAGTTAACTAATACAAATTTAAGATAGAACTTTAGCATAGAATAATAATTTGCTTTATACATACATACAGGGTGTTACCAAAAATCGTTCCAAAACTTCAGGTGCTTATTCCTCACATAAAAACAAATGAAAAATTATATATATATATATATATATATATATATATATATATATATATATATATATATATATATATATATATAATATATATATATATATATACATATTTCCTAAAATGCTTAGTTTTCTATTTAGCCACCATTTTGTGTATATGAGAAAAAATTTCATATAACCTTAAGGATAAATAACATGGAGTGGAAATTTTTCATCCAACAAGACCCTGACGCTATTAGACTATTTGAAAGTTAGGGGTGTTTTATGTTTTTTCTTCTTGTTTTTATTAGTCAATGATGATGGAGTGGTTTTTTGTTTTCAAAGGATGAAGAAAAAGACAGTAAATAAATAAAATAACAACAACCTAATAAACGCCTAATTTACTACAAAATTGAAAGGTAATACCAAAATGATTTGTGTACCTAATGATGACACTTTGTCATTGAAACGTCGAATTTTAACAAATGAATATTTTTTGTGGAAAATTGTGTTTTATATCAGTTGGTGATTGAAGTTTCCATAAGCATACCATACTTCAAGTAAATAATGAAAATAAATAACCTAAAAACTAATTGAAGTTTATTCCTTTACCTTTGGAGAAAACTAAAAAGTTTAATATATATTCTAAAATTCAGAGGGATTTCTTATATTACATTTAATTCTAGAAAGCAAACAAATTAAATTTTTAATTTAAAACGTGCACTACAATCCAAAAAAATTGGAGACAAATTGCTCATGATTTTTTTAAATGCAGTTTTTTTAATAATAAAAAAAAATTAATTAATAAAATATACGCTGTTTTAAATTAACATTCGAACTATAACATTCGAGTTTTTATTTATTTATTACATTTATAAATAAATACATGTAAATTTAAGAACTTCTCTGTTGTTGGAATAGAAATAGGAAACACCCAACTTTTGTAGGTACACTACCGTGTCAATACATATTTAGCCTCTACATCTAAATTAAACATTGCTTTGAACTTTTTAGAAATACACTTTCAAATACATTTCATCAACACCAGAACAAACAACAGGAAATTATCTCATTTTCTCTCCCTCTTTGGTTATCAACTTGAGTAAATATTTGACAATAATTGTGAGTAACCAAGCCCAGTTCGTTTGCCTGTCCTAGTTTCTAAATAGAAAGTGTTTGTTGGCAACGTTCTCTCTTTACTTTCTTTCTAGTGTACTTAGCGTTCAGTTTTATCATCTAAAGGTTATGCCCTTTGTATCAACAGTCGTGTTAAATACATTTTACTAGATTATCAACGCTGGCGACCTCAATTTTTGAGCACGTAATTTGTTCTCATATGATATTTTACAACATTTGATGTTGAGGTTTCCAATGAGGTATTCAGAGTTCAAAAATTAGTGTTTGGAATACTATCAGTTTTAAGTTAGTACAATTCCTTAGAGCCAAATTGGATGAACAGTTTTTGACCAAAATGTTTTGTACAAAATATAAAATTTCTATTTCCACAAATTTCCATACAAGATTAAAATGTTCCCCGTCGACATTAAGCACCCAAAGAAAGCTACGTGCCCTATAAATTCCAGATTGGTGTCCATTCGTTAATATAAACCCTATTAAAGTTACTAGTAATACAATATACACATTCAGATGTATAATAAAAGTCTCAACTTGTCCAGTAGAAGGTACAAAGACATCTGAACTTACGTCGAGACTAAACCAAAAAAGGTAAACCTGGAAAAGGTACTTTGTGGAATCTATTTTCAGCGACGATAACTTACCCACTATAAAAAGTTTAATAGGGTTAGGTAATCGTAAAACATATCGACCTCTGTGTTTTGACTGGTCTCAGGAAACCAAAAAAGTGATTTTCAACATTCAGTCCATCGTCTTTGTCGTCTGCAAGTAAGACTGCACATAGCTGCAACAAATTTACTAGAGGGGAAAGTGTGCTCATATTAAAATCCTATTCCAATTCGAGAAAAATCTATTTTAAAATATCAAAATGGCGGCCATTTTCAACACTTTTTTGTTATTATTTCGTGCTATTCGACAAATTAAATTAGTTACACATTTCCAGATTTAAATTCTGTATGTAGTGGTGCCAACCCTACACCTAAAGATAACAATAATTGCAAAAATGTTCTAAATATGTAATTTCGAATTCTGACCTTTCAATGCGATATTCGTATAAGAGATACGACAGGGAAAAACACGTGTTTAGTTGTATTGTCTACAAGGAATTGGAGAGATAGTTTGGAGAGCTATTTGTGAGAGTAAATATAACTCTTTTTAGACACTTGTACTTACTTAACAACTAAATTATTGACTTGAATTAACATTAAATATTTTTGGTTTCACGTATTGAATTACTAACGTGTGCTAGTAACTCCTGCCAGAAGTACTTACGTGTCCCACGCCCCTTTAACAATGCTTCTTGCAACGAGGTAAAGAACACGTGAAAACGTTCTGATTTGTTGAAGAAATAATGCCAGCAAATGGGTTTAACAGGGCTTCTTTAGTCAATTTCAAATTATTCTCATAATCTGTTTCTACTTGTTTTTGTTTGATCAATTCTCCCGATTATTATTTGTTTATCCCCATTTTTATTCTCCACATATGTAATATAATGTCACGTGATGGATAAAAAAAAATGACAAATTTCTAAAATTCTAAAAATTCTGTTTTTTCAATACATATTCTGATCAATTTTGATAAAATCTAGCATATAAGAACCCAAATGTTATGTATTAGTTGATATCTCCGCAAATTTACGGTAGTCGTTATCGGTTAAGAATAATTAAAAAAAAAAAAATAGGCTCTACTCCCACTCAACTTATTTTTATATGATTCATTTAACCATTGTCAGACGAGTATAGCGTAATGATATGCAGCCCATTTAAGAAGTATAAGATGTAGCTTCATCTTCTGTTTCTAAATGCAACTGACCATGTTAGTTTTGTTGGATTTCCACGGTTCTATGAAGAGAGGTCCATTATCATTTTCTAAAAAAAATAGGAATGATTCAAATTAAAGTCCACTCAATGAATAATGCCGCGATAATAGTATCTTCCGAAATTCCCACTCAAACATTGATTATTCGGGCCATTGGGAAAATTGGGGTGGATCCTCAGTGAACAAATTAGGATTTTCGTCGACCAGAATAACAGTTGTGTTTCTTAATAAACTTTTTCAAATGTACATTCGTCACTAAAGCAAATATTTTTAGGACATTAAGAGACAAGCTCGCTGTTTTCTCACAAAATTCTATCTTCTAATCCTAGTCATCTTCCCTGAGTTCTTGTTAAATTTGTATTTTGTACGGATACAATTTATTACGTTATGGACAGCGCCAAGAGAAATTGCCGTGAAATTCCTACGCCGTGACGTAGTAGGATTTGCCACAAATTGATGAACTACTTCTACGAGAGTCATTTCGTTTAGAACACTCTTTTCACATCTTTCTTTTGTTTTAACCGATCCAGTTTCAGTGATTGCAATACGTATTTATACAATATATTTTTACCTGCATACTTTGCGTTGAATCGGTTAGTGCTTTTTCGAGCAGAATAATTTTCTGATCGGTAATAGAAAATTATATCTACTCTCTCTTATAAAGATGAAACCATTTTTTAGCTCAGCAACGGTAAACGAACAGAATTTCCACAATACAGTTTTGCAAACCACACTCAACTGGTATATCTTTGCCCACTAAACTTTTTATACAATTTAGACTTTCCTTTATCTTATCTTAAGAAACTATTGTATTTAAAAATGGTCTGGTAGTGAATACGAAAATTAGCTTGCATAATTTTAATTGAGTTGTGCATTTGGCTATTTAGCTTATCAAGATTTCAGGTTAGGTCCAGATGAAAATGCGATATTGTGTACCATATTAAGTGCCGTATCTACAGTTACAATATACAATAACATATAATATATAATAACAGTATACAATAACACTATTGGTTATGATTTTACAACCAGTCAACCGATTTGAATATTTTTTTATACCAAATTACTAAGGGCTTTTCAATGATGGATTACAAGTTATAATGCCCTATTAAAATTTTAATTTTAATTTGAAAAATTTCAACAAACTTTGTGGTTTAGAATACCCACTTTTAATACAATATATCTAACAAAACGTGATTCATTTACAAATTGGCAATGTTTTAAATAGTTAAAAAAAAGTAAAGTATCGTTTAATTGAATCTAAAATGCTTTAAAAAAAGTTGTAAAAATTAATTTTTAATTACAAAGAGCGAACGGGTAGGCCAATTTCAGTGTTATTTTTAAAAGTATTCGATTTTTTTACGGTCTTTAATTTGTGGCATCACAAGCTATATGTTGCTATTACAAATTTTGAAGTTTAGGTTTTAGTGTGGGTAGAAGGGAGGTTACCTTATTTTTCAAAATATTTTACAATTTGTTCTCCCTATGAATATTGACAGAATCAGAATCATTGTAAATTGTAATCATTTTCAGTAGTAAATATAAAATATTTTTATATGAACACTCTGTATAATTTATAGGAACACAGATAGATAAGAATATTTTGAAAATGGTCTCACATCTTCCTAAAGGTTCAAACAACGATGAGAAACGTTCAAAGTGATATTTTCTCTGCATCACAATTCTTATATTACAAACCAATTTCAAAAATTGTTATATTAAAATTGTAAAATTTAAATAGTTAAGTTGCTATGTCTTACGTCATAAAAATAAGATTTTCTTTTGATTCAGAATTCAACTTGCACGTTGCACGCTGTGATAATTGCATAATTTCTAAAATTAGAAAGGCCAACTTATAAACAAACGGTGTTTTAAAAAAGTAATTATTATAATTAAATCGTTTGCTATGAACTAGATTTATGTGGGAATTACAACCTGCTGTGCTAACAGAACTTCGTTTTAATTTATAAAAAGCTTTATTTTACAACCGGTTTTTAAAGGTAATAGGTCTGCACCAAGTTATAACTTAAACAATCGAAATACTGTGAAATGTCCTTTCTGTCACATAACTCCAAAGAGAGAGAGAGTGTGTGTGTGCTTGTGCGTGTTTACGTTCTAGAGGTTTCAATTTTGATATGTGGTCTCGATTTTACACATCCGACGAATTCGTTAAATAGAAAAAAATAGTTATTAAATTATGAATGACGGCCGACTATAGAATTTCAAGTACCGTATGTTATTGACGATAATATTTTATCTCTTATAATGCCCCGTATAGCTTATTTTGTTCATGTTTAAAACCTACATCCACTGTACTCCAAATGTATTTTCTATTATAATTTAAAAACTTATTACTAAAATAATTTGAAATTTTAAAACATGAATTAACAATTAGAAAGCAATCCACAATATTAGCTCTGGCAGTCGTAATTGTAGTTCAATTTAGCATGAATGGTAGGTTTTGTTATTGGTTGTATATAATTAAAAAATTGATCTTTAAAATGTGAATACCCGCATGTAAATATGTCCCGGAGCGGCTTAATATTATTTTAACCATTACAGATAGAGCTACAAAGCTTCGCACTTTGTTAAGGGATACCAATACCTATTTTAATACGTATCCAGTGGACCGCTACCTTTACAGGGGGGGCAGCCCGCATGGAGTAAGTAGGAAATCTTAAATGAGAGCATAGATCGAGTTGTATATCAAATTAAAGGGCTCAAAAGGTTCACTTTGGCTAAATTAACGTGGGTTTAAAGTTTGTCTATCAGTAAAATAAAAAACAATAAAACTTTTAAAAACCAATTGAAGTATTACTGAGAAGTGAATATTACTCATTGGGTGAGTGAAAACTGTGCCCGAATCCTTGTTGGTTGTTTTGGGGCTTTGTTGTGTTGAATTGTAGGGTATAACCAGTTGGATTTCATTGTATTGTAGAATCTATTCATTGATTGTTTTGTCTCTTTATTTATTGTTGTTCTGTTCTTTGATATATTGTATCCTGCTGACAGATATACGAATTCTGTTTTATCTGCATAGGCTAATATTGTCAATATAAGTTTGCAGTTATATTATTTGTTTGCTATTATGAGTCACTGGTGGATGGTATTGTGATTGAGTGTTGAGTAATTTTATGTTATCAGATGTATTGTGAAATGTCAACAGTTTTCTCTGATAAAAGAAATGAAATGAAAAAAATTACTCTAAGTCAATAGAAAATATACAAATTTTAAAAATAGTAATGAAGAAAAAGGAAAAAGCCCCGTGTTCAGCAGAATGAAGCGCTCTGCTGTAGAACCTGGCAGTATAAATGGATCAAAATAAACATAACTAGATTTAAATAAAACACTAGAGCACTGTGGTGATTGTATATGAACAAGGGAAAAACCCCAAACCACAAAATAACACAACTACACAAAACTGTATAATGCGTTTATATTACCTAATGTACATTTCGATAGCTCTGCTATCATCTTCAGAGATACACTTGAAGATGTAGATTAGAAGGTACATCTTCTATCAAGTGTACTTCTGAAAATGATAGCAGAGCTTTCGAATTGTACATTAGGTAATATAAACGCATTATACAGTTTTGTGTAGTTTTGTTATTTTGTGGTTTGGGTTTTTCCCTTGTTCATAACTAGATTTATTAAGTCTTACTTTTTATTCTTGTTTTTGCTGTTTGAAAATCCATGTTTTCCTTATTTCCACAGTGTTCTTTGGACATTTGATCTTGAAATTTAAAGATTTCATAGGTTAACAATAGCCTACACGATAACAAATATGTATTTTCAGTAAAGCTGTCACAAGAATTTAAAATTTTTAATGGATGTCCTTTAAAAACAAGGACCGTAGTGTTCAACTTTATCATTACAACCAATTTGGTCGTAATTCGGTTTTCTTCTGTTTTTAAAATGATCAAAACATATATTATCTGTGATAACTTAAAGCATGATATTTTGATTCATGCTGTAACTTAAAGCAAAATTGTAATTCACAAAAACTCAGTGAATTTAATTTTTTTCATTTATTATGAAACGATTTTAATAAAACCCAATTTTATCCTTTTTATTTGAACAATGAACAAGTTTTTAAAAGTTTTATGCCTGACATAAATTCAAATCAACGTTTTTTTGTTTTTTTTTTAATAACCTCACTAATCATTTTTGAACTATATTCTGTCTCGTTTATATAATACGATTTGGAAGCCAGGGAAATACAATTGTGGCTTATATTATGAAATTACAATCGTCACTGTCTGTCTCATTGGCTCAGCAATACGGTTAGTTTAATGAGATTAAATTTAGCCTGGTGGATAGAACCAATGATGTAGTCGACCAGAGAGGTCCAACACAACAGAGAATATTAACACTCCAAGTTAATAATTATCTAATTTTGTCCTAAAGAGTCCTGTGACGGAATCCTCATGCGAACTTAGAAGCGTTTTACGAAGAATTAATCAAACTTTAGCCTAAGTTCGAACGTCTTATCTTATAGTAAGAACTCACTGGAAAGTGAATGTGAAAACACTATAGCGATCCTGAAGGCTGGAGGGTGTAACACCAGTTCTCCTACGGTTTATTGCACAGTATTTGATACATTTAGAAACTTCTGACAAATGAAACCATAACAGTAGAAAATCAAAAATTGTACTAACTTGTTGGTCAAAATATACTGCATTTATCCGCACAGCCCAATCTTTCACCCTGAAAATAATATTCAACCCTAGAACAAAAACTAAACGTGTAATTATTAAATTTGAACGAATAATTCATTGTTAAATACGTTTGGTTAATCGGGTTAAAAATTTGTAAAATCTAACTTCGAAACCTACAAAGAGACAAATATTTATTTTTAAATAATGCAGCTGTGTTAAGTTAATTTAACAATATGATTTTATTAATTTAAAATTTCTAATAAATCCTTAATTTTCGTAAATATGGTATAATTATTTTAATTACTTTTTTTTTTTTAATTACAAAGAAGGAAATCATTTTAAAATGTAATTTTGAATGGAATTCTAAAATTTAAGACATTTCGGAAGGATGGGGGGGGGGGGGTTGAGCTCATGAAATTTGGCTGCATATGTAAAGATCGCTTTATTTAAAAAATTAGTATAACCAAATATTTTCTCTTCTGCTGTTATTTGTGTCAAAAACAAATGGCCCTAGCTGGATCTATACCCTTTTTCATGTAGTCTTGGGTTACAGCTTTTCACCTTTCATGTTTCCAGTCAGGTCTTCCTTGACCAACCCCTGTTCTGTACCAACTCGGACGCTATTAGAGTGTTCAAGGGCAGGGTGTCTTTATTTTATACTATTTTTTATAGGGCTATGATTATCGAAAGCTATGCGCCTTTAAACAATAAGAAGGAAAAGAAAGATCGTTCTAGTACTTTTCATACTTTTGTAACACTATTAAAACATAAAAAATGTATTTTACATCAATTTTAAAGATAAAATATATACACAAAAATAAATTAACATACTTCCCCCCTCCCCATTAATTTCTCTTTTATTTCATATACGGAAATTTTATATTAGTATAATTCCTTAATCTGAGATAACTGAAATTCTAGTAAAAAATAAATAAAAAGATTTTCTTTTATATTATGAAATAATATTTTTTTACAAAATTAAATAAATAAATTTTAGTTTAAAAATAAAAGATGTTATTACCTTCAAAAACCGTAGCTTATATATTCAATAAACTGCTTCTAAAGCTTGTATACAATTCTTTACTAATAACAAATAGATTAAATAAACAGCTAGTACCAAAATATCAAATTTCACTTGATATTGATGTGTTTAAATTAAACACATAGTTTCATGAATGTGGTACTTGAATTTTTAGGTTTTTAACAAAAGAATTAAACTTGATTATTGACTAAAGAACTATATCTCTAGGCTTCGTCCTATAAAATTTAGTTTTACTACCTCAGCTTGCAACGTTGCCGTAAACAATTTACTGCTGACATTTAGTAGTTTAGGATGTTATATTGAACTAGGCTATATCTTGGTTGATAGCAAAACGTTAGCTGAAGTTCCAAATTTAATTTATATAAGTTTCCTGGAGATATTATTAGGGATATGTTTTACAATATTGAGGTTATATCGTTTTGAGATAATTTAGTTTATTAGATTTTAATTATTATTTTTTTATGGGAGGTGGAAATTCTTTAAACATTGAGAAGCTCGTACTCTCAATAGTGCAAAATTCAACCTCCATTCCTGTTTGTAAAGCTATCGTGTAGGTCAACGAGTAGAACGGTTTTACATGTACCACGTTAAAGAGCTCTTGGAAAGTTGTTCCATGTGCAACACTAAAGAGCACTTGGAATGGTTTTGTATGTGCTACGCTTAAAATCTCTTGGGATGGTTTTACATGTGCCACGTTAAAGAGCTCTTGGAAAGTTGTTCCATGTGCAACACTAAAGAGCACTTGGAATGGTTTTGTATGTGCTACGCTTAAAATCTCTTGGGATGGTTTTCCATGTGCCACGTTAAAGAGCTCTTGGAAAGTTGTTCCATGTGCAACGCTAAAGAACACTTGGAATGGTTTTGTACGTGCTACGCTAAAAATCTCTTGGGATGGTTTTCATGTGCCACGTTAAGGAGCACTTGGAATGGTTTTCACGTACACGCTAAAGGAAATAGTTTTCCACGGCCACGTTAGAGTTTTTGAAATGGTTTTCCATGTGTCCCACTAAAGAACTCGTGGAATGGAGTGATCTATTAACGGATTCATCGGGAAAATTAATGAAAAATACTGTGTTTTGAGTGAAGAGTGAGATTAAGGACCTAGCTGTAAAAATGAATGATCGGGTCACAACAGATCACCAAGTTGGAAAAATCTGGATGACATAACTGTAGGGTTATATGCCCAATGTATTGGAATCACATCACAAATAACTTGTTGCTTAGTTTACCGAAAGGACAACGCTACATGCACCATATTACTCTGCTGCTCTACTCGAAACTACTCGTAGTAAGATGTTTTCGAACTGCCAGCTGCACCTGCAACAAAAAAACAACTTATTATAGGAGTTTGTTAGTTTTCTTCTATTACCTAAACGTTAGAAAAATCGCATCAGCGTCTTTCTGTCCGATGTTTGGAGCTAGACGTCTCTCCGTATTGTATTGACGGCTCCTTCTTAATACTTCTTCTCCAGATTATTTTAAACTTTCTTGCTAGTTCTAAAGCAGTTGTATTTTTATTTCCTTCACTCTATAAGTATTCTTTATGTGATACTGAATGGTGACTTCCCAAAGATATTTAACACTCAGGGTCTAAATAGAGTGAGTACGTTGGTGAATCCAGAGGGATCTGTACTTTTTTGTAGTTTATATTCTTGGGTTAGATCCTTCTATTTCGTATTTCCTTTTTAGTCTTTGTTGACCAACTCTTGTGCTTTTCCGATTTGTGAAATATGGGTCTTTATTTTATCCTCATTTTTTTTATAAAACAATGGCGACCGAAAAGTTTTTCGCCTTTAAACAACAAGAAAAATCTTTATTTAAACAATCTCAGGATGTATCAGAAACCATTTTCTCAAGATGTATCATATGCACTGATTAAAGAAGATTTGTATTCTGGTGATAATTTATTTGAACATTTTCCATGTTTCAAGTACGACATAATTTGCATCGTAGAAAATTGATGAAAAACAATTAATTGTGCATTTAAGTTCTAAAATTTTATAGTTAACGTAATATATTATAATTTCCAGGTGACTTTGACCAGACGTAGGAGGGGGGCGGAGGAAATTTGACGAATTGATGTTTTGATTTTCTTAAAGAATAAGAACAATATACATGAGACATTTCGTATGCACAATTTTTTTGTTTATATGATCAATCTTGATAGTATTTTCCTATACTATATTATTGAAAAACAAAGGTTAAACTCTCAAAAAGTTATTCAACCTCTATACGGTACAATAAATATTGTATCTTTTCCCAACATATACTTCAGGTCGTAATAATGGTCAAATTAAAAAAAAAATCTTTTTTAACATTTATTTGTATAAATTTTACTAAAATTTGGCCATTAAAAAATTCAAAAGATTTGACATTTTCCACTGATTATAATTACAGGTATTATAGAACGAAATTTCATTTTTGTATAGATTAATACTTTTAATTGAATTAAAAGAAATTGCAGTTCAAAATAACAATGGTCTTTAGAAACGGTAAATCCACAAGCTTACTATAGTAAGTACAATCCTGAACGTTAGATCCCTTTCATCTTTCTTATCAGGTCTCACTTTACCAACTCTTGATTTTTTCCGGCCCTGACGCTAATCCAGTATTCCGAGGGCTAGGGGTCTTTATTTAAAATTATTATTTTCTTTTGTTTTACGAAAAGGCGATGATGAACGAGAAGTTTTTCTTCTTTTAAAAGGAAACAAAAGACAAAACACAAATGTTCTATATCTCAAAGCTTTTTTAATACAAATTTAGACTATTTAATATATATTAATTATTTTATATATTTTCAAAATGTTATTCGTTAAAGTAGACTAACAATAACAGAAAACAATTCAAATACGAAATCCTCAATTTAATAATCTCAACATCCAATTAAACTCCGAATATTTCACTTCCTATGGAAAAATGCAAAACATTTGAAATGAAAATATTTTACGAGGTATTTTTTCTTTTTTTTTTAATGTCCGGAATTTCATATTTCTGGAGCGTGGGTCCACCATTGAACACAGCTGGAGAATGCAAAGAACGTTCACCGTGCAAATACTTTTAGAGGTAATGAAATACTTTGTTTAAAGTAAAGATTCCCCGGTAAAGTGTGCCGACCTACACTATTAATAATACACTTGTATTTATTATTCAACGAGGCTGGCGGCCATTTTGTTTGAAAGTCCGAGGTCACACAGTATTGACATTTCTCTAGCACAACGACCTCATTACAAGCAAGGACATGGCCCCAAATTCCGACGATAAATTATTCATTTCTAATGGAAATAGATCGATTCAAGATTATGTAGTTTCGATTTCTGTCAAGAATTGAGCTTTCTCCTTTCACGGTGCTTTTATTTATGGTGTTAACATTATATTCTCACAATATGTCGTCTAGGGGAAAATTATGTGATTAGTTAAACAAATTGATGTCGAGTTTTTGTGGAAATAAGAGTTTTGAGGTCTCCTGAGTGCATAATAGTGAGTTTGGAATGTGTAAGTCTGTCGTCTTTGCAGTACTGTACAGTTCAAAAATTGGCAGATGTTTTATAAAATTTGATATGGGCCTGTTGAGACTATATATTAAGGAGATTTTCTCCAATTTTCGATAATTCATAATTTAGGAATAGTTGCCATACAATCTTGCGATTTTCTTAAAATTTTGTTTTGTCTAAATTTTACAAAAATCTAGCATCTATGGACATAAACAAAACTATGGTCGTCATCTTCCGCAAAAAGGTCTGGGAGTTATCGCTAAAGAACTTATAAATCGTTCAGTTCTTATAAAGCTGGTATAAAAGACATTTTTTCTCAAAATCTGCTCTACCAATTTCATTCAAACTTTAGTAATATATAAATATCCAAATCATTATTATAAATAAATGTTAAAGTGTATGAACAGTATGGTTCAATATTAACTGGCGAAATGAGCCTCTACGGTTGTCATTCAAATATCGATTCAAAATAAACACGATTTAAGCTTAAAACGAGTTTAATGGCAAGCTCAAAGGAAACTTATGTTTTATTCAAATATCTTTCGAAATAGTAAAAAAAAATTCAAATTTTTTTTTTACAACTTACTTGTTTTGTGTAAGGAAATCGAAGAAAACCAAGCACTAAAAAAGCTTTATTTTTCTTCTTTTTCACATGTAAGCTGTATTAGAGACATTTTGGGATAAATTCGAAGTATTATTATTTCTTAGTTATTCCTTATATTGGAATATATTTGGTGAGATAATTTGCACCATTTATTCACTTTTGACCCTATGGGGCTCATTATAGTTAGAACAAGCGTGGTAATCCAGAACTGGATCTACACCATTTTCCACCTGGTCATGGGTTAGACTCTTCATTTTTATTCTTCCTGACTGGTCTCTCTTAACCAACTCTTGTTCTTTCCCGACCCTGACGCTATTATAATTTTCTAAGGCCTGGGGACTTTATTTTATATTCTATTTTTAAGACGATGACAGCCGAGAGGTTTTTTAAACAACGTGATTTTAATCACTTTGGTTTAAAATCAATCGCATATTGTATTTTGTAGTTTGAACTACTGTATTGGGGATCAGATAAGTACAAGTGATTTTTAAAATGTGAGATTTTAAAAGTAGAGATTTTTGAGTAGAAAATAGGGTTGTTCTTAAAAAATATACATTTAGGAATTTATTTTTTTACCTTTTGAAAATTTGTTATTAAAGACAAGCACGCGTTTTTAAGGCCCGATATAAAACAAACTGTTTTATAACTTCTAATCCGACAGTAGTCTACAGATCAAAAGTCAAATACTCGTCACAGTTCCTACCCAGCGCACGTGATAGGTCACGGATATTAATTTTATTTCTAAATCCGGGCGATTAATTACGCAATCTTTGCATCAGTATGTACACATGAGCAGTTTCTGAAACTATGTATTGTAGAAGTATGATTCAATTTACAAAAATATTTGAACGACTTTTTTTTGAAATTTGATCATCTTTATTCAACAACGTATTCAATTCATATTACAATTTAGTTTGGGGATTATTTGTCTGAGATAAGAACTTCTTGCTAGTAGAGCGATAATTAATTGTTATAGTTACATGGAGAATAAATTGAACGATCTGAAAATAGAAAATAAACTATAAGTTAAAACATAAAAAAGATTAATGAAATGAACATTAACTATTTGACATTAGATGGACTGATATAGAAAATGCCGATCGATTTTGCTGTTGCCAGAATGAAGGTGCCAATGACGCCGAGGATCTATTTAAGATTCAGATAAATGAAACAAAAAACTTCACGGGCTGACTGCAGTGATACTGGCGAGGTAATCCCCAAAGACCCTAGCTGGATCTATCCCTTTTTTCATGTCCTGGGTTAGATCTCATTTATATTTCCTATCAGCTCCCACTTTACCAATTCTTGTTCTCTTCCAACCGTGATGCTAATCGAGCATTCGAGGGCTAGATGTCTTTTGTCTTATTTTGGGCTAGAGTCTTATTTTGTTTTATAAGGTGATTATGAACGATAGTTTTTTCGTCTATAACAAGGGAAAATAATAAAATTAAGAATAAAGATATGGAGATACATCCAAATTCGCAATAGAACAATGATGAGGATGTTTGTGAAATCTATGTTGATGGAAAAGAAAACGTTTTGTAATTTTAATTGAAAATTACTTCCAAACGTTTGCTTGGGGGGGGGAGGAGGAGGTCAGCAAGAAAGCCTTCAGAGCTAGAAGTAGATTAAATTAGTTTTTTTCTGTATATTATTATTGTAGAAGTTTACATTCAATATTATCCCTGTTAAGTAGTTTAAGAAGAAGACAAAATTTAAATTAGCTGTTTTCTCGAATTCTTTAGACTACAGACTGAAAAATCAGAAAATACTCATATGTATTTCTTTTTTTTAAATTTTATGACATTCAAAATTATTATACGGCGCTGTAAAAATTAAAAATCCAACAAATATCACGATGATATTTTCTTGTAAATAATTAAAAATAACCTCTCCCCACCTCCGCGGTGACTGATTTTAATGGAATGTTGCTTGGAGGACGAATCTTTACGTTTTCTTAGAGTATGGTTCAGATAAATTCTCAGCTAAATTCAGTCTGCTGGAAGTTTTTCTTCCCTGTTTCTCCCAAACTAAATTCTCTTTGTGAGTCGTAGTCCCTATGCCAGCAAAACCTTTTTAAGTTTGCTATATTTGAGATTATTCGTGTATTGTGTATAGATCACACTTTATTGTAGACAAAAATAATCATAATAATTCACGGCGGATCTAAACAAAGAGAATAACCCCTCATTTTACATTGCTGACATTTTGGCCCTAATTTTACGATTTAGTCATAAAAACTCAGAACCATCTGGAACTGCCGTTAATGTTTATTAGCCTGTCGTAATAAATCAATAATTTTACTGATTTTATTAAACATTGAAACACTTACTTACAACTAGATGTAGTAATATACCATTTAGAGAGCATTGAAACAACTTTTTAATTAAATATACAATACTCTTCCTTCTAAATAACTCACACATTAATATTTTTACAACTTGGGTCGTATTTATCTAGGGTGTTATTTCGAAAATTGGAAGTTCTACCGTTAAGGATCTTTTTATGTTTATAGGAGACTCAATTTTTTATGGAGAAAAAGTGGTTATTATCTTATTCCCAACTTAAGACATAAATTTCGTTATAAAAATAAAGTAAGGAAGATAAAATATAGACGCCTTCGAATACTTTAATACCATCAGAGTCGAAAAGAACAATAATTGGTCAAGAAATATCTGTTAGGAAAGATAAAATAGTGGTATCTAACCTAAAGATAAAGAGAAGTAAAAAATGAAAATTCGAAACTGTCTGGTAGCCAACATTGTTTTTTGTTAGTATTTAGTTTCTTGGATAAGTGTCTGAGAAAGTTAATGAAAGGCTTTTCACCATTTCTTATTTAATTCCTAATTGTACTTCAATCCAGGATTTCTGAAATAAGTTTTTAAAGATAATAAACATAAATTGGAATTTACAATTTTTAGTTCAACATTTTGTGGTGAATGAATTTCTTTACTCTATACTCACAAACGTTAAATTTATATCGTAAACTGTAAGATCATACAATTTCATGACCTTTTTCCTATATTTTTAAAATTGGATTATAAAATCTAAACTTTGGGAATAGATTATAAAATCTATACCCAAGATGGCTTGGGTATATATTATACTTTTTTGTGTATTATCGTTATTTTAATTCTGAGGTTAGGTTAGTTTAAAGGGGGACTCTAAAATATTGTATATAGTTAGAAGCGTTATGTTATGTATTATTTTAAATAAACAGCAGAGAAAATGGCGACTGGACGAACTTTAAATAGAATCCATAAAAGCATTCTATATTTCCAAAACCCATTCAACTAAAATAATACATTTTTCGTTGTTGTTTAAAGGCAATAAATGTGATCATTGTTTTATAAAATAAATTCAGAAAATAACAAGAAATTAAGACCCCCCCCCCCCAGCCATCAAATACTCTAATAACGTCAGGGTCGGAAGAGCACAAATTGATCACAAGAGACCGGATAAGAAAGAAAACAAAATGATCCAACCAAAGACCAGTGTAGTTCCAACTAAGGTCTCTTGGCACACCACACCCATACTCACTGTATAGAGTTCACTTTAATAACAATTTTTTTTTTCAAAATGCAGTGTCGCTCTTAAGTTTTCGACAAGTTTAAAACCAATAAAATTGTTCATGTAAAATGTTAATTCTTGGTTCTAATTACCCACATTATATATAATAAAAAAAAAAAAAAAAAAAAAAAATCTTAATATAGCACATCAACTTAAACAAATAGAAATATTAAGTACTGAGACAATTATTTTATTTTTTAAAGCGTTAATATTTTTAAAAATTCACCATTCAATTTTATATTTTTGAACAAGAAAGAGGCTTTTGGAAAAAAATGTAAACAAAATGAAATCTGAAATGTGCTCCCCATTTTTAAGTGTTGTTATTGTTTTCCATAAATATAGGCCTACCGTATTTTAATTATTATTTTATTCATTCTTGAAAATAGTATTTTAAAGGCTATTCAAAGTATCAAAAGTAGTGATATGATTTTAGTTATTCGTACAAGAGAAAACCTTTTTTTAAAAAATCTCTTTAAGCAATAAATGGGTTTGTCTTTTGATGTATTTGATGAACAAGTTAGATTTCATTTTAACTTGATTTTCGTTGCTACATAAAGTGTGGTTAACTTTAAATATAATTTCTTAAAACTAAATATAAGCAAAATATAAGCCTAAACAAAAGAAAAGTTTCAACATCAACTCTCAGAAATGGTATTAGAACTTATCGGACAATCTTCTAAAAGACGTAATATCTTTTCAAAATATTTGGAATAAATCTTGTGGATTATGTTGGTTTAAAAAATATTACAGTTAAAAAACATTGCACTAACTTTTTAACAAAACCTATCTTAATAACCAAAAACTAACATTTGAAGCTATATCTACAAGAAAAACTCTATACCTACTAAGTTGTAAATAAGAAATAAAAAAACTATAATATTTTTATTTCTAATGTTTTGCTCTTTTATTTCTAATGAGGGATATCTTGATATAGAAAAGCTCCCCTCTTATCAATTTTTTCTGTAATTTTTTAATACCGTCAAAACTTACTTTGTTTGTGCCATAAATTCGTGTAGGTATAAATTCATATTTACTGATATCAAATTTTAAATTCAGCGATCAGAGTTAAGAAATTTTCTTTTCAATAATTATTCTTAACGTTTCTTTTAATTGTTATTTAGCAACCAATTTGTGTCATTAATTTTCACATTTTTCTAAATTAACAAATTAACATTATTTATTTCATAAATAGCTACGATTTTTTGTTTTTGTCTTTACCCATAATTCTAAAAACTTAATTTTCGAAATATAGCTATCAATACGTTTTTTTAAATTTTTTTTAGTTTTAGATTCTACACTTCAGCAAAATTTCATATAATCAAAATTTTATGTGTTTAGCTATACAAAAATGTTGAATTTTCAATGGGGCTGCTAAACAGTTTTAGCCAAGAAAAATACGAAATCGATTATTTGACCTACCTCATTCAATACTTTCTTTATAGGCTACTACTTATAAGTGAAAAATTACAAATAAAGTTTCTGGAAAAAAAAAAATCTAAACTGTACTCCAACATAGTATTTTTTGAGAAGATAGCGAGTTTTACTATTTTACGTGTATATATTTTCTTTGTTTTGATTTTATTAATGAGTAAACGTGTATTAAATTTTACGTAGGAAATCAAAATTAACACCACCAAATATTCATCTTTTATAACATACCGAGCTGAATTGGTAGAATGGCCCAGAGACAAACTCAATTAAAAATGACAGAACAACAATATGGAATCTTTGGGCACGACAATCGAGAGGTGAAAATCGTGATTTCGTGAGATAGTTTATAGGCGATCGTGAGTTCGGAAACGGGATTCGTAGAAATAGAAAGAGATTTAGAAAACTAGACAACTGACTACAACTAATTCTACTGCAATTTACCGCTGGGAGAAATTGTGATCATTCGATTAGACTAAGCTTGCATTTGCCAATTAGAAAGTGTGTAGTTTAATTGAATGTTAACGATCCGCTTCATTTACGGTCTTAATTTGTAGGTTAAATGTAATCTAATGGTAATTTGAAACGAAATGGGATTAGCCTTCTAGAGTTAGTAAGGTTTGCCGTTTTATTTACACGCAAGACAAAGTTGTTTGTAAATAAAGAACGAAAAATTGTTTTATTTGTCTCCATATTTGATGTAATTTTTGATTTTCCCGGCAAAGAACCAATCGATTAAAATCAATTCAGTGTGTTTGTTCTCGTATCTGTATTCGTCTGGTTATTTTTTCTTGTAAACTATTAAACCGATGTCAACTTAAGGGGAACTGGGTGGCGGTGGAACGAGTGACACCAGTGGGTATCCACTGCAAATAGCAGATGTTGTTCCGCGTTCTTTTCTGTGAACTTTCCACTCCTGTGTAAGTTATATCATTCTTGATATATTCTTTCGGTCCTTTTTCACCTTAACTTCCCCTTACTATGTCTTTACTCTTCCTTTCTTCTGTTTCATATGGAATATTTACTGCATAGGAAAAGTTGTGTGTTAGACAAAGAGAGATTTAATTACATAACCTCAACTACTTTACAAACAATACTTTTAAACATACTGGGTTGTGCTTATATGACTATACTGTATGTTATTTCTTCACTTTAAACCTGTGGAAGAGTATGAAACATAGGAGTACGACTACATTGCCGTTTAAATTTGTAATAGTGTGTTTCTATTTCAGACACCATTTTAAATCGATCCCATATTTCATGTGTCAGGTATTTTAAATAATTTAATTTTTATAAATGGTGAAATCTTAGATAGCATGTTTTAAACAACCAATATAAAATATAGCAATTTTATATAAACATTGCGTATGATGGAATTGGTCTGGTAGGGCTAGAAAGGCTGGATTGAAAAGACTGCAGTGTAATTGCTTGCACAAGTCACAAGGGAAAAAAACCCTTTCTTCCCTCTTAGAGAACGCTCAATCACTACTAACAATTATTCGTTTGCAAAAAAAATTGTGTTTTTAAACTGTGTTATTTCATCTTACATTGAATGTTTATCCTCAATTTTGAGAGACTTTGATGTAAAATTAAATATCTTCCTAAATGTATACGTTAACATTAAACAATAAATCAAATAAAATACATAAAAAAAACATCAATGTAATAAGTTTTTTTTAAATCTGTCCAAAATTTTCTGTTTATTTACATTTTTTAATATTTCCCATGGAGGCTATATACGTACAAACTATTATCAAGTTGTCCGATGATGCCGCAAGGCGAAACAATTGTAGCTCATTTATGTTATTAAAAAAGTTTTGAAACTCTAGCTTTATTGCTTTATTTAATCCTTGCATACGGAGTTTCAACTAGAAATATCTGCTGTTACATAAATTATTTTTTATTTATTTTTTATTTACAGATATCTAAGACAGTAAAATTATAAAGTTTCCTTGTTTGATTCACTTCATTGATAACTAATTTGTTAATCTTTTAATCTTAATTTAGTTGTTTTTTCAGGTCCAGATGATCGAGTCCTTTCTACTGAAGAAGTTGTCACTGAAGACCAAAACGCTTTTGAGAATGAAGAGGGGTTCATTTTTGAGAATGAGTTATTTCAAGACATTTATCTAGCTGATCCTAGTTTAGATCCCGGGACAGCATCAGATAGTGAGTTTTCCTCAAATTATTCTTTTGCAGGAGCTTGTTTCTTAAAGAGCTGGTTTTGAATCCAGTTATTTAGTTCCTTTCAGTGACTCTGATTCAGAAAATATTGAGACGCGAATTAACAAAAAAGAATGAAAAGGGCAAAAAATTAAAAAACTGAAAAATGAATTTAAGGAAGAAAAATACACTAAGCGGAAAAGAATATGTTAATACAAAAAATATCGTCACCAATGAGAGATCTATAAAACCTCCCTGCCATGATAATTTTCGTCTAAAATACAACCAGAACTTTACAGAGCAGCGTTTGAAAATACACTCTGAGCAATTGAAATACTGAGAAGAAGCTGAGACTCAAAAGATAATTATTTGTACTGTCTTGTATAAACACAAAACTTCTTGTTAGGCAACGCAAACGAGATGGAACAAGAAAAAGCAAAATCGAGAGCCGTTTTTTTTTACTTGTATAATACAGATGAAGAACTTTGCAAAACATTTTTGCTTAACACCCTTTAAATTTCTGAAACGTTTATGAGATTACCTTAAAAAAAAAAAACCAGTGGGTCTGGTTTGGTGACACTTGATTTTTCGGGGTAGCATATTCCAGCAAATGAATTACCAAGTGATAGCTTGGAAAGAATTAAAAATCACATTTCTAAGTTCTCTGTGTATCAAAGCCACTACAGCTGGGAGAGATCAAAACGTATGTATTTAGGTAACCATTTAAATATTTCTATAATGCACTCAATCTATGTAGATGAGTGCAGGAAAGAAAACAATAAACCAGAAAAATTCCGCTAGAAATTTAAGAAAGATTACATCCACTTCGATCATGTCAGTGTCTCGGCCCTTCTGGGCCTCGAAAATGTAAATATGTGAAGGATCCACCAATCGCTACAATCGTCCAGGGAATCTGCTCTGGTAACCGAGTCTCACACATTCAGAGGTAAGGTTTCGAAATTACATTTTTAACAATAAATTCGTTATTTTGCATTGTAGAGTGGTGGGTTTGGTACCATTCATACATTTGTAATTTTTTATGTAATTTAGTGATATACAGCTGAATAAAACACAAGATATGGACTATTTAAAACGTTCGCAATTTTAATTATATTATTTTTTATTTCAATAAAGTTTTAAATAGTTCCCTGTATCAAATTTATGTTCCTATTTTAATTTGTGTGCCCACTATTGTCCTTACAAACAAACTTCAACAATAACGACGCTCGATGTCGAAATAATTTAGTCTGTTCCCTGAGGACATGAAACCTGAAGAACACTAAATAACCGATGTAGAAATTTTTTACTATTACCAAACTTATCCTACACTTATAAGTAATATCCAAAACTACAATTAATAAACTATGAAAGCAATTCAACTAATATTATTTTTAATATTTGTTGTCCCTTCAGATGAAAGCCTTGCAATACCTAATAAAATTATTATGATTCGTAATTAGTATTGATAAAAAATGATTAATTATTAGAGAAACAATTTTAAACATCATAATCTAACAACACTAATTAAATAAAATTAATCAAATATATAAGTTTACTGATGTCCGATTATTGATAAAATCTATTGCTAAAAGATTTTTTTTTTTTTTTTTTGAGAAAAACCCTCTCGTTAATTTTTACCTCAACCAAAAAGAGTGGTGTAAAACATGGGTCTCTAGCTCTGGAATATTGTTTAATAGCGTCAGGGTGGTCAAAAGCTGATATGAGAGATGAAAGAGTGGTTTAAATCCCTAAACTGGGTTAAAATATGTAGATCCAGTTAGGGTAATACGGGATTTACCACACCCATACTAACTATAATAGCACCTGACGGGTAGAAACAAATTGTTTACCAATTTTTAAATAAAACAGAGTATACAATATTTCAAATCACCAAACGAAAGAAAACATATTTTTCAACAATAAACACGTCTTTTCAAAGAGAAAACGTTTCAGTGACTAAGTCGTCATCTTCAGTTGTTGTATACAAATCTTTTTGGCACTGAACTACAACAGATAATCTCTTTTAGGTTAGTACCACGAGGATTAGTTCAGATTTTTCTTTTAAAAACCCTAGAAATTTATCACTTGATAACGGTGTTGCTACTCGCGAAACGTCGTTGTGTATTAATTTTTACTTACACAAATGATACAGAATAAACCATATTGATAATACAACACCTGAAGATGAAGACTTGGAATTGAAACGCCGTATAATTCTTAATTTGTTGATTGAATCTTTCACAAATGTTACTCATATAAAATTGAGAAATTTTTAAATGGAGTTATGTTATCCCTGTTCTTGATTTAGACAAGTAAATTTTGTTAAAAAAACAAGTTGATGATAAAATACTAATCCAGCTCCAAAATTATATAATTTTGTACAAGGAGATTCTCTAAATGTAATGCTCAAAAGCAGCTCTCTTGGGCCTTGTAGGAAAAGTTGAATTGTATTGGTAGAATAAAGGAGCTTACCCAGTATACTTAGATTGTTGTAAGTTTGTTACACAGTTTTTCTGAACCTCGGATGATGGATTGTTTATATCACTACAATCTTGATCGTTGATTAGATGTGTTTATATAGAACAGTCAGGACTCGCTTTGCTCCTGTCAATTCTGCCCTGAAAGGCATGTAAGCCATAAATATAATGAAGTAAGCTCTACGGTACTCGCTATGATCGTGTTGGTCAATAGGTTATACAACTCAAAACTATAAGAATATCACAATTTCTTGGGAGGTCAGTATTCAAAAATACACTTTGAACAATTACTTCCTTATTTCAAGTACAATTAATTCCCATATTTCACAATTAACGGGCCACGTTGATTTGTCTATCTGGGTAAGTAAAAATTACCATGTTCTATTTTAAGTTAATTTAAGATTAGCATATTATAATTTTGTCGAGGAGGTTTGTAAAGTCCGCTTATCTTACAAGTTTATTAGTTTACCTTTGATTTGTTGACTGCTATATTTTGTACCGATATGCGTGTACGGATATGACAAGCCTGAAGGAACCTATTGGATCTACACTTTCATGTAGTCTTATTAAATTAGATCTCACTTAGGTCTACCTTGACCATCTCAAGAGTATTAGAGAGTTTCTTTTATACTCTTTTCTTCTTTTTTTGAAGTTGATAGTGGCCGAGAGATTTTTCCACTTTAAAAAAGAAGAGTACAGTGAAGGTAGATAAATTTCGTATATCTACAAATCTAAAAAATACGATTAAAAAATCAATTTAACAAAACATACTACCTAATTACCTATTGTCACCTCACCACACCTAATCCCTAAACCTCGTCACAATGGTTAAAATATTTTCTCTTAAAAACCCGAGGTTTGCTTATGAATACATGCATAAACCTCCTATACAAACGTTGATTTAATTAAACGACAGCATGAATGAATATTAAATTAACCTGACCTAAAGTATGGTCACACGGACTAATGTACAGAGAAACGACATTATTTGCATAAACTTGTATTGCTCACGTCATTTGATAATTACGTAAAGTCAGTGTCAATAAACTTGTCAAGTACGTCGACCTGAAATATTCATATAAACACAACTGTTCAATTGCTTCAACAAATAACAGATAACATGAAGTTTAAATAGGAATGTGTTGTATTTAGGTCGACATTAACAGTATTTTGTAATACTACAGTGGTAACAAGAGTCAGTTTTTCACTAACGGGTTTTAATTGTTAACGCTAGTTTTAGTATTGTTAGGTTAGGTTAGGTTAGGTGGTTTGACTACAATTTTAACAAAATCGTTTCATTTGATTTTGAGATATTATATACCTTTATGGACAGCTTTTTAGGGTCCGTAGGTAAAACCAAGGACCCTTATAATTTCACGCGCGCGTCTGTCCGATTGTCTGTCTGTAAGTCGCAACTCGTTTACACAGACAAGACGATAAATCCTATATATTTCAAACTTTAGATTAAAGGCAAAAACTATCCAGTTGAAAATTTTATTTAAAAAAATATTATATGTGGCATATTAAACAAAACTTCTAAAGTTTTTCCAATTACTAATATGTGTGTTTATTTGACAAAAAAAATATGTTTGGGCTAGGCCAAATTTAAAATGTCAGATATTACGCCCTCCCCCTTCTAACGTTAACGCGGCGTGACCTACAGGCCTGAAAAAAAAATGAAAATTTTGCAGTGAGAAATCGTATACAGTATTACAGTTTTTTGTATGTCGAAAAAAACTTAACTTAATCAGACAATGAGAAATGCGTAGCGTTATAAGTTTTAAAATCAGTTTCTTTGAGATGTAAGATATACAATTTAAAGTCATTAAAAAAATGTACTGTATCCATTTTTATCTGTACAATTAAAACTTTTACTTTATAAAAAACACTGTCCCTATTGCCTAGAGACCTTAACGTTTGGTTTTAGCTCAAGCTTGGCCGTTTTTTTATTATTTTTTACCAGCAACTCCGCAACAGAATTTTTTGGGCAGTGTTCAACCAATACGTTTTAAAGCTACAAATTAACGAAATTTTATCAAATCGTTTAGAACCTATTTTAAAAAATTTGTAATTTTGAATGTTTGTCTGATGACTGATATACCGTAATTTTGATTTCTCGGGAAAATGAACAAAATTTTCATAAAACTGATCATCTGATCAAAATTGATTGATCCATTCGTTACAGTTGCAGAGAACTGCGCATGTGATGACAGATAGACATCATTCCAAGAACTACTTTTCTGGTTTCAAAAACAAATATATCAACAAAAAACGTGAGATCGATATTTTCACATGATTTTTCTCTGCTACGTATAATTAAAAAAGAGGAGAAGACTTTCATTCATAGCATTACCCAATTCAACTCACATTTTAACACTGCAGTTTGTATTACTTCATCATTAACTCAGTCTTTATCTTTACTGATGTCATTTACCTTAACCGTAAAACAAACGACAAATTGTTCAAATCAGCAATGCAATTCAAGCAATAACCATTCAAATGTCTACTGACTGAATTTGCACTGATGATGAATGGTGTTTGGCAAATATAAGAAGAACTAATTGTGAAAGCAGAAGCAATAATTCAAGCAACACAAAACAATGCAAGCTAGGCCAATGTCTAACACGGTCACTGACCTAGAGGCCATCTTAGGGAGTCCGCGGCTTTCTCCGCAGTCTACATATTTCGACTTTCTTGTGTAAATAGACGAAGTAAGCGGAATTCCTCTCCCATCCGATTTACTTCTGATAAAAGGAATCAGGTGTAACTTTCTTACAGACAATTTTGATTATGGTTTTAATTTTATTGGATGTGAATAAGGTTCAATGTTAAAACGTATTGGACAATATTACATTTTTCTAAATTTTATTAAAATACGATGAAAAGAAATAACACATTTTAATGTGATATCAATCATATGTAAATATTAATAATTTATTAAATACAAATACATTAAATTTGATAATGTTCAAAATTTGATTGTAAAATAGGTTGTTTTCTACTGTCCATGTATATATGAGAAATCAGCAGCAGCATTCAGCGGGAGGTATGTATTCTAGCGGAACAAATGGATCGAAAAGTCCTTGACTAAGTCACCAACACGTTGCTATACACAATGGAATTGAGAAAAGCAATGTGATCCTTAATACACAGTGTAAAACATAACACGAACTTTCTCACAGAATCATCTAAAAACCAAGTAATAACAAAAATAATATATTCGTTGCCACCTCCACAAAAAACGTATTTATACAAAGAATTAAATGGGATAAATAGTTATATGTGCAACTAGTGAGCAAAGTGGCACTTTTTTAAACGAGAGAAAAATTTTGATGCACGAGGCTTGCCGATTGCGTCAATTTTATCGAGTTTAAAAAAGACACTTTGCTCACGAATTGCACTTTAAACTTTGTCTACAGTTGTTATTTTGTGACAAATAAAAAACATGCTTCAGCAGTAACACAATTTAATAAAACATTAATTTAATACAATAATGTTCAAACAAACAATCAATTACAATTCCATAACTGCATTTCTCTTATTTTTCAGATTATTTTAAAACATGAACTGTCCATATTTTTAAAACTAACTACACAAAATATAGCAGTAGTGCTAAACAACACATCAACACTGAGTAGAAGTTCTCACGTCAAAATTGAGGTTATTTATGAATATTACAAATAACTTAGGTGTATTGTTGAGGAA
This sequence comes from Aphrophora alni, assembly GCA_963513935.1. NCBI lineage: Eukaryota > Metazoa > Arthropoda > Insecta > Hemiptera > Aphrophoridae > Aphrophora > Aphrophora alni. The sequence continues at coordinate 81,100,558 of OY740772.1, forward strand.
ACGGGATTGCCAACTTCAAAACTCGGCAAACTAAAAATACTCTCTGTGTATATACACTGTCAATCATCTTCATGAATAATTACTTTCTTTTTCAACTCTAAAACGTTGTTTTGTTGTTTATTTATGTTATTTTACATGTAAGAATTAATCTAACCTACATATGGGACATTTCCTGTATATTATAAATCAATTCAAATAAACTTAACCTAAATTTCATTTTTTTCGGTTGCCATTCGGAGTGAGCAAAGTAGTGTGCAAAGTAGTGGGAAAAGTGAAACTGTTGAGAAATCAGCTGTTTTGCAAAATAATTTAAATGAACAAAATGCCACTTTGTCAACAACTGTAGACAAATTTATTTATTTCTTTTTTATTGAATCTCTCTCCATCTATTTTTTCATGGGAAAAACTTTGGTATAAGACGGGTTTTATTGTGTTATCAACTAGTTAATTTCTTTCACGAATGTAAATGGTTCTTTTATGTTTCTTACCACTTATTTTTAACCTTTAACTTTTATATACTTTCAATTTAATACACTAGTATTGGTCATTAGGCCCTAATCTATACATTTCATTAAAGTTTTAATGAAATCGTTTGAACCGATTTTGAAAAATTAGATCTTTTACATCGATTTTTGGATTTATATTGATTACTCCAAAACTACGTATGTTTTAACAAAATGAAATCAAAATCGTTATGGCCGACGTTGAGAAAACCAAAATATTGAGTTTTTGATTTTAAAAAGCTACATTCCGAGTTGAGTTATCAAAAAAACAAAACTTGGAGATAAGTGCAAAAAAAAACATCAAAACGATTGATATTATACGTGAAATTCTCGACATCGATTTATTTTTACCAGTCACGTAAGATGTTACAATGTCTCCACTCGCTTCACTCGTGTCGGTTTCTCGTCCCTGGCTAGTCTCGTAACTTTACGAATAACACATTTTCTTGTAACATTAGGGTTCCAAATTACATTCTTGACAATAATTTTACTATTTGTCGTAGTAGATAGGTTTGATTGGTACAGAATTGGAACCAGGACATTTTATCAAATTTAACTTATTAAAGTTGAATAACACAAGCGATATGAACTAAACACGGTTTAAAATGGACGCAATTGTGACATTTTAATTATTTTTTTCTGAATTTCAATATGGTTTCTAGGCCTATATGAACACACTATTGTCCCCTATATTATGTTTTATGCTCCTATCTTAATTTTTGTGGCCGCTATCGTACTTACCTCCAACAAAAAACGTCAAAAAAAAAAAAACATAGACGACGGACGGACGGTATGTCGAAAATAACTTTATCGGTTTCCTGAGGTCATGACGTGAACATCAGTGAATAAACGGAAGTCGATTTTTGCGATGATCACCCTCACCCTTTAGTTCGTCTACTGATTGCATTAACACCACACTTTCTTGGGTTTTGACGTTAACGCTTTGTATATACAGGGTGATTTTGAAATATGGAAACGGCATTATACTGCATAACTGAGAAGTACTTAAAGTAAGAAACAATTGCGGATCTAAATAGTTAAAAAAATTATACTTTTTTTAAGGTTAGAAATTTTTGTCCGCCATCTTTGATCTGCCATATTGAATCAAATTTTATTTTTTAAATAGGAAAGTGGACTGTGATACATGATTTTCGTGTATAATTTGACAAGGAAAACTATGGGGAAAGCAGTTTATTTCAATAAATGCCTTCGTTTTTTAATTATAAATAATCAAAGTTTCAATGTCGAAAAAATCGTGGATTTTACCCCGTTTCATTCATAACGCGACTTTATTCCTAAAGTACGTAACCTACTTTTACCGATTTTAATTCTATTTGGTATATTTTTGGCATAACTCGGGAAGTTTTTCTTTATTTGTTGATAACTTTGAATTCTGCAAATTCAAAATTCATAAAGTTAGAGGAAAGAAAAAAAAAGTTATGATTTTCTTAAAAGCGGTTCCACCGATTTCATTCAAATTTAAGGAAATGTGAACTTTAATGACCTAAACAAGTGTGCAAATTAACATTACTAAAAAAAATATTAAACATCAAGATTGACGAAAAGAAATGAACCTTGATAACCGTCATAAAACCTCAATTTTACCATGTACGATATAAGCCTACGCCGAGCACGCTTTAATTCCACAAGTGAAGCAAGCTTAGATGATATTGAAATATATTTTTCAAACACACCCTTCATTGTTCATTTGTTGACTTACATTTGAGAGAGTTTGTGCAATGTTTTGACACCGTTCGTTATTAACATATAATCACCGAGTTTTGAAATAAAAAGAAGTCGTAGACAGACACTAATTTCATCTCAAGAAAATAAGTAACTTTTTATTATTTACTGTTACAAACTTTCAATGATTTATCACACATAATTATTTGATCATTATTACACCAGCAATGCAGCCACACGTATCACATTCTTTAACATCTTTCATTGTTCGGATTCTAGACTGTCGCCATTTTGAAAAAATGTAATAATCATCATTACATAATAGGCTGTAGCATATTATTTTTTTTCTCGAAAACTCTCAAAGGAATGGTAAGCTAGATGACTGCATAGAAACCTTAATAGAGATGGAGTAATGCTACCATTGTCTTTAGAACAATAACCGTCATAAACTGAGTTTAAGGTCAGTTTGTAATTAAAATCAGTTACGTGGAAAAACAAAACAAAAACTGCTGCCACTTAAGAACCTAATTATAGTTCATTGTAAATCCTCACGCGTCGTCCTTATGATAGCGTGCGCAACGTTATTCATCTACGACGTCAGCGACGTGGTAATTCATACCTGGTTCGTAACGTCACTTTTTACTTTTCTCTTACGTTTTCCTTAACATACCGTGCATAAAGTTATTCATCTACGACGTCAGCAACGTGGTAATTCATACCTGATTCGTAACGTCACTTTTTTTCTTTCCTCTTACGTTTTCCTTAACATTGCGTGCATAAAGTTATTCATCTACGACGTCAGCGACGTGATAATTCATACCTGGTTCGTAACGTCACTTTTTTTCTTTCCTCTTACGTTTTCCTTAACATATCGTGCATAAAGTTATTCATCTACGAGTTCAGCGACGTGGTAATTCATACCTGGTTCGTAACGTCACTTTTTTCTTTCCTCTTACGTTTTCCTTAACATTGCGTGCATAAAGTTATTCATCTACGACGTCAGCGACGTAGTAATTCATACCTGGTTCGTAACGTCACTTTTTTCTTTCCTCTTACGTTTTCCTTAACATAGTGTGCATAAAGTTATTCATCTACGACGTCAGCGACGTAGTAATTCATACCTGGTTCGTAACGTCACTTTTTTTCTTTCCTCTTACGTTTTCCTTAACATATCGTGCATAAAGTTATTCATCTACGAGTTCAGCGACGTGGTAATTCATACCTGGTTCGTAACGTCACTTTTTTCTTTCCTCTTACGTTTTCCTTAACATATCGTGCATAAAGTTATTCATCTACGACGTCAGCGACGTGGTAATTATTACCTGGTTCGGAACGTCACTTTTTTCTTTCCTCTTACGTTTTCCTTAACATATCGTGCATAAAGTTATTCATCTACGACTTCAGCGACGTGGTAATTCATACCTGGTTCGTAACGTCACTTTTTTCTTTCCTCTTACGTTTTCCTTAACATATCGTGCATAAAGTTATTCATCTACGACTTCAGCGACGTGGTAATTCATACCTGGTTCGTAACGTCACTTTTTTCTTTCCTCTTACGTTTTCCTTAACATATCGTGCATAAAGTTATTCATCTACGACTTCAGCGACGTGGTAATTCATACCTGGTTCGTAACGTCACTTTTTTCTTTCCTCTTACGTTTTCCTTAACATATCGTGCATAAAGTTATTCATCTACGACTTCAGCGACGTGGTAATTCATACCTGGTTCGTAACGTCACTTTTTTCTTTCCTCTTACGTTTTCCTTAACATTGCGTGCATAAAGTTATTCATCTACTACGTCAGCGACGTGATAATTCATACCTGGTTCGTAACGTCACTTTTTTCTTTCCCCTTACGTTTTCCTTAACATTGCGTGCATAAAGTTATTCATCTACTACGTCAGCGACGTGATAATTCATACCTGGTTCGTAACGTCACTTTTTTCTTTCCTCTTACGTTTTCCTTAACATATCGTGCATAAAGTTATTCATCTACGACTTCAGCGACGTGGTAATTCATACCTGGTTCGTAACGTCACTTTTTTCTTTCCTCTTACGTTTTCCTTAACATATCGTGCATAAAGTTATTCATCTACTACGTCAGCGACGTGATAATTCATACCTGGTTCGTAACGTCACTTTTTTCTTTCCTCTTACGTTTTCCTTAACATTGCGTGCATAAAGTTATTCATCTACTACGTCAGCGACGTGGTAATTCATACCTGGTTCGTAACGTCACTTTTTTCTTTTCTCTTACGTTTTCCTTAACATAGCGTGCATAAAGTGATTCATCTACGACGTCAGCGACGTGGTAATTCATACCTGGTTCGTAACGTCACTTTTTTCTTTCCTCTTACGTTTTCCTTAACATACAGTGCATAAAGTTATTCATCTACGACGTCAGCGACGTGGTAATTCATACCTGGTTCGTAACGTCACTTTTTTCTTTTCTCTTACGTTTTCCTTAACATAGCGTGCATAAAGTGATTCATCTACGACGTCAGCGACGTGGTAATTCATACCTGGTTCGTAACGTCACTTTTTTCTTTCCTCTTACGTTTTCCTTAACATACAGTGCATAAAGTTATTCATCTACGTCGTCAGCGACGTGGTAATTCATACCTGGCTCGTAACGTCACTTTTTTCTTTCCCCTTACGTTTTCCTTAACATTGCGTGCATAAAGTTATTCATCTACTACGTCAGCGACGTGATAATTCATACCTGGTTCGTAACGTCACTTTTTTCTTTCCTCTTACGTTTTCCTTAACATTGCGTGCATAAAGTTATTCATCTACTACGTCAGCGACGTGATAATTCATACCTGGTTCGTAACGTCACTTTTTTCTTTCCTCTTACGTTTTCCTTAACATATCGTGCATAAAGTTATTCATCTACTACGTCAGCGACGTGATAATTCATACCTGGTTCGTAACGTCACTTTTTTCTTTCCTCTTACGTTTTCCTTAACATTGCGTGCATAAAGTTATTCATCTACTACGTCAGCGACGTGATAATTCATACCTGGTTCGTAACGTCACTTTTTTCTTTCCTCTTACGTTTTCCTTAACATATCGTGCATAAAGTTATTCATCTACTACGTCAGCGACGTGATAATTCATACCTGGTTCGTAACGTCACTTTTTTCTTTCCTCTTACGTTTTCCTTAACATTGCGTGCATAAAGTTATTCATCTACTACGTCAGCGACGTGATAATTCATACCTGGTTCGTAACGTCACTTTTTTCTTTCCTCTTACGTTTTCCTTAACATATCGTGCATAAAGTTATTCATCTACGTCGTCAGCGACGTGATAATTCATACCTGGTTCGTAACGTCACTTTTTTCTTTCCTCTTACGTTTTCCTTAACATACCGTGCATAAAGTTATTCATCTACGTCGTCAGCGACGTGGTAATTCATACCTGGTTCGTAACGTCACTTTTTTCTTTTCTCTTACGTTTTCCTTAACATAGCGTGCATAAAGTGATTCATCTACGACGTCAGCGACGTGGTAATTCATACCTGGTTCGTAACGTCACTTTTTTCTTTCCTCTTACGTTTTCCTTAACATACAGTGCATAAAGTTATTCATCTACGTCGTCAGCGACGTGGTAATTCATACCTGGCTCGTAACGTCACTTTTTTCTTTCCCCTTACGTTTTCCTTAACATTGCGTGCATAAAGTTATTCATCTACTACGTCAGCGACGTGATAATTCATACCTGGTTCGTAACGTCACTTTTTTCTTTCCTCTTACGTTTTCCTTAACATTGCGTGCATAAAGTTATTCATCTACTACGTCAGCGACGTGATAATTCATACCTGGTTCGTAACGTCACTTTTTTCTTTCCTCTTACGTTTTCCTTAACATTGCGTGCATAAAGTTATTCATCTACGACTTCAGCGACGTGGTAATTCATACCTGGTTCGTAACGTCACTTTTTTCTTTTCTCTTACGTTTTCCTTAACATAGCGTGCATAAAGTGATTCATCTACGACGTCAGCGACGTGGTAATTCATACCTGGTTCGTAACGTCACTTTTTTCTTTCCTCTTACGTTTTCCTTAACATACAGTGCATAAAGTTATTCATCTACGTCGTCAGCGACGTGGTAATTCATACCTGGCTCGTAACGTCACTTTTTTCTTTCCCCTTACGTTTTCCTTAACATTGCGTGCATAAAGTTATTCATCTACTACGTCAGCGACGTGATAATTCATACCTGGTTCGTAACGTCACTTTTTTCTTTCCCCTTACGTTTTCCTTAACATTGCGTGCATAAAGTTATTCATCTACTACGTCAGCGACGTGATAATTCATACCTGGTTCGTAACGTCACTTTTTTCTTTCCTCTTACGTTTTCCTTAACATTGCGTGCATAAAGTTATTCATCTACTACGTCAGCGACGTGATAATTCATACCTGGTTCGTAACGTCACTTTTTTCTTTCCCCTTACGTTTTCCTTAACATTGCGTGCATAAAGTTATTCACCTACTACGTCAGCGACGTGATAATTCATACCTGGTTCGTAACGTCACTTTTTTCTTTCCTCTTACGTTTTCCTTAACATTGCGTGCATAAAGTTATTCATCTACTACGTCAGCGACGTGATAATTCATACCTGGTTCGTAACGTCACTTTTTTCTTTCCCCTTACGTTTTCCTTAACATTGCGTGCATAAAGTTATTCATCTACGACGTCAGCGACGTGATAATTCATACCTGGTTCGTAACGTTGCGTTGTCTTTAACATAGCGTGCATAACGTTATTTATCTGCGACGTGGTAATTCATAACTGGTTCGTTACGTCAATTTTTAAATCTTTTCCTTTAAAACCCCATATCACGTTATACAATATATGAATTTGTTTTATACATTTTACACAATAGGGATTTTTAGTTCAAATGAATTTGCATGTATATTTTCCTCTGGAAAGTGTAAGTGGTTTAAGGAATCAATTTTTTTATATTGTCACATTCGTACATTTTAATTTGGTAAAAGTTAAAAAAAAAAAAAGTAAGTAAAATATGTGTGAAGAACAACGTTATAACTACAAAAGGCTTAAAAAATATTATTCATCAATGTTTTAAAGGTTCCCAAGAAAACACGACTGAAAAACTTAAGTACGCGTAGCCTAGATCTGCACTAAATTATCCAATTTAATGACAATAATAATTTAAGAAATTTAAGGTCGCTTACTTAAAAGAGTATTGTTTAGAGATACTAAAACCAAAATTATTCTTATTTCAAGGAATATATACCGAGATACAAATACATTTAAGTTAAAGATTATATTAAAAAACATATATAATTAATTATTTAAAATTGTTTTGAAATGTTCAAAAATTAAAATTAATACATATATGGACAATTATTTAATCCTAAAATTTTACATTTAGATTTACACCATGTAATGCGTTCTGATTGTTTGAGATTAAAACTAAACATGTAAACCGGGTACGTCGTAATCCATGATAGGGTTAACTAGAGAAAACGTCCTCAGCCATTCCCTACGAGGTCTAAATTGTCCAATTCCTCTTAGACCAGACACCAATCTAGGTAACCAGCTGTTATTGAATTAATTATAATAAACTAATTGATAAGACTTATTTTTTAATTATAATAATTAACCGCTCTCAACTCAGTTAAAATATGGATGGTCGAGGCTATAAGCTTGTTAGTAATTTTTCCATTTAAAAATAAATATTAAATTATTACTAATTAAATATTAAGTTATTACTTAAATAGAGTTAACTACATTTTAACTTTGACCCCACCCCCCTTAAAAAATAAAACTCTACCAACAATGTTTAGATGTTTTTATTTCATTCTACACACCAAGGAATATACTTTCCAGCTAAGTATCTTTAGGGTCTTTATGTGAACTTTTTTCAATACTTTTTTTTGTGTGTATATTTACAATTAATAAAACTATTATTGTGGATTATCTGTGTATCTTTTATTATGTATTAACTAAAAATAGTAATTTAATGGTTATTTTGTGGGTCATATATAGTCAAATTTAATTGGCAACTTATGTAAAAATATCCAGTGTAATCCAGACCGTGTATGTAGGGTAGTGTTTATAACAAATGCAGATCAGGTTTCAGCCCGTAATGAGAGTTGATCTGCAGCATAGACTCCTGTATATGAGTTTTATATAAGTTCATAAGTTGTCCTAATTTATAGGTTAAAATTTCGTTTTCACCTAAAGCGTTTAAATAAAGCAGATATTTAGGACAAAATGGTTTTAATTCAATTAAAAATGAGTTGATGGATTTTATACTTTATAAACTCATTTATAACCATACAAATAGCAAGCGTTTTAGACGTTTTAGATACAAATAAACTACAGTTGGCCATATAATTTGAATTTCCTCACCTTACTTAGACCGCATAAGGTTAGTTATATTATAGGTTACAAATTTGGGTGAAGCTATCATAAGACCAAGTAAAAAAAAATCATTTTTTCATATTCGACTCTAGCGATTTTAATCAAATTTTGATCAGCTTCTAAAGACCCCCAAAAAAACTTATTGATCGCCATCTCCGTGATCGTTTCACGAATTATTAATGATTCAAATGAAGAACCTGTTTTGATCAGTTTCAAGACAACAATTTCTACAAATTCACTCTTCAGTTTGTATTCAAATTTTGGTAAAATATGATCATTAATAACGCAAACCCATGCAATATCTCAAGAAAATTAAGGTTAATGTATCTTCACCTCCGTCATTAAAAAGTCGATTTCAATCAAATTTAATTTAATCTTAAGACATGTTTTGACCAAAACAAGATCGGAAACACTCTATTTAAATTTATTGATGTTTATCAAAATATTTAAAATAAATTTTAGAATTGGTAAGAAAAAAATGTGATTAATAAATAAAATTGATAAATAAAATTGCAATAAATTGTATTAGAGACTTTTTATGGGAATGTGTCTACGATTATATTTTGATTAATTAGACCATTTAATGTGTGATGTGAGGAATTTAGTGTAATTTTTGTAAACAAAATCTGTGTCAATTATTTGTTTCCTTCCTCTTCCATTACAAATGACAACGTATTGGATTTAATTTTAATAACTTTAACTAAGGAATGATTGCTTCCGATGTTGACAAAATGTTTCGACTGATTTGTAACTGATTTTTAATTACTGTTGTTCTTCAATGGACCAACAGACTGGAAAGTATTTCAATAAAAACTTCTACTTTGACAAATTGTTGTTTTTTCCTCAATAAAATACCCGATGAAAGGAACAATATTTGCCCCGTGTGCAGTAGCTTGTAAAGGAACTATTAGTGCGTTTCACTCGATTAACAATCATTTGCACTAAATTTTAACTGTAGCTGTCAATACAGTATTTATTTGTTAGTTGGAGCCTGAAGATCTTGTAATATTTCATAATTATATTTACCTCTTTGTTTCCTTTCCTGATTTAGAAGATAAGGGAAAATAAAGTTTCAAGATTTAAATTTTAAACCTTGAAAAACTTTGTAGTTTGAATTCCCTTATTTAGTACAGCATTTGGGAATATCGATAAAATAGAACCTACCTAGATCTACATCTTTTTTCGTGTGGTCTTGGATTAGATACCTCTCTTTCATCTTTCCTATCATATCTTTCTTGGCCAACTCTTGATCTCTTCCTACCTCGACGATATTAGAGTCTTCAAAGGTCTTTATTTTATATTCTTCTCTTTCTTTTTTACACGGCAATTATGACAAAGAGGTTTTGCACCTTTAAACAATAAGAAAAACAATAAGTTGGGTATGAATAATAGAAGAAAAATGTTCACGTCTGTCCGTTAACATCAATCTATTTAAAGTGTCTGCAGAGCTAAACACCATTTTTGTTAACTAAATATGTACAAGAATAATGTTAAACGTACATTACTTCAATAATAATGATCACAGAATAACACATTACTTGTCATTTTACCATATTACTTCGACAACAGTTCAAAATTGAAATATAGGAAATTCTGAAAAAATGTCGTAATTTTAAATAATGAATATATATATGTAAAAAAGATGACTTCACTCTTAATTTATTTATCTTTAAAATAATATTAGTTCCAAGAAACTTGAAAAAGTATGGTGAAATAATCTGATTTAAAGTGGATGTATATCAGTGCTGAATGTCTATGTAATACATCTGAGAGAGTTCATTCTAGTATCAGGAAATTTCCATTCACTCTTATCTACGCTCAATGACCAATAAAATCCATGCATACAACTATGTATAGTATGTAAAAGTTAGGATGAACGCATTTTGTAAATATTTTTTATTTTCCACGTCAAAATGGTCTACCTTTTTACTAAATTCAACACAAAGAAGAATTCAATTGACTTGCGTTGTTTCACTACGAACAAAAATCACACTGAATATTAGTGTGACTGGTAAATATGTGATTTATCTACCACAAATGTAACGATGACTAGACATTTTGTGGCAATTTATTATTTAAATTTAATTAAAAAAAATTTTTTTACCGATTTTATATTTAATCGAAAAGTGTAGTAACCTAACCTAACCTAAACTTTGCAATTAGAAATCGTCAAATAAAAACTTATACCGTTACAGTCTGGTCTTTAATCTTATAAAAACACAAGAATTATTAAGTTCCAAAAATCATTTGCTATTTAGCAAGACGTATATTTATTGAAAAAATACAGTATTTAAGTTTGTCAGTTTAATATTTAGGCCTATTGCTGATGTTGAATTTCTAAATTCAATTTTCGGATGCTTACATTTATTATTTTAAGTATTGATTCAAAGAATAGTTTTGAGCCTCAAATCGGAATCCAATTTCAGTTTATTTAAATATGTATTTTACTTATTCCGTATATGAAGTATAGTTTAAGTTTCTTAATCTCCAAAAATCTTCATCTATGTTTCATTATTGACTTTCACTTTTCAAGGTCACAGAAAACCGAAAAAGTGATTTTCGACGTCCCATTTGACTTTCGTCGATGACGTCTGCACGTAGAATATCGGTCACAAATAATAAAGAAAAGTTCGTGAATTTCGATATTTTGGAATACATTTAAGAAATATAGAATTTAAAATGTCATAAAGCCTATTTTTAAGCAGGTATTTTGTTCATATATCGTGTGTTATTCAATTTATAACATACTGAATTAGATACGAATTATCAGATTTCAATTCTGAATGTAGTGGTACCAACCCCACCTCTCTAAATTAAAAAATAACTAAGATATTGTCAAAACATAATTTCGTGATCTCCTAAGAAAATGTGATATTCTTATACTAACACAATCCGACACGAGCGTAGCGAGTAAAGCCTCCTTCACATATGTGCAGCTTAGAGGTTCGCTAGGGCCGAAATATTGACAAGAGCTAGGTGAATACAGACTTTACGTTATACCGTGTGTCCCAAAAGTCCCGGACCGGTTCAATAACCTGGAGACCAAATAAGATAGAAAAATATATTTTACATGTGACTTCTGATCGTAAAAAAATACGTTTTGGCAAATGAGACATTTTTAGCTGTTCCCAAAAATATGGGTTTTTGGTACTACTGTAATACAACTACGCACTGAACACTGAACTGTAGTTCCCAGCTGGTATGCGATTATTACGAAAGTACAGTTGTTACTGACTCCCAGAGGTTCGCAAACCTCAGGTTGAACAACAAAGGTTCAAAGGTTCAACTATATTTACTTTATAAAACATAAAAAGTCAGAAAGCATTTTCACATATATTTGAAAGCTTGTTTTGACAGTTGAAGAAAAGTAAATTCCATTCCTTCTTTTGAATCAGTATAAGCTTTTAGTCTTCCCCCTTCTCGACAATTGAAAGATTTCTTTTATCTTTTTATATCAATTTAGAGGAGCTTCCCTCCTCATCCGCTAAATACGATGCCTCTTAATATCCCCTCTTCTACGCTCTACTTAACAATTACCGAAGGAAAGAAATGAAAACCAATTAAAAATAATTAAAACGTTGTTTACTATTAATTAATACAAATGGAATTCCTTAAGTGCCATTAAAAGAGATATGCGTTTAAATAAAACCTTGATCTGGAACAGTAAAACTACTTTGTGCATTACAATGGAAATAACAAGAGAATGTAGTGTTTATAAATAAACATGTTTATTGGGTGATCAATTCAAGATGGTAGATTCTTTTTCAGTATTTCTCTTTTTTTTTGGAATCGAACCGTTTAAAATCTACGGCTTATGACAGCTTTCAAATAATGTATTATTAACTCAATAAATTTAGTTAGTGCATTTAATTAATTATTTTTGTATCTTTAATTTAGATAAAATATAATTTCCTTAGGTTTATAAGGAAGGGAAGGTATTTCAATGTGTGTAAGTACTTTAAAAACTACTTCCAATTTGGGCCTTTCAAAAAAACTTTAAACGGTTGTGATTTCATTTTTTTCCAATCCCCGAGAAAACAACTTTATTGTATATACAGGTATAATTGGGATTTATTAAAACATCAGCTGTTGTTTTCATTGCAATTTATTTGTTACCATTGTTATTTTTCTCATTGTTGACTAATTTGAAGCACAAGAATATAGTAGTTGGTAAACTTGTAGTTCGTAATCGCAACGGTTTGAAGGTCGGACCGTGCAGTTTTGACGCGTATGACATTAAGTAAGCTTGTTAATAAGGTTATAACCACCGGGTCCGTTGAAGACATCAAGAGTTCAGGAAGACCTTCAATCGTAAGAGATAAAATTTCTGTTGCTGAAAAACTGAAAAAGCAATTATTCAAAACGTAGCCGAGGTAGATGTAAACCCGTTAAGAAATGTCTGTTATAACATACATTGACGAAAGACTACTGCTTCCACAGGAAGAAAATGACGACCACTTCGAACACCTTATTGTTTTTTTAACCGTAACAAGTAAATAATTCGCCGCAATTTTGAGTTTTTTAAATTTAATTCCGAAGGAATTTATGTACTTTATTTTGTTCTATATATAAAAAAAAAACAAATAAACTGTAATCAATTAAAGTTTTAATTTTTATTTGAAAGACCCAGTATATTAAATAAAACATTAATTCTCTTTTATCAACTGGGAAATTCGGCTGAACGAAAGGTCGTCTCACTCTAATGCACGCGACATCACACACAGGCGAGCAGAATATTTGAACTGGGAGATAATTACCGTGGTCCATCCGTGTGATTTACCTAATGTGCTTCACTTGATCAAACTTTAATTTATTAAATTTGATATCTTAAAATAAAATCTGTATTATGTTTTTTTTCTATACATCATTACAAGAAAAATGAGACCAAACAATGTATAATTTACTTTTAATAGAGTCCAAAATCAACAATGTGTGCTACAAAATGAAATAATGAAAAGTTAAACTTTATGATATTTTCATTAAACAAATTGCTTTTATTTCGATAAAATAGTCAATTTTTAAATTTTAATAGGTTTTTAGTGTTGCTTATACAGGCTCCTCTTCGTCTCTAAATATTCCTTATAGAGAGTATGAGCTAGAAATGAAATAATTTAATAAAATATAAATCTACTCATTAAAATTGTCTGTCTGCCTTATATTCCGTAGAAAATTAAATTTTTATTCTAATTTTAAGATAAAACTAATTAAGTTTGTGACGGATTCACGATCACAGTTGGGATTCCGGTTGACCCTGCTACTCTACCGGTTGCCAATCTGTGGCACGCGGATACCACTAAGCTGAAGATAGAATCGTTAATTTCTTCGGGCTGTTCTCCTTCCGACTATGCACTTCAATTATTGCACAACATAATCGACCGTGAATTTTATTTTGTATAGTGTGTGTGTTGAATTTATTATGACCTTTTAGATTTAGAGACTGGTACTACCTGGGGCCGATATAACACTGGAGAAGTCAGTAATGTATCACACAATTGTAAAACTATACAATACTGTTTGATCAGGGTTTAAATGTCTCTAGTGATCATTTCTAATTAATACTGTAATTTTTCTAATTAATTATTAATAGCTAAGTTAATATTAAGAAAACTATTCCCGTGCGTTAGTTGGTTTGACATTAAGTTTACAGTGTCAGGATCCAGCCACCTTATTGAAAATGGCTGTTAGATTAACGGCATGACCTAACCAATAAATTTCATAATGACCCGTTACGATTCAGGCTTAATTTAACTCTTGACGTATTCATTTAAATCAGTAGATTGACAAGGTTTCCATAAATATGTGTTAACAGTAGCCAAATGTACTACTGAAATTTATGGTTAATTGTAAGCTATAAGTTTAGTCCTGCAAATATACAGTAGTTTATGTTCACACGGATCTTCTTTATAGATGGGTGGCTTAACACGGTTTATATGAAATTAAATGAAAATTTTATCGAAAGACCTACACAGTCCAGATAGACTTAAATTTAGACCTTCAAAATATATCCTTAACATTAAAACCAAGGTTGGGTGGAAATTTAACAACAGTTTAAAAAACATTTATAGTTCATCACGATATTCCACATAATTAGAGCTCAACTTTGTACCGCTAGTGACGAAGGCAGAACTATTTCTAAACGATAATTAATAATTTTACAAATGTAAAAACATCTGATTCATTAGAAATCCATAACATTAATTTGAGGTTAACCCTCAGGGGGCTTACTTAAAAGGGAGTACGGGTGTAGCAATCCAGAGTTACCTCTATCTGTATCTACACCTTTCGTTATCTAGCTTGAGTTAGATTCGTCTCTTTCAACTTTGCTGACCAACCGTTGTTCTTTTCCGACCCTGACGCTATTACAATATTCTAGAGCGAGGGTTCTTCATTTTATGTTCTTTTTCCATTCTTTTTATAAGTCGGTGATGACCTTAAACAATAACGACTTAATCAATTGGATTCGCCACAGATTACCATCAAACTGTATATTACTCTTGTTGTGTCATGTAGCATATATACCTATTGATATGTTTTGTTAGGGGTTCGACAATGGATACAAATATGTTTAAGGATTTTTAGGTTTTAATCGATTATTATTTTATTTAATCGCTTGTTTATAACGGCATGTAACACTTAATAATAAAAAGTTACTTTATCAGAATCGAAACAGAAAGAATACAGCCTAATATTTATGCAACTCACACTACAAAAATCTTGTGCAACTTCATACTGATATTTGATATATATTTTACAACAAAAACTTTATTTGATTGTAGAGTATTAGAACAGGAATCTTATTACTCTAATATTGTTAAAAATTTAAACTATTCTGGTTTTGCGTTATTAGATATTGATGGATATTATAAATATGGTTTAAAAGGACATTTGCAATCATTTGTGTATAGGTAAACACAACTTAAAGGCAAAATTACTGTAAACATTTTCTTACAGGAATTCTCACACACTATTATTCATAAAAAAAAGTATGGAGTTTTTTTTAACGAAACTGTATTCTTAACAACAACGCTGGAGATTTTTAAAAATTCTGTTCCAGTTTTTGTCATTTGATGAGGAACTAGTTATTTAAATATATTATTTATTAAATGGTATTTACATTTTTATTGCACGTAACTCGTAAAAATCACTGTGCAACAACATAATATAAAACTGAAAAACCATTGATTACAAAAGAAAAGTCGAGGCCTAAATATCAAAGGACGTTGTGAAGATATTTTAGTGTTTGGAACGGCGTGCCAAGTTATGACTAATGACTTGGAGTTCTTGGCTGCTTTCCCACAATGTAGACCCTTTATTTAGATATTTATCGTTATACTTGGACTAAACAACTTTCTTATTGTCTATATTAAAAACTTTATCAATACTGTAAATGAAATATCACAACCTGCATAACAATTGTCGACCGACAATGAGTCATTATGAATTATATAATTAAGGTTTAAAGAAGCTATTATTGGTGTAGTGTTAGTTGAAAATTTGCCATCTATTGAATATAAATGTAATACACCAAGATTTTAGAGTATAGAAAGAATATGCTCTTTATGAAGTAATAAATCACAAACAACTAAAGGCCAATAAAAGTAGGTTTTCGTTAGAAACTAAAAACAAGTTGCTTGCTTAATCTAATGTACTGCAAGTATATCCTCTGTTTTTATTGCCCAATAGTTAAATATTAGGAAATGTTAAATATTTGTATTGGTAGGTCAAGAGGGTAAGTTTGTTTTCAACAATTGTTACACAGGTTTTCTGAACCTCGTAATTTTGTATTCACTACTTTCTTGACGTCGGGTAGGCCCTAACGGGCTTTGTAGATGTATATAGGCTATATTGAAATGTCTCCACTCACTTCGCTCGTGTCAGTGTCTCGGCCCTTGAGGACATCAAAACTGTACAGACTATTTAGAATCATAGTTTGCTCCATGTTGTAAATAAATGATAACAACCTTTTTTCCCCATCAAATCTTACAAACATAAAACTTTTTTTAATAATTATACAATATAATAAACATAACATTAATAACACAAACGCCCTTAACCTAGAAAAAGAAGAGTTACTCCTAAGTTAGAAAACCCAGTTTTTAAGTTATCATCAATTTGTAGTTAACAGTCATATTTAGTTTAATTTAATAGTGCATATTTAACCAAGTTAATAAGATCCAATGGCCAAAGAGCAATGTTGAAATTAAGACAAATCACGTAAAGTTGAAAAGTAAATTAATTTGAGTACATTCATCTGTCACTCTTAACATTGTATAAAATTTTGCTGACACGTTTCGGATTAACTCCATTTTTAAAAGCTGTTACGTACTGCTTCAATCTGTAAAAAGTTATATTATATACCTTAATAACTTCCCTCTCTGCGCTGTTTATAGGTCCCGCCCTCTTCTATGATTTGTTGACACCCTACTGCTTTCTTATTGGTTAGTTTCCATAATAGATTTGTAAACATTATATAACTAATTATAACGTATTGTCCTTTAATTTTTACTTTGAATATTTCCAAATACTCCAATGTTTAGCGTTTCTACCCACACTACAATAATGTAATAATTTCATACGCTCTTGCATTTCTTCTTCTAACAAACGAGATGTGTTATTTGAATCTTTTATTTTATTTTTTAAAATCTATGTTTCCCTTAAATAATGTCTAAAATTTAAATATAGGATAAACATAACTGAAACATCGAGTTATGGAAACGAACCAATAGCATAGCAGCAGGGTGTCAACCGAGGGCGGGCCTATGGATAGGGGAGATTACTTATAAGACGACTTCTTTACTGTACGAAGCAGTTCGTAACAGATTTTGAAAATATAATTATTCCGAAACATGTCAGACAATTATAAGAGCGGCAGTAAAATGGCACTCAAATTATAAATAAATCGAATTATAAATTCGAAGCTGTAAAACAGTTTACTTATCTAGGAATAAACAGCTTATAATAATGATGAAATGTAAAATATCCAAAAGGGAATGGATGATTGAAGGAAATCGCAATTTCTTCTCCTTGCTATCTATTATCAAGTCTAAGAATATTCATGAACTTAGTCTGACCAAAACTATTATCCGTGCATTATTAACACGTGGCTGCGAAACATTGACTTTAATGTCCATATCCGAATATATTAGGAGGGGGGTGCTAGGAGGGGAAAATGTTATACATAGTATATATAGGCCGGTGTGTGTTAAAAAGTCTGGAGGAAATAGAAAATAGAAAAAATGTATATAGAAAATATGTATAAAGCTAAATTGGTTAATGTGATCATGACACATGCAATGAATACCGGACACCCGATTCTAAAGAAATTGTTTACTGAAATACCTAGACTAAGGTATGAGGTTAATGTGGGAAGGGGTGCGTTGGTGACCCTTCGAATTAAGAAAAAGACCGCAAGGGGGGGGGAGATCGTGATATATTGATTCCTCTAGACAGAAAATTGAGGACAACTAGGTTCAAACAAACAAGGGCAACAAATTTACGAAAATGTTAATGGTAATAATTTAATGAAACTAATACTTAAAATTTATATTGGAAAGTCGAGTTTGAGAGTTTTTAAGTACTTTGTCCCCAGAACCATTAAAATAAGAAATAACAGAATGTTAGAAAAGAAGGAAATCGTCATAAAATAAATGTATAGATTTCAAACCATTTCAGAGTTTTAAGGCTAAATAAACAATTTTTAATCACACCTCATAAAATTTTCGTTCTTAAACATTAACTATTTTTAACATCTGCAAAACTAAAATTTATAATATTAGAATGGACAAGGATCTAAAGATCAATCGAAAAAAGACATCAATGAGGACATGTTATGCTATGACGTCACCGTTTCTAAACTGGAACTTTTTATTACTGTATTTTTACACCCCCTCTCCCACCTCTATTGTTCCAGTCATCCTATTGTGTGTCGATACAATGAATATATGCAATAAGGTGCTTAACATTTTCCATTAAATAAACTACATGATTCATCAATTTTTTTTCACGAAACCTGTTAAAGGGTTTTGTATTGCATAGTCAGTTCATTGAAATGAATATTCTGGTAATTTCTATAGGGGGGAAAGGCTGTTTTAAAATGGGTTTCAATAATTTGGGTAAAATGTACCTCAATAATTTCTTAAACCGTTCCATCATATATTCAGATATGGTGTAATTTGTAAAAACAAAACAACAATTTTTTTCATTAAAACTATATAAAATAGTACAAATTGTTCTGGGGGGGAATACATATGAAGCTAAATGTACATACATTTTAATGACAACATTGCAGCGAGCTAAATATTACATTTTTAAATTGCGGAATGTACCTACAAAATATAATATGATCTCGATAATAAAAGTTTGTAGACGATATTTTATATAAAACTTTCTCATGTATTTCAAGTACAACTTAGGATAAATTCTTACCAAAATCGTTCATGTAGACAGCAGAGTCTCTACACCCAGAACAGATGCATCGATTTTCATTTCATTTTTACTAATTTCTCCATTGGTGGTCTCGTTGTACATCCACTATCGGAGGCTCACCTATAGTGAGTACGGGCGTGACAATCCCGAGGGAACCTAGCTGGATCTACACCTTTTATATCTAGTTTTGGGTTAGAGCCCTGTCTTTCACTTTCTCTAACAGGTCTCTCTTGATCATCTGTTGTTCATTTTTGATACCTATAGAGAATTCGAGAGCTAGAGATGTTTATTTTGGTCTTTTCTTTCTTATTTTCTTATAAGGCAATGATGATCGAGAGGTTTTCACCGTTAAACAAGACAAAATATCGTTGTACATCATTATTTTTTTTAGAGAGAAGAAAAAAACTTCATGGACATATCACAAATAGAGACTACGATAGGTAGTCGGACTTCCCAGTGGACCTACAGACTTAAAAAAACTTCTTCTATTCTACGTCTTCTATCTCATCTTGTGCGAACACCATTAGCCAAAATTTGCGAGATGACAAATTCAATCCTATCCTTCTTTGTTTTTTTTTCCTTTTTCCCCTCAGGATGCGCGTGAGATATGTTTCTATAGCATCCCATTTCTTCTTAGTTTCTAGCACGTTCTGGACTAGGTTTCTACTATGCATCTCTGAACCATTAATTGAATTTAATGATTGCTTCTCTTGCTCCAACCAATCGTAACTAAACAATGTGTGGTCATCATCATCCTGCAGTATATGCATAATAGTGTGTGCAATAATTAAAATCATTCCATGTATGCTTCAAAATATCCATGACCGGACTATGCCTGAGTGAGAAAAAATTCACTTTGCCATGTTTCCTCATTAACCAGGGCATAATATTTTGACCAGTTAGAAAGTCCATGAATTTTTGGAATTATATCTTCTTTGATCTACTTTATTCACTTGCTCTCCAACGAACTCTGGACCATAGCATTAATAATTTTCCTACTGCATAATAATTATCTTAGCCTCCTTCTTCTTTAAGTGTTTCCAACTTCTAGCAGGACTTCCGATTTTCGTTTTGCTTCTGAATTTTAATTATGTGCTTCCTTCGATATAATTTCGTTCCTTCACTTTCTTTAGAAGATAACAAGTTAAACTTTGGAGTAACAAAATTAGAAAATTCGTAAAAACTATAACTTATAATTACTTTTCTCTGCTATAAAATAAACAAGGACAAACTCTAAAATGATTACATATTAAATACCAATCAATTCAATTGAGCAAATGTTGGGGAAAATTTGTATTGCATAATTAATGAAAAACACCAATTTCCAGTAACGATCTCAACAAGGCGATGTTTCAATTAAAATGTCGTCATCTTTTTTACTTTATGAAAGTTTTCATTTTCATTAATCATTTATTCTTAAAAATAACTGTTTTCCCTCCTAATTTTATCAAATGTGCTATTTTCATGATTTATAATCCTAAAATGCCACTAAATTTTATTTTTTATTTTTCGTGTACTCCTATTAACATCTCTTAATTTATACATGTATCTTATGCAGTAAAATGGACACATCATTGTTATTTCTGCAACAAACAACTTTAAATAGAGAACCATTATTACTTTTTCGTTAGAAAGAAGATTTTGGTAATAGCAGAGAGAGAGATCATTTTTATTTCAAAATGCTGGACAGATAAATATATTTCAGTAAATTTTATTAACCTATTATTTTAATAATATAGATCATTTTTAATATACGATAAGTTCCAAAGGACGTAAGTACGGGAACGTTTCTTTATAGTATTTATCTCTGTTTACATGTTTTCTAACAACACCTGTATCAAAGAAACGATTTTATGTATTAATTCCAAATTTTGTATACATGATTTAATATTTTTTATTAATAATGTGTTTTCAAATATTATAATTTTAAAATAAACCAACCTAAATTAGCTTTCATATGAAATATTTGATTCTGAAAATCTCTAAATTAAGTTGTTTTGCTCTTGTAAAGAAAAACTCAGTGTCAATTTTATTTCTACTGTAGGTCGTAGGATAACTAAGTTACCAATATAAAATAACATCTTCTTAATTGACTAAAACATCTATTATTCCCCAGTGCTCATAAAGTTTAGAAATGTTTGTCAAACCAATCAAGAACTCTCACGTGACCTATTTCAAAAGCTCTAACTAATTGAATCTAGTAAGTTAAACAATTTTCCCTTACTTATAGATCCGCGGTAGTTGAGAGTACTTAATTTTTAAGTATGTTCTTAGTGTAAAATTTAATTTCCTACAGTTTATTATAAAATTAGAACATTTTGTAGACACATTAAATGGTATTATCAAAGTATATATATATATATATATATATATATATATATATATATATATATATATATATTTATTTCAATAAATAATAAATCGAAACTTGTTCCTCAGATGTAAGTTTCTTTTAGAAAATACACAGATAGAATAAGTCAAAGAAACATTCCCAAACTTATTTTTTTGAAAGTTTTGGTCAATTAGACTACATGAATAGACCTGTATTATACAAAAAATACCATTTACAAATTTTGTTATTTCGCCATTTCGAAAAAGAAACAAAATATTTCTGCAAATTTGTTTTATAAACTTTGTTTGTAATAACAAATGATAACATTTCCCCTATTTAAAGCACATTTCATAATTAACAGTTCTCAAAATAACAATGGTGAGCCGCTTAAAAAACATTTTGGAGGGCACTTGGTTTTAATCCTTATAATTTTACCCGGGTGTCTGTTCTTCCGTCTGTCTGTCGAACCAGTTGCAATCAGTCTACACAGACAAGACGATAAATCCTATATATATATATATATATATATATATATATATATATATATATATATATATATATGTATGTATGTATGTATAGCAAACTTTGCATTATATGCTTTGTATAGTTCCACAAATATAGCGGTAGCAAAACAATTGATTTTGGAGTGGTTAAAGGAAAAAACAATAGAGTTGAAATTTGTTTTTGAATTATTATGTGTTTGCTATAAAATAAAACTGAAAGTTATACTGATTACGAATATATATGTTTATATGACAAAGAAAGTAATGTGTTAATGCTAGACCGATTTAAAAACTTCGACTTTAAAAAATAATTTTCCCTATGTGATTACAGACTTAAGTCATGTGGTTTTATCACACGCTTTTATTTATATTTCTTATTTTTAATATATAAATTTCTGAATAAATACTATTATAACTAAACAGTTACAACATCTAGTTAAGGGTTATTATATAAAATTGAAATTACTGATTAGTTATGGATAAGCATTATAATTCTTCTCAAGCAACTTAATAATCTGTGCAAAAACATTGCACTAATTTTCTAATGAAAATGTGCTTATTCGACTGGAAAGTCAGAAAAAAAGAACCTTTATTTTGGATATTTACTTATGTATTCTTTTAGAGATAAGTTAGTAAAGGAAGAGTCAACTCTTACCAACTTATTGAAAAATTTATAATAAAATTTTAATTATATTTATTTTATATCATTAAATATAAAATAAGTGAAATAATTAAATTTAACTTTGAATTGTCACACTGATCTTCAGTATTACCTTCAGTAGTAAAATTTGAACAACATCTTAGATTAAAATTTTACACAGTAAGTCCTTTATGAATAATTTAAATTTTCCCAAACCATCGTTTTTGGGGAGATGGCTACCATAGCTTTTGTTTGGATCCCAGGGGCTATATTCTAGACGATTTTGTGTTTATTTTTACACTTATCATAAAATTGTGAGTTACTAAAGTCTCACAAAACGAGATATATTAAAAATATACCTATATACTAAATTTGATCAAACCCGTTTGGGGTGCAAAGAAAGGCCAGCACAAATAATAGATTCCAAATATCTTTCCAAAAAATAATTGCTCAGTGGCCTTTAAAACAGATATTTCCACGAAAACTTGACATCTATCTCTTGACCCATCATATACTATACTCTCTATACTACGTTATGTGAGAAAGTAAAATAATTAAGATTTTAATATAAATAAATTTAATGTTCTACTACACTCTTCAAAAAATCCTTTTTAAAAAAAGGTCCGACATTTTCATTCATAAAACCACAACCACCCTTTATTCCTATTTTGGAAGTCTTGTCTGTGCATACCACATAAATAAATCCAATCTCTTTTGTTTAAACGATCACTTAAATATGGTCATATATTCAATTTTCGTCAAAATTACTTTTTAAAGTACCTAAGTCAAATTCTAATTTGAGGTGCCTAACTTCAACCAATAGTTTCGACTTTTCAAAATTTAAAAATCTAAACCTCCCTACTGCTGCTAGGAGCGTCAATAAGTTATATAAATAATTTTATTATAATAAATAAGTTATTATTATATATACATAAGTTTATTATAATTAGAATTTGCCTGCTTTGGGGGCATAAAAATATCAGGTGATATCGCCAAAGGACTACATAACCTCTAAAACAACTATAAGTTTACAAATGAAATGCTATATTAGCCTATTCGCTTTAATAATTCAAAACAAAGTTAGGTTGGAGTTAGGCTTGCCTATCTAGAAATTGCTTGAGTTCTATTTTACATTAAAATAGTTGTAAACTGTCATCCAATTATAATTTTTCTGTAAAGTCGTAATTTTCATTTAAACCTACAATAGATTAATTTTACTATTCCAATACTAAATTCATTAAAAAATTCGACTGTTTTCAGTTTAAAAATTTAATGATTATTTTTCACGAGAGCAGTCAAGGTACATTTTGATGTTTTATAATTTATTTGAGAGCCGAAATAATTAAGTCATTATGCCATTTTACACACTGTTTTAAGACCTTTATATTTCAACTAAATGTGTTATTAGAAGTTGGGCTAATTTTTAAATATTCGAATTATACAAAGAAGTCCAAGATTTCTGTTCACTTTATGATCATTCCTATCTAACTTTAATTTCTGAAGAGATGACCACCAATTCGTTTTGTTCGGTAGAAAGAAGTTTCAATTTAATAAAGTTC
The DNA here is from genome assembly GCA_963513935.1 of Aphrophora alni. Lineage (NCBI taxonomy): Eukaryota > Metazoa > Arthropoda > Insecta > Hemiptera > Aphrophoridae > Aphrophora > Aphrophora alni. The sequence goes on from OY740772.1 coordinate 81,124,597, forward strand.
AATAAATTTAAAAAAAAAATACAAATTTTAAGTTTTAGTCTTATGACAGCTACTCTCAAATGAGTTAATAAAAGAAATTAATAAACTTAAAAAAACCTATTACCAAAAATTATCAAAATTGGACTGGCTTTCTAGTCAAAGAAATCCAAAACTCGTATATCCATGGAACTCAGCGCCGATTTCATCTCCACACAAAACGCTCATAGGCTTTGCGTTTATGTGAGAATCCTCTACGCATTAAAATATTATATCTACTCAATTATTTTGGACCTTGTAACTAAAACAATGTGAAATATTTCGGATGCCCAAATTTAAAACTTTAATAAGTTTAAAGACACAAAAATTATATCAACATCTTTTTTAAACCCGAAACTCTACATAACAGTATTTCTGTAAAACGTCAAAGATCGATTATGAAAAGGTACCGTACTACTTTTAAGAATAACTTTACAATATAAAAATTGGTGGTTACGGATTAAAAAAATCAAATCGGTATTTTAATTAAAATATAGCACTTTTTAAAAATTGGTTTCCATGTCATTTTAGAGCTTACAAAAATAAGGGGAGTTCCCCATTAAAACTTATATGTACCCCCAACAGTTCAAAACTTAGCTATTGTAACATTATAAGTGGGAATCAATTATTTGTAGGCCTATCACAAGTTTAATTTTCTGAAATTTCAGTATCAGTAATTCTTAAACAGCTAAAGATTTTTTTAAATACCCAAGAATGAAACATTCTTCAAATATTGTTTTACACCTGTAAAAATCATAAAATACAGGGTGTTCCGTAACAAATTTCAAAGTTGACCACCATTTTGGACAATGGCGGCAATTTTTTAACATTTTATAAAATGGATTTTTAAACTTCATGGAAAAGGAAGGAACTTCTATCATATTTATAATTCAAAAGTTAGCTATTATAACATTTTAGGTGGGACATCCTGTGCATGAATCATGTTTTTGACCTTTACATTACACCTCCCGCTTAACATTTACCTAGTATATGATATGAGTTGCTATATTGGGAACGCTCCTACATCTTGTCTGGGGATCAACAGCCCACGGGGGGAGCTCGGAAATGTATCCATTCCAAAAATAGACCCTGTAATGTTTTATTTGGCGTGTTACAGCTGAATTAGTCAATCTGTTTGGGTTTCATGTCTGGGTTATTTTCCATAGACAGCTGCGTCCCGATTTTGAAATAATGTATTTTTTGCTTCATCTGCATTATGTCAAATTTATTTGTTTTTCTTAGAAAATTTTAATGTATGGGTATTGCAGCTGCCGTTTGGGGAGACCTTGATCATGTAGTCTGGATTGATCATAGTCAATAATGTACATTAGGACGTCTCATTTAAACGTGTATTCAAAAGTGCACATTTATGTGTACTTTATAGTGGTACCAATTTTTAATTTGACTAAATTGTGAAAATTATTGTATTAGAAAAATGATTTTGACAGATTTGATATCAGATAGAAATTCGCGAAATTTAGTGTTGTATTTTGGACACCGTTTGCTGATTTTTACAGATTTTTTGCTCTGTTAAAGATACGATTATTTTCAATTTGTCTCTAAACAATGTGTTTTAACAATATTGAGATAAGCTTAAAAATACAAGCGCTGTATGTAAATTTTTTAGACAAAAATATTTTCCATCTTGAGGAAAACCAAATGGCTTATCAATTCTTTTTTATCGTTTATGTTTTCTAGATCATTTGAAGGTAAACTAATAAAAACTTTCTTGTAAATTCATATTCTACGCCAAAAAATTAGAAACTTTTGTCGTTAACATTTCTTATTACCATCTTATTTTTACATGATATTTAACAAAATATATGGATATCTTTTGAGCTTCAAAAAAATGTTTCTAAATTAACAATTAAGGCCGGATTAAACTATGTTTCTGGTAAAACTTGTTAATTTTTCTAGAGTAGACTAAGATAGACGAATTTTAATAAAGTGCAAATATATAAAGGGGCATATTTAAAAAACCGAGTTGACCTTCAAATGACCTTGCATTTCATTTCTCTCTCGATACCAATAACTTGTCTAAAACATTTTTCTTGAAATCTTGCAGTTTTTAATATAATCCCTTGTCTCATTATAAATAAAGCAGCCGTATATTAACTAATTTGCTAGACAAAGCGAGACAGTTTTTTAAGTCTTTTTTTTAGCTGAACTTATAATGACGTTACAAATTTTATAAACTTATAAATCACAATTTTTTTCACATTACCAAATATTATTTAAATATTAAAATTTATAATAGTTCAGACAAATTTTTAAAGAAAAATTAGTAACTAGTTATTTTCAACAAGTTTGTTCTATTTTGTAACATAATAAAATCCTTTTTAATATTTAAGCAAAGATTAGTATTTTCAATCCTTCCACGACATCATAGCACATAAAAATCCTGAAATATTAAGGACAAGTACAAATTATCGAAATCCTTATTTCTCACTTTCGGGAACATGTGATATAAATTTACAAATTTTATTAGATGTTAATATCCTTTTCAGCAATACAAACCCACAAAATAATTGTATGTACGTTACAAACTGGGCGAACAGATTTAAATGAGGTTTTCACTAATCTTTCCCCTCCTGTTGGTAGAGTGCACTACAAAGCTCGATATAGACATACATTTTTTTTATTTTTATTTTTTTTATTTATTTATTTTTTTTATACAGAGCAGATAAATGTTAAAAATGCGGTTGACTCCATAGAATTTGCGACTAAAGCGATTTTCTATAAATTATAATTGTTAATAATTTTCCATAATAAGTAAATCTACCCTCATTTTGCAAAAAATTAATTTTGTAATAATATTTTTTTTTTATGTAAACAATTCAACTTTGTACTGTACTGTATATACAATTTTCCCACAAAAAAAACTTGTGTGTACATGCAGAAATAAGTAATTTAAACCAAAAACAAATATTATATTTGCTCACTAAGAGACAAAACGGGGTGGAAGGGAGGGGGTCATGATGAAAATAAACTTTCAAGATATTTATTATTTTATTCTTACAAACCTGTATCATCTATTATAACTTCAATTTTGTACAGGATTTGGTGGACAAAAATTGTGACCGTTTGTTTGTAAAATTGGTAAACCAACTGTTTATATGACATTTAGAGAGCCTGATTGTATTAACATTGTATGATGTGGCTGGGTAAGTACCATGATGACGCCCAGCAATTAGTTTTAAGGGTATACAGGGTGTATCACACCACTCGGGGGCCAGCAACGAATCGGTTACGGGCACAATTTTAACTGAAACTCCACAATATAGAACCAGAAGAATCTAAGAATTTTTTTGTAAACCCCGTGCCTCAAAAGGCATATTTTTTGGTATCGAGTAATTTTTGAAGAAATTTTTATTTATTTTCTTTTGTTTCAAGATGATGGCCATAAATGTACAAAAATTTTGACTTTTGCAATTTTATTTACTACCACTTAAACGATGTAATTTTCAAATACCAAAATTTTACCAAATATGTATGATAGCGATACCCTTTCAAACAATATACAATTTGAGCACTTTTCTCAAGTATTCCGACATTTAAAACACTCAGAATTTTGGATAAGCCCATATCTAAATATTCAAATAGCAATGTAGATTGTGTTTTTACTAAATTTAAGAACTATCAAAAGATAGCCCATATTGAATTTTACATAGCTATGGCTCCTTTTTTGTTAATACATAAGAAGGGTATGCTCCCTGAAAAAATAAATTAACATTATTTTTTTTTCTGAAATATTTTAACCACTAAATAAAATCAAACAGAATTTTACATTTTTGAAAATATAATAATATTGCATATGAATAAATATAACTGATTATTGTATTAACGACACTAACAATATTTAGCTTAAATTTAGGAAATTAAAATCAAATAGAATATCTTTACCTTTAAAATTCTAAATCTACTTTTCGACGTTCCCTATACAAAATTTATCTTTTTTGTAGGCCTATCCTTTGCACGCAAGACTTCTTCGCCACTGTATACCTAAGTCAACATCATTTCTCCTCTTGTTGTCGGCCTACAACAATATCTTTGAGTCTACCCCATAAACACGCTCAAACACAGTTAGTTTTGTGATCTTGCTGGGAATTCCACTGGACCACCTCTTCCAATCATGTTGATCACTGTCAGTTGTTGATCCCAATCAACTGGGCACTGTTGATCCAGCGTTTGACTCACAGTGAGGGCTTGTTGAACCCTCATGTCTTGTCAGATTTCTACTGGACCCTCTAGTAACAAATTTGGTAATCTAGTTAAAATAAGTTATTGTAAATATTTCCGTTTACATTTTCTTCGAGAAAGTAAGACCAATAATTTTGTTACAAATAATTCCACACTAAGTATTTAAGGCTCAATAAAAAATACACCTTTGATTGTCCACCACTCTTGCATGCAATTCGGGTTTTCTAAAACCCAGTACCTCATGTTGTGATGATTAACTTCTCCGTAACCATGAAATGTTCAACTTCGTCACACCAAAGGATATTTCGGAAAGAGTTGGATATTGTTTTATTTGTTCTACGGCCCAAATATAAACATTCGTTCGATGAAGAAAATCTCTTGCAGTTCATAATGTAGAAAGGTAAAGGTAAAGGTAAATGACATGCGGTAAAGGTCTTTATGGTCTTTTAATATCCTCCATATTGTCCTCCAGACTCAATAGATACATTCTGAAGCATCGTAAAGTTTTATTTGTGCTACTGCCAAAACCTCAGAGGCCCAATAATTATTCTTTATATGTAACTAAATATCCTTAAGTTTTATTTTGGTCACTTTGAATTTGATAATGTTTCAGGCTCACAAGTAGTGAACCTTTGAAATACAATTCGAAAATTATGCTCTCGCTATGTTACACCCAACCTAACTTAACCTAACCTATGTTTACAATTGAAATTTCTTCACAAAAACCACCCCATCCAAAAATATCCTTTTGGGTCACTAGGTTTTGAAAAACAAAAGTTATTTTCCTAAATTCTTCTTGTGCGATACAATGAGGTTTTAGTTAGAATAAAGCGTCTAAACAGATTCGTTTTAGCTCACTAGACATACCGCACGTGTGATCTGATACAATCGACGACATATTTCCATCGATTTCGTATGAAAATAAATTCGTATCTAAATCAGATAACGCCAGGATATTCTTGTTTATAGTCTCCCCTCAGTACTATGTGTACTATGAAGGTCCAATTTTCGTTTTTAAACCCTATAATGCTCTTAAACGTTTAGGTAAATATTTTATATGTAGGGCCATTATACATACAAATTTACACCCATAACTGAGCGTAAGCGAAGCAAACTGATTTTTTAGAATCTCGTTTGTGTGTTTGTTTCTTACGGTATTTTGTATATATACGTTCAAAACATATGTATATACGGTTATACGATTTATTAATGAAATTTTAGGCCGATCGATATATGCACAAGTTTTTTAATTTCCTGTATGTTCTATGATTTTGACCACTCAAAATAGGTAGGCCTACTCAGTTTAGGAATAAAGTTTTACCCTGCCGTAATCAGTTACTATATAAATATTACATTTAATTGTAAGGGCAGTTTATACATTGGGAGGTCTACAAATTTGTCTAATTAAATGTGTTATAATTTGAATAACCTACGAGATGTTAAAAAAAATAGCTCAAAATGGTCGTCGTACTCAGATTTTCGAATTCTTGATTCACAGGGTTCTATATAAGCAGATTATAATCCCGTATACAAAATTTAATGTTGCTACCCTAAATTTTGTAGTAGCAATTGTGCTTCCGTACACACGACAACGACAACGACGATGGACGGACTTTTCAACGCGTCTAAAATCACTTTTCTGTTTACTGAAGCCATGAAACGGTGGCCGAAATATATTGGGATTAGGCCTAACAAACATAACCTACATTTCGTATAGGTTACAGGCTAATTAAAAAGATCAGTAATATTATGTAAAATGAAACTAAAATATCATTTGTAATTATTGAATATTAACACACACTTTAAGAGTCAAAAGTTTTTCTTGTTATTTAACTCTGTAACTAAAATTAAGATCTATGCATACTGCTTTGAATCTAATATTCCTTTGCTGGATTTTTTGTAAAATCACTTAAAGTTAAGAAGAAACACCAAACTTATCTGAATTTATCTAATAAATCAGGTTTCGAAAGAAAAATGGAAGTTGGGCCTTAAACAGTCATGACGTTATTCACTAAGGAAAGAAAAGGAGGGGTGACGACAAAGCTGCCTAACAAAGGTTCATTGTTATTGCACCAACTTTAATTTCACCCTTGCATTGTTCAAAAGCGCTATTGTGTTTATTCTATCTATATTTTAATGATTTTGTATTTCTAATAAATACCAAACTTTGCCTACCTGGAAGCTATAAATCAGAGATTAAATAATATACAAAGATAACTCCTCGATATCATTTATAGATATTGTAAACTTCAACGTTAGGGGAAAGGAAAAACAAAACAGTGTTATGATATACATGTTAGTTTATTACAACAAGAAATTAATTAATAATCCCAATTAGAATTGACGAAACTAATTTGTGAAATATAATAGTATTTGTTTGAGTTTCTCCTCCTCAAATTAGAATAATAATTATCATGAATTATGTTTTGGGGTTCATCTGTTTGGCGCACCTTTGCGAGTCAACTCTTCCCACTAGAAAATAAATTCAAGCTGTAATTGTTAAAAAATTTATATTAAACTTTTGCTCAGCGGAATTCATGCATCTTATGGTCTCGTTAGTTTAAGTTTGTAGATAAGCTCTATTTAAAATGTGTAACAACTTTTCATTGTAATAAAATTCTGAAATTCTTTCCTTCAGACACCTGTGGACGTTGTTTCTGTTGGTTAAATTTTCATGTCGATTTAACCAGTCTCTTTCTATACCTCAGAAACCCAAACTTTTCTTTGTTTTTTTTTTCAACCGAAAAACAAATTTAAACAAATCGATGGTTTCATCACGGTACTCTCACAGCCCAATCATACAATGTAACATAAATACATCTTCTAAATGCAATGCACAAAAGTTATTTTTGAGCTTTGAAGGAAATGTTAAATTATAATGGTAGATCAAGGGGTCTAACCGAATATAGCAAATTTGTTTAAAAAAGTTGTTACAAAGGTTTTCTCAATTTCGTAATTGTGTATATCATTAATTTATTGATATCCCCTAGACCTTAAAAGTCTCGTACAAATTATTAAAACTACTCTTTTCACTTCGCTCCTTTGAGTGTTTTAGGTCCAAGAGAATCGCGAAGGTGTACATATGTGAAGGAGCCTCAATTCCCAACCTTACTACTTCTTCTTGCAACTATAAGAATGTCTGATTTCTTTAAAGGTCAGTTTTTGAAATTAATTTGTTGAAAAAAACTTCTTTATTTATCATTGTAGAGATGAGGGGTTGGAATCATTACTTGTAGAATTAGTATCAGAATATTGTTAACTAATTTAGTGGGTTATACGTTGAATAAAACACAAGATATATGAACAAAAAACTGTAAAAAATAGCCACTATTTTGATTAGTTCCAAAACGATATTTCTGAAGTTTAATAGAGTTAAGAGCACACACTAGTCTCCTATACCAAATTTATGTTCTTATGTTAAATGTTTGTAGCTGTTATCTGACAGAATATGACTATGACGACATGTCGGAAATAACCTTTTCTGTTTCCTGAGACTATGAAGCATAAAGATCAGTCAAAAATGGAAGTAGAATTTCCTTCAACCATGAGGTATATTCTAAATAAAATTTGAACTCCTTTCCTTCACAAAAGGACCACGTAGTTTTAGCAGTTTCACTCAAGATATGCTCGTCTTTTTTAATGTTGCGTTATAAATCAGAACGCAATGGTTATTCAAATCAATGCTTTTACTTAGCTAAAGAGCTAAAGTTTTCTGAACTGCATGGAACTAATTGGGGATTGGATTCCTAATTTATGAATTAAGTAGAAAAGTGTCCGAAACACATGTCCTAAAAATTTCGTATTCTTTCTGTAAGCTTATTTCTGTTTATTCTTAAAATTAAAATGTCTAAATGACGAATTGAGATATTGAGTCGAGTTTTTACTTAACAGTTTCAAAATGTTGACCATTGGAAAATTATATTGTCTAATTAAAAATTTCGATTGGGATCATTATGGTCCATCATATTACAATGTAATATAAGCAGATCCTTTAAACGTAATGCTTTCCTAAACCTTGCAGGAAAATTTAAATTGTTATTTGATCAAGTGGTCTTAATCAGTAGGTTAAGTTTGTTTATAACAGTTATTACACAGGTGTTCTGAACCTTGTAGTTGTGCATATCAGTACTCTTGATTTTAGCTAGGCCCTAAGGGACCTCGCTAATCTGTATTTTATTAAAATACTGTCATATTAAAAATCCACTCACTTCGCTCGTTTTATTGCCGGGCCTTGAAGCTATACATGTGTGAAGGAGTCTCCAATTGCTACGAGCGTTTTCAATTGTGAAAACAAGCGTTACTTTACACGATATATTATAATTATTAAAACTCTGTTTAAAATGGCCACGATTTAAACATTTAAAATTATATTTTTCCTAATTTTTTATAGAGTTCTATTTGAGCATAGTATAGTCTCCTTAATATCCCTGTGCTAAATGTGGCCACTATCAACACTATAACAGAATACGATGGTTGGAGGTCATGTTGAAAATAACTTTTTCCAAGTTTTGTGAAGGTCAGTCAACAAATGGAGGTAGATTTTTTCAATTAACAAAAATAAACTGACTTGTTATAAAAAATAATAATAGTAATAAAGTTAATAGATTTGATCCTTTTATTAATTAATAGAATTATACATAATTTATTAAGGTCGGACAAATAATAATAAAGTTATGAATCTTTTACCGTGAAGTTTTTGAATATCGTATAACCAAAAAACATTTTCCTACAAAATTAATCAATGTAAAATGCAAATAAATATAAACTTTTTGAGAACACGTTGTTTAGAAAAATATTTATCCTATCGAAACCAAACTACCTCAATTTTCCAACTCATACCAACATCTAGTTCTAACGATTTTACTGACTAGTCGAATCGAATTTTATGTACTTATGAAAATAGACTGTCGAAGCATAGAATACAATATAAATTTACAATGCTTAAATATGTTTACCCCTCTACGACAAATCGTTTTTCTGAAAACCGAATATAACATCAACATTTTTTTTTTTAAATTGTGTGCTTATTGTTGAATTTTAATGAACTTTATAGCCTACATACGTTCTTTAAGGCACTTAGTTTAAATTGGACATGCGGTATTAGCCTATGTATATAATCATAAAATTCTCAACATAACCTTTAAATCATTAATGATGTATAAACTTTCTACACAAGATAAAAGTGTATTGCGACGTATATGTATCGAGACTGAGGTATGTTCGCAAGGCAAATTATCCTTTGAAATCAGATAAATGAGACAAGCGTTATAATTTGTGACTCGGAATTGTCGGGCAGCCTAGTATGATGTTTAAAATTTTAAGAGACTATTTCTACTCCCCTTGCTTGTTCTCGCCCTATTTTTATATTATATTCATACAGGGGTTGCTCTTTAATATCTCCGTATCCACCATCCCTGTCCTTTTTATAATCATGTTTAGGAATTTCTCGATATGCGACTTAGTAAAGAAATATCTAACATAGAAAAATGCCTTCAAATTTTTAAATAGAGCTGTTTTACCAAGTTATTATAAAGAAAAATGGATGTTTTGGTAAGAGGTGTCTCTTTCTTCATACAAAAAAGATCAGTTTGGAATTATTTGAGTAAAAACGTCAAACTTGATTTAATTTTTCAAAAACGTTCAAACGATTTGGTAAAAGTTAAGCAGTTTAAGGGTGTGTACACATGTGAATAATATTTTACAACACCTCATTAAGCGTGTAGGGATAATAAGGGGTTAGAAAAACGTAGAAACAATTTCATAACTATGAAAACATAACAGGAAAATATTCTCAAATTGAAATACCGTTCTTGAATATCATTTTGCATGCCTAAAAGGGACACTCAGAGACTGCAAGGCAATTTTTTTATACAATGTCATATGAAATCACATGGCGAGATGATTTAATCTTTGGTACTTGTATTAAAATGTGCAAACATTAGAGGTACCAAAATTTTAAACCCTAAATTTTATGAGAATAAAACAACATTAAAACAATTCGATAAATCTATTCAATCGTTTTAGAAATTTGTAAAATTTTAATTAAATTTTTTAAATAGGTTTCCAACAGATTAAAATTCGTTTTCAAAAAAATCAGCTGTATTTATTCCATTTAACTAATGTTTTTATAATATGAAATATTTATTTTTTTTATTTATGAAATATTTAATTAATTGTTGTTATTGTAACCTTAATTTTGGTTCTAGGGCTGAAAATTCTAGAATTTCATTATAATACTTCCAACATGGTTCTAAATTTTTAATACCAAAAATAGAATCGTTTTAAGACATCTCATTGATCTAAGAGATGTTTTAAAATTAAAAATAATCTGTACGAATTTTATTTTAATTTAATATGTAATACTGAAAAATATTTTTATAGATTTATATTTGAACATTTTGTCTTAAACCTCTTATTGAAGTTGAAAAATTGGGCTGTATGCAAGTATACAGTTCAAATTGACCAATAGGTGAAGCTCTATTGTTCTTGTTTTTTCTTCTTTCATTGGTTCAAAAGTAAACAAACCTTTTTCATATTTTTCTTACACTCGTTTTTCCCAGTTCCTCCCGATTGTTTAAATAAAATCCTATAGACCATATGCGCGTTTTCAGTGATTATCTATGATTAGAGGTATGTGCTTTTTAAATCGTCACGAACGATTCCTATAAATGTTTGGTGAATTGTAACGGTCTAAATATATGTTACTAAATATAATTATATATGACTAAATATATGTTGGAAAAATATACAAAATAATTCAAAACTAGATTTTCTTTGAAATTTCAATGTTATATAATATAAACATTGTAATATTATTTGTAATTTCAAGTATTACATATGTATTTTGTGTGCATATAACTTGTGCTAGTTTCTAATGGGTATAAATTTCAATTTACCCACGTTTATTAAGTAAAATTAATTTAAAAATCTACCCTATTATGCCGTGGCTAATTATCAGACTAAGTGGATCCAATAAATTGTTTTATTCCCATTAATTAACTGTCATTTAAGACATGCATTATGATAATGTACAGTCATTTGAAATTATATTTGGACAATCACAACCAGTATAGTACAAAGGATTCCTCACGAATGGAAGTCAAATCCGTTATAGGTTGTCAGAGATATTGTGTATTAAAAAAAGACTATCTTTGAAATAATAATATAACAAATTAACATTAAGATAAAAATTAGTTAACAAGTATAAGAGACTTTTATGATCTCTAGTATACGCAAAGGACTGAAAATTCTTTATGGAGAAATTAACCAATGAAATCGATAGTAAAATCAAAGGTCATGTGAAATAATAACCCGTATTAATTAATACACGTGTAGGTGACGTGTGAAAACTGGCTCCCAGTCAATTTACAATTGTCAAATCAAACAAAGCACATAATGAAAATTAACAACTTATATCAAAGGCAACATATATCAAAAGGCATTTCAAAATCAACCGCTAAATGTTGAATTTGTGTATTACTTACGTTTAAATTTTTATTTATGAGTTAGAAAGTTAGTTCCAGATTTTTGCATAGTTTATTTATTATTATATTTTGTTCAGAGGTTTTCGTTGAGACGCATATTAAAATATGGCAGTCGAATGTCGTAGAGAAAGATAAAAATTCACCTCTAATTCATATAAAATGTTTGAACAAGTTTCGTATAAGTCCCCCTCATCTCTCTTAAGAAACCAAAACTTGCAACTTTCTACATCTTAATCAACTTTTTTCTTCTCAAATCCACTGCAGAGAGAGGGCAGTAAAATCAATGTGAAACAAAATGGCGAGGCTTAACTTTGAAGTTAGTTGACAAGTTTCAGACAAGATTTGTTAGGCTTTTACGAAAGTATATAAATAAAAATTGCGTTATTGTAATACTTACTAGATAGAATTGGTTATCTAAGACAGTATTAAAAGTGTATAATCACAATTTTTACAAATTAATGTAACAAAAACAATAGATTTTAACATGTAAGGTAATACTAAATATTACTACTTTAAGGATAAAATAAAGCAAAAGCTTAAAGTTTCAAATATTTTAATAATATAAATGAGCTACAATAATTGTTTCGCAATGCGGCATCATCGGGCAACTGTGTATCATCAGTTGCCCGATGATGCCGCAAGGCGAAACAATTGTAGCTCATTTATATTATTAAAATATTTGAAACTTTAAGCTTTTGCTTTATTTTATCCTTGAATATGGAGTTTCAACAAGAAATATCTGCTATTACATTAAAATTACTATTTTAGTTATGAAACTCATATTCTAATATAAGTTAAATTTATTACTAATTTATAAAAACTAAAATAATTACAAACCTGACTATACTATTAGTTACTTTACTGCACATTTACTCTTCTTCTTCTTCGATTTTTAGTCGAATGCTGCACAAAACTTTCCATATGTAGTTGATGTAGCTTTCACACTAACTTAGAGTAGACACATAAAGTCTTACAGATCTAATAACAGGAGCTGAAAAACTAGTAATAATGATCAGTGAAATTAAAACAAAGTATATGAGTCCAGACAATAGAGATTATGGCGAAGAATTGAAAAACGGTGATATATAAACGGAAATAAAGAAAGGATTACAGCGACTAATCGATACTAGGCTACTTTTAGCTACGGTATACTATTTGCTTATAGTTGATAACCTTGAAAACAGCTGATATATAAAACGGTGATCAGATCTATTATTTAAACGGATCTAAAACGTTTACAAAAAAAGAGAATTAAAAACAATTAAAGGACAAATCAAGAACCTGTACAGTTCACAAGATATTGTGACTGAAATTAAAATATCGCGATTGAAGTGGATGCGATATCATGGAGAACAATAGATCCAACAACAAGATCTTCATTAAAGTCGAGTAGGGGAAAGAAGAACAGGAGGACCTAGTAAGAGATATGAAGTTGTTGAAGATTTATGGAAGTTAAGTGTAAGAAATTGGAAAGTACGAGCGGAAGATAAAAGTTGCAATCGTATTAAATATTTTACGTACTAAATATTACATACACAATTTTTGGTGTGTTCTACGGCGTTTCATATTAGGAATTGGTTTCTCAACTTAATTGTCGAGGTTGATTAACTTTAGTTCTTTCGTGTACAAATCGTCTGTAAAAAATAAAAAGTAAACAAAGTTAGTATTAATTACAAAAAGCAATCTTGGTTTCCGAACACTATGTAACACTATGGTGGTGTTTATATAATATATATATAATACAATGATAATGAAAAGAAATTTGTTTTATCGTTTTACTTGAGAAAGTGCTGTTATATGTTCTCAATAATACCACTTATTACTAGAAATGTCTGCAATAGAATTTGGTTTTACAACACTATCTATGATAGTGTTACAAATTACATAATAATTAGCGTGTGTGTGTTTAGTTACATATTTAATTCGTTTTTCAAACATGTAACCCTACTCATTGTGTTTATAGTTTTATTGTGAGGTAGTTTAGAGTGGAAAATAGTTTTTTGTTTAAGGGTACCACCTATTTAAAAATGAATAATTTTTATTTTATTTTTAACAATCAAACTAGTTATCGAATACCAGTGGAACAAGCAAACCCTCTGAGTCATGATGGAGCTGAACGATAAGCACAAAATCATCCCAGATATCGCAGTTCCACTCAATAACAACCATGAACAATTCCACCACCCCCTTTACCTAACTATATCCTATATAAGCGTCGACTGCCTAAACACTTGTATATAAATATTGAGATGAAGAAAGCAAATCTTGAAACGATCTTCAATCATTATCCACAAGAAGAATGGATTCACATCTTCACAGACGGTTTCTCGCGTCCCATTTTTGAAGAGACTGCAGCCTCTTCTATAGCCATATCTTGGAAAGACATCTAATTGTAGAAATTCCTATTATGGACCGGAATATAGTAGCAGTATCAATACTATCCTATTGCTAGACGGTTCGCAAAAATCCGCAGACGAAAGCCGCGTTCTTCATTGACTTATTTGAAACCTGTTGTTGACAATAATATAAAGTTGAGTTAAATTTTGAATACACGTGATTCTTCAATCTGGAGTAGGGGTTTGTGGACCCAGCCCCTGTGGGGATCCACAGTAAACATCATCAGATCCCTGGTCTTTATGTTGTTTAGAGGCCTTTCCTATAACCTGCACTACTTCTCACTCCTATGCAGGTGTATATTTCTTGATCTGTTCTGTCAGGCCTTTTTTGCCTTAACTCCCCCCCCCTATGCCTTCAACACCCTTTTTCTTCTGGTTTCAACCCAACCCTAAAGTTTAATCTGATCCATGTTGATGGGGTAAACGTCAACAGTGTAAAGTTGTCAACTGTGGGATACTTGATGACCTCTCACCCGACCAAGATGGACTTTGACCGGGTGACCATCCTTTCCGCAACTGCTAGTGGGGAAATACATGAAACATACTCTCCGTTATGTCTATTAGCATGGGGAGTTCTCCACCTCGTAGATTTCCTCGACAACACAAAGATAATAAACCTAGTAAAGAAAAGTCAAATAGGCTACTCAGGAGGAATTGCTTTCTTGATAGAAGAAACACTAAACTAGGTAACTAGGCCGCTATAAACGACTTAGAAATATGAAAGAAGGAACATCCCAATCCCTCCACTAGGACAACCTGCAACCTGGCGGGATAGGTGACCCCAGGGGGAATGATGGCCATAGTAGAAAGAAGGAACTTGCAAACGTTGTCAATGGGAAAGGAGATCCCATACTATCTATTATTAAAATGCGGTGAAGTACTGCACAAAAGGGTCAGAAAGAGGGTCCCCGATTTATATAGAGGATATATTTACCCTTGACCCTCTTCTTGTGCTGTATTACCTAAAGGAGTTGAGAGATGGAGGGCTTCTATAGACGGGAGTTCCTCGTCTTAGAATTAGTAGTGTGAATCTCTAGAGGTCGCAGTGCATTTCACCCCCAACAGCACAAAATGCTATACTACATGATTCTTCAATGAGTACTCAGTACTCAGCTACAACAATGAAAAAACTAATTTCCTAACAAAAAAAAAGTTCCGAAGCATCCTATCATCACCACAATCCGCCTAACCTCAAATCTATATAGCAATGAGGAAATGGACGAGGCATAGCCTATTAAACATCTCAAATACTAGAGTTGGGTTACTCTGGTAAACAATGGCCCCATTTGTCACGACCTTCCTCGAGCAGTCAGCGTAGCCGCCTACCAGACAATTACGTCACACAATTACACTGTTTCACACCTTCACCGCATTAAAGTCCTCTTCTCTTCAGCTTATCTTCTTTGCAAGAAAAAAACTATGAACATCAAACTGTTGCACGCAGCCCATTATAATAAAAACTCTCCAATACTCCAAGTGTGGACCTTGACTCTTACAATTATCTCTATTTTGATTAAGTTTGACAGTTTCGATGAAAACATCCTTTTCAATATAGTATATATTACTGACTCTTTATATTCATAATATAATACTTACGACAATAATAATTATATTTAGACAATTTGACAACTAATAAAGTTAAAAAGAAAGTAAAAAAATAACCAAGTAGAGACACGCACTTTTGTAACCAATTACAAACTTGGCAAACTGTTCGATGCGCCTTAAGTGTAAGGGTACTTTGGCTCCTAAATCCTGAATATATGACCAATTTCCCTCCCCCAATCGCGGCTGACAGTTTCTCATTACTAATATGATTCTTTATTTATTGCGATAGATAAAAGTTATATTTGAGGTAGGACACTGATATTGTCAAAATAAACGTTAAAACGTATTTCAACTAAGTTGTAATTATGTAAAATTCTGACGAAAATATATTCTCTTAAATATAAATCGTTAAATTTATTAAAAAACAAAACAGTTTTTGTTCTGTTTGCAGAAGAATTGTCATTACGTTTGTTTTCGTGATAAATATATCAGCGTAACAATGATTCACAAAGGATGGGAAATATAAATCATCACAAGCTGTCTGGGTAGTGACAGTGAAAAATGATGAAGTACAGTTCGCCCAGTAGGGAGAGGCTTGTTATCTGTGATAGCATGCATTTTGTATGAACTAATACCAGTTGTGTTTAATAAATAACCAATGTTTGTACAAGTAACTGAATACATAGATCATGTTTTATTGTCGGAAAGCATAGGTTTCGTTTAAAGTTATCTTGCGAATGATAAATTTTAATATTCCAAAAACAGATTTACCTTAATATTCCAGGTAAAAGACAGATTCAACGTGTTTGTAAAACTGTTTAAAAGTCGTTCATTGTATAGAATACCACTGGTAGTAAAAACAGTGTAACTACAGTTTGATAACTGATTCTTCGCTACAGAATGCTTTGTGTCTTCCATACTCCTCCTCATATTAAAGAATTTCGGGCGAATAGTAATTGTGAGACATCTAATGTTAAGAATACTTTATTTCAAACTGCTTTTGGATTGACGTGATGGCTGAATCGTGGTAGTTGCAATAACAACACTCAATGATCAAGAAATCCTACAATTTGTATTGGTTGCCTTGGCAACTACCTTCACCGATTGGTCAAGTGTCTTTCAATCCATCAATACTCACTCTAGCCCCTTGGAAATTAATCCTAAAACAGTTTAAGACACAGTATAGGTTATACCAGCGATGGGATTAATGAAGATATTACAATAATGGTGAAAGTAGTGAGTTCTACTGATCACTGCTATTTATTTATTTTTATTTTTGTCGTATGCGTGTGTTTTTCCTTATTTCATTCATAACTTGAAACATTTTCATCTTAAAGTTACAAAAATAATAGCAATTAAATGTTCTGAAATAATCTTTTTAGACATTTCTATACGACATAAGTTCTCAAGTTCTAGCAATTAAAACACGTAAAAATCGTGTAGTCTATGTTACATAGCTTTAGTGCCACCTTTGAAAAACGTGTAAAAACTAAATTGTTAAATTACTAAATCATTAAAATATCTATATTACATTGTTTAGTAAAATTCATATTTTAAGAGATAATCGTAAAAAAAGAAAATTTGTTATCAACACCTCAATCCTCTCCTCTTAAAAAAAAACAATCGGGACTTATCAATTTTGTTTAAAAAATAATTAAAAAATAATATCATGTAGTTTTTGTTGACACTTTAATATTTCCTTTTTAAAGTCTATTTTAACCGTACTAATTAAAGCGTGACGCGGCATTAGAGCGCAGGGCTAGTACGAGGTAGGGAGGGTTAAATCGATTATATTTACATATTTTAACTTGTACATGAAATACCATTTATATAATGTTACAATGAAATATATGTAAATACAGTAGTAAACAACACTCATTTTATATAACAATATCCGCTTAAATCACATGACACATTGCAGTACGAAAATGATAAGATTTCACCAACAATTTACACGTACCATTTCTTTTTTCATTACCAAATGACGAATATCCGACTAATTTTCGGCACTGAATTACAAACCATGTTATCGATTACAGAATGTATAGGCTAGTATATAGATTTATTAATGAAAGCAGATTTTCTTATTTTAGTATCGATATAAAGTTCAAACAAAAATATAATAATTGTAAAATTAAAAAAAACCAAACAATGTGGGAGGAGAGAATAACATATGTAGTTGCGGAGAGGGAGTGGGGAGGTGGATGATATTAGTCTGAGTCTACTTTGAACTTATTCTGTTAGGTTGATGAATGTGGCTACTGAATGTCTAGAACATGTCCGATTACCGAATCCCGCGCCCTCCACTAGCGCAATGACGTCATACCAAAACTGCTAATCAACATGTAGACATTGTGTTAGAAACTACAATGATAGTAAAAACTTGAAATGATATGACTTATTCATGATTTTTATTGATATGGTCATAATATTTTACCTTACCTTAGCCAACGCTCTTTCTGGGTTTCTGGCATCCGTTGCTTCCCAGTAGAAGTTCACAAGAGGAACTCAGTAAAGTGTTAGTTCATATAAATGAAAAGATCAATAAGTAATAAGTTATTTAAAGTTTTAATTTAAGACTAGCCTAAATTTCAAAATATGTAGGTGTAACAACAAACTCACGAAATGTCAAATGGTCGAGTTAAATCGGAAAATCATATTGTTCTGTCTTTTGAGTATCCATCTAACGAGAAGTGTCAAATGATTAGAAGTATGTGGTATATTTTAAACGTCTACACACTGTAGTCCTCCCAACGAAACAATATATTAATATTTGGAGGGATTCCACGTTTGACTCATGCGTCAACCACACGTTATCGTTTGCTTTCAGCGGTACAGCCCCAATAACAATATATAGACCTCAAATTCTTCTGTGTGAACGCCTACCCTACTTTCGTTACTTTTATCGGTATAAATAAGAATAAAACGTTTACAAAGTTCAACTTTTAAGAATTAACTTGTACTTAAACTTTAAGAATTAAATGTAGTTAAGCAGTAATTTATGTACCTAGTTTTCTTGGAATGGGTTGTACCGTCAAGTCAGGTTAGGGAAGTAAGTAGAAGGGAGAACATTGCACCAGACACACTTCTAGTCTGAGGGTACTGTACATTAATTATGTGGCTTTACACGATAATGTCAAATATCGAAACAAGAATACTTGATGTTAATGCTATTTAAGAACTATTAAATGTTCGTATTTTACATTTTCCTCGCATTAAGTGTTTGTTTTTAATTTTAATTATTTAATTTTGTTTAAGGATATGTTTGGTTTATTATTAAACTAACCATTTTACATAATTCTTTCAACTATTGTTATTTGAAATAGAGATTACGAGTGAAATAAACAAAATAAGACTTTACAAGGGAAAAACGAATGTAAAACGTTTCATTAATGTTCATTCTAATCAAAATACAATCTGTTTTTGTCAATTGATTTAAGTTTCCAATTTCCTCTTTCAAGTGTAACAAAAATCTTTCTATTTCACGTTTTATTCAATATTTTGTACCACATACTGATTTTTTTTTTTTTTTTTTTTTTTTTCAGATTGATTGTGATTATTAAAGAAGGTTCTACTAAATTATTTCCGTAATCTACGTATGCACTATTGTAATTGTTCAATTTAGTTTTATTGTTTCAATTTTTTTTTTCAGTAAACACGCTAAGGTAAATTAATTTGAAAATAAACTTGCACTAACCATATAAGAAAGATAATACACTAACAAACACAAGATGAAAATATAATCATAAATATATGTTCTTTAATTTTTTCCTTGATACATTATATTTGTTTTTTTCTTGCACGTCTTTAATTTATGCCCGTTAGACTAATTATACCCATAGATGAAACAAGGAAAACGCCAGGTTCGAACCTACGTAACCAGTGTGGTTAAT
The DNA here is from genome assembly GCA_963513935.1 of Aphrophora alni. NCBI lineage: Eukaryota > Metazoa > Arthropoda > Insecta > Hemiptera > Aphrophoridae > Aphrophora > Aphrophora alni. Next base: position 81,144,130 of record OY740772.1, read on the forward strand.
CAGAATTGCTACGTGAAAGCGCATGCGTTAACAATTGAGTTATGTTGTTTCTCTTTTCGTAAACGATTTACGAGTGTCACGGTACGTTTGTGTTGTATAAGCCGAATTACACCCGAACCATAAACTTCATTACATTACACCCGAACCATAAACTTCACTACATTCCACCCTAACCAAAAACTTCATTACATTACACTCGAACCATAAACTTCATTACATTACACCCGAACCATAAACTTCATTACATTCCACCCGAACCATAAACTTCATTACATTCCACCCGAACCAAAAACTTCATTACATTACACCCGAACCATAAACTTCACTACATTACACCCGAACCATAAACTTCATTACATTCCACCCGAACCAAAAACTTCATTACATACCACCCGAACCATAAACTTCATTACATTCCACCCGAACCAAAAACTTCATTACATTACACCCGAACCATAAACTTCATTACATTCCACCCGAACCATAAACTTCATTACATTCCACCCGAACCAAAAACTTCATTACATTCCACCCGAACCATAAACTTCATTACATTCCACCCGAACCATAAACTTCATTACATTCCACCCGAACCAAAAACTTCATTACATTACACCCGAACCATAAACTTCATTACATTCCACCCGAACCATAAACTTCATTACATTCCACCCGAACCAAAAACTTCATTACATTCCACCCGAACCATAAACTTCATTACATTACACCCGAACCATAAACTTCATTACATTACACCCGAACCAAAAACTTCACTACATTCCACCCGAACAAAAAACTTCATTACATTACACCCGAACCAAAAACTTCATTACATTACACCCGAACCATAAACTTCATTACATTACACTCGAACCATAAACTTCATTACATTACACCCGAACCATAAACTTCACTACATTCCACCCGAACCATAAACTTCACTACATTACACCCGAACCATAAACTTCATTACATTCCACCCGAACCAAAAACTTCATTACATTCCACCCGAACCATAAACTTCATTACATTCCACCCGAACCATAAACTTCATTACATTACACCCGAACCAAAAACTTCACTACATTCCACCCGAACAAAAATTTCATTACATTACACCCGAACCAAAAACTTCATTACATTACACCCGAACCATAAACTTCATTACATTACACTCGAACCATAAACTTCACTACATTACACCCGAACCATAATCTTCATTACATTGAAAATTAAAAATTGATCAAAATCGGTTAAGTCGGCTTTGAGAAATTCAATTCTTAAAAACAGCACCACGAATACTTTTAAACTTTACACCTTTAACATTCAACCGGGAATATACAAGTGAAGCAAAAAATTTGAGTCTGATTTTCGTTTGTATACCTGTCTGTTTACATCAACATTCTAAGAAATATTAGTATTTAGCAGTAGCATTATTTTATGAGTTTATTAGTATTGCAATTATATTCAAAATTAGCAATTTGTCTTTCGCTTAAATAATCATTTAACGTTTTGATTTTACCATAGTATAACCACCTTGATTATTAATACGTGTTATGTATAGATTGCCTAAATAATTAGTGTAGGTTTACAATTAAATCACAAATTTATATTTTAAATCATATTATTCATATTTTGATATTCTAACACAAACTTTGATCAAATACAAAATTGTAATTTAGATTTGTATCGTACATTTTAAAGATATTATTATAATTTCAATTGTCGTGACACAGCCTTAGACCATATGGTGACATTAATGCATTTCTTCGAACTCTGGTGTTTTTTGAAGTAACATACTATACACGATTAGTAACATACTAGCACAAATCTTTGATAAAACGTTTTCAACAAAAACCAATCTCATTAGGCACCAGGCTTTAATGTAAAGCCGTACATTGTCCTTGAAACGTAGAATTAATCCCAGCCGTTCATGACTTTGATTTCTACTACTGACACGGGTTCGAAAATTTGCCCTGACAGCATTAAATTTTGAACAATACATCAGATGAGAGATGATTTCACCTAAATGACTATGTTGTTAACCAGAATGGAACTAAAAAAAAAGTTCTGAAAATCTTTGAACTTATATCGATAACTTTCTTAAAACAATTAATTGTAGTGAGTTACGCCATTTCTTATCGGCAGGTTGACGGTACTATATTTTTGAAAATAAACAAATAGCAGACCTCTACGAAGAGATTTCACTGAAGTTAATTGCATGAAAAACTGTCGTGGTTCTAAGAACCCTAGAGCCACATAACACTCCAATAAAAACTGTAAAATTCTTAATAGACTTCTTTTTTTGAGATAACTCCGAAGACTTTTGGAATTTATTTTCAGTATATCTGTTCTTTTAGATTATTCAAAAAATAATCTGATTGCAATTCAAGAGATGAAAGTGAACATAATTTAGCTATAGCAAAAGTAGAAAGGGACATTCGTCAAGGAATTTTTAACTCCCTTAATCCAATAGCAACAACAAAAATTCAAAACAGAATAATAATTATTTATTTTTAATTTAATGATTTTAATGCTAATACGTTTTTTACCAGTAAATATTGAAAATACAATAATATATCAAGTGAAAAATATACTACATAGACTGGGAATTGAACCCAGAACCTTTGGCTTTACGCACCAATAACCTAACAACTGAGCTACCCTAGTCGCTTCATCTCGATTCTCCTCCCTGAACCATAAACTTAGATACATGCGTAATTGCTGCAAAATGAGTAAAAATTAATTTCAATGTCGCATATGAGAAGTAATTAATTTGGTAACTCAAAAATTGCAGCAATAAACCAAAGTCAAGTTACGCCCTGTGTTGGGAAGCGACTAAGATAGCTCAATCGGTAGAGGATTTACGCATAAAGCTAAATGTCGTGGGTTCGATTCACGGTATAGGTTGTATATTTTCACTTGAAATATTATTGTAGAGCAAATAATATTCATTTTATTATTTGAAATACTTTGATTATGTTTGATAAGACGATTATCATAATCAGAGAGTTCCACTACTAAACTAGAACATTGTAATCTAAACTATCATAATTGATGGTCTACCATCCCTCCCACTTTACAGATACAGTATATCAACCTATCACCTTGAAGCCTCTTCAGGTTCAATGACCTGGTGTGAGATAACTATAAACTATAACCATACAAAACAGGCATGTTAGTAATCTGTTACCTATATCTAATCTGAATAAATAATTGTTGTTTTGATTACTAAAAACTTACGATAATATAAGTTTATAAAATATTATACTGTGGAAGTTTTACAGAGTGAATTACAAGTAACCAAAAACAGCAAAAAAACACCAAATTACTGTGGTCGACATTTTGTAGTCTCTGATAATAGCAATAGCTTCTATGTTAGTAATTCTACAACAAGTGATGTAAATGAAAGTAAGTTTCAACTTAATTTGTATTTAGTGTGGCAGTGTTAAGGAATTGGACTGAAAATAAGACAGTAAATAATTATTTTATCAAGCATTATAAGGGTTACTAAATTAAAAGTGCATGTGTAAACCCAAATTGTGGCTAAGTTATTAGTTATACACAAATTTGTTACTTGTCCTCTTCTCGCAACATTATGTAAAGACAAGAACTAAACAAACTTTTCTATTAATAACCTCAATTTGTCAGTGTAATTACGGTACTACCAACTGTATAAATTTCCGAGCGTTTTCTAATTTTATTGAAACTATTTTGTTTTTACATTTAGTTTTTACTTTAACAAATGTACGTAGCCTAAAGTTACATGATTGGTCAAAAATATGGATGTCGATAGATTTGTTTTGAAGTTAGATCAGTACAAGGAAAATGGTACGTCTGTCGTGTGTGCAACACCTCGGTAATTGAGATGGCACTGGATCGGCTTCCGCTGATAGAGATAGTAGGTCTATGACGTACTACCTAGCTTAGACAGTGGACTATGCTGTGCGTACAGCTCTACTGGACTCGATCTTAATTTAATTTGTTTATAAATTAGAGTGTGAGTTTTTTATCTTATTATGTCGGACTGTGTTTTGGTTAATGACGTTCCTCACATACTCGGGAAGGCCGAAATATTGTGTCGCACCGCATTAAATATACACCAAGAGGCGTGTATAAAAGACTGGCAGCCTTAGACCAACTGGGTTGTTTTCGAGATTGTGTGTATTTATTTTTTATAATTAAGTGTAAGTCATCCAAATTAGTTTATTATAATTACCATAATCAAGATCTGGTTACATAGAGTGGTTACATTAAAAGGGTGAATGACGGTTTCATAACTTAAGCCTATACCAGGTTACAGCATTCCCCAGGATAATAAGTGGTGATATTTCACCCAATGACCAAAATTCACTGCAGTTGCAACAGACGAAACACGTGGACTAATTTTAATAAAATTTGGTATGGGCTTATTTTGACCATAACATGGGAGCTTTTTTAAATAATTTTCGGTCAACTTAAAATTTGGTGGTAGCTGCCACATAAAACGACACTAAATTACAATTTTGCTATGTGTAGCCTCTAAGCATTTAATAAAAAATATTGCTTGCTATCTCTCCAAAAATGCCTTTTTGTTAGTTATCGCTAAAAACCCAAATATTCATCCATAGTACCATTTTTCTTATATAAAACTTAGATTAAGGTGGTTAGGTCAGATTAGGTTAGGTTAGGTTACGTTAGATTAGGTTACGTTAGTTTAGGTTAAGTTAGGTTAGGTTACGTTAGTTTAGTTTAAGTTAGGTTAGGTTAGGTTAGGATAGGTTAGGTTATGTGACTATAAAAGACGTAATTTCTCAAAATCGTCACCATCCAATTTTTTCCAAATTTTATTAACTTGTGAAAATTAACAGCTCAACTCTGTATGCAAAATCGCGAGTACAAAATATATTAAGGTTTAGAAATAATTGGCAAAAAGAAAAATGAACCGACGGTCAAAGCTGTCATTAAAAGTTTCACTTAAAACAAATACGATGGAAGTGTTTACGTCCCAAGTTGAGCAAGTTAGATACTTATTTAAATAAAGTATATAATTTGTTTTAAAGACGGATTTATGGTCAATCGTCCCTTTAATTTTGACAATCATTTTTTGTAATGATTAATTTTTGCTCGTTTTCATTTGTTTTTTGGAATGGATGAGTAAGAGCGTTTGTGGAGTGTTTTAGCACCGTTTATTTAACTAGCTGATATTGTTCACGAATTTTAAAATTATCGATGTTGGAAACTGTAAGATATGTTTAGTAAAAATCATTTTTATATTCAAGTAATGTTGAGAAAAAAGCAATAGGCAGTTAGATTGTTTTATTTGGTTACACATGAATTGTAACAAAATATGTCCAGTAAAAAATTTTAAATTTATATTAAATTTTTTTATCGTCTATATATATACAAATGTAATCCCTTGATTTGAGATTAGAATTATTATGTTTCATTGGCCTTTGACAATTTATAAAATTCTTGGCATTGTTTACTGGATTTTTTAAATTGCAAATAATTAAAATTGATATTGTCTGTATGTAACAAACTAATCAAATTAAGCCTACTTTAAATATTCTAAAAAAGAAAAATGCTAAAATTGTTTATAACTCTAAACAAAATAGATCCAGCAACTGTGTGTTTAATGCAAATTTTATTTTAATGTAAAAGTTAACAAAATCTTAGAGACCGTGAGGCGGAATTCTGTGTCTAGTATATTACCAAAAAATAGTTGTTTTTGTTTTTTTTTTTACTACTTCGTCTGTTTGGTTACTCTTTAATCGCAATACAATTAAATAAAGCTTCCATTCATTTAATAGAAACAAGGCTACAATTTATATCTTATGAATTTGTTTGTAAAATCAGTGTATTTTTATAAATATTTGGGTTCAAAACATTTTAATAAGCACCATTTTGAAACGGTTTGTGTGAAAAATTTGAGTGTGGACATATAAAATATTTTTTTATATATTCAGACCTGTATACTAAAATAAATGTTTACTTTCATTCTATAAAAATGCTCACAGACAAACAGCTGCTAAACGAAGCAAAATACGACAATGTTTACTCAAAGTTTTGTTCCAATTTATTAATATAACTTGAATATATATACAACAGTGTAATACAACAGTAATATAAAATAAACCCTTTAAACTTCTATAGAAGCAAAATTTATATGATTCTCCCATTTTAAATTCAATTCAATTCAATAATCAACTGCATAGAGCTACACCAATTAAACTATAACTACAACTACACTAATCAAACTATAAGTTATAGTTTGATTGGTGTAGCTCGTGTATCACTGAAGAGGACGACCTTGTCGTTGAAACGCGTCTGATACTTAGGCGTATTTTTTTTATGAGAATTGTGTTCTGTGTGTTTGTTATACTATATTTTAACAAGTTTTAATGTCCATTACAAAAATTTTAATATGCACTACTAATGTTCGATATGGGCGCCGTTAGTTACTCTGTAAATATCCAGGCAATAATCGAACTCCGCCCACAAACTCTGCAACATTTCCTGTGTTATATATTGCAGTACTTCTGATATGCGATGTCTTACGTCTTGCAGGTTTTGAGTCATAGTAAGGTAGTAAACTGTGTCTTTGATGAACCCCCACAAGAACAAACCGCAAGGAATTAAGACCGGCAATTGTGGCGATGAGGTGGAAGGTAGCCTCACCACTGAACACTAATCTGTCATTAAATCTATAATTTACAAACTGTTCAATCAGGCAAAAATCTCTGCGCTTTGGTTTGTCAGTAAGCCTTAATGTTTGTAACAGTTGCAGTTTGTACGGTTTAAGTCTCATCAAGACACGCCATACTGTAGACTGTGGTATCTGAAGTTCCTTACTAGCTTTGCGAGTTGATGTTTCAGGACTACGTCATACTTAGCTTCAATTGTCTCCACAGCGTCCTCCGATGTCTGTGGACGGCCTGAACTTTTCTTGGAAAACAAACACTCAGTTGTTTAAAACACCCTCACCCAACGAGTTATAGACTTCCGATGAGGTGGATCCTTTCTGAAATTTGTTCATAAGTTCCGTTGAACACTAACAACAGCATGAGTTCGAGCGAACTCCAAAACAAATGCTTTTTATTGCTTTGTGGTAGCCATTTGATAAACGTTTTAGAGTTAGTCAGCCAAGCAAACAAGACAAAACATAACCTTATTAAAACAAACCTATAAACACGCCCTTTCCATTGTTGCAACAATCAGCTGTTCATAAACCAACTGTTTAGTTTTGCACCATTCTTTTTTAATCACCCCGTGTAATTGAAATCTGTGAATTTTTATCTAATTTAGTGTGTTATAAGTTTAATAAAAAAAAGTTTAAAATTTTGACATATTTAATTGGATTATTCTGAATTTTGAATTGAGTTGTATATGAGCAGTCCTCTGTTCTAATTTTAAATTTTGTCACCTTTAGTTCATACGACAATGACGACGTACTGGCGACATTTCGAAAACTACTTTAGTGGTTTCTTAAGGTCAGTCAAAGCACAGAAGTCGAAATTTTTGACGAAAGTATTACAAAATTTACTCTATACTTCGTATGCAAAGTGTAATAGAAACTAGGAGAGGATATGATTTTTTAACATATATTATGCCTACCTATTTTTTTTAATAATCTTTTTTCCTTTATTTCGTTGTGATGAAACCATTTCTAAAATATCTACAAGTGACCCTGTGTGCATATATCATAGAACCTTCAATATTTATAGTAATTCATCAAACAATCAGCATTTTCACGCATGTTACAGCATAGCCTACAATCCGTTACAATATCATAAACAAAATTCTGCTAACTTTAATCGTTCCCCTCCAGTCAGCTGTAGAGATTCCATATGTTTCAAAACACCATATGGTATTATCATTGTGTTATGATGTTAATAGATTATACATGCGCTTGTAACTAGATAGCGTTGTCTAACGGAGGAGATGAGAACCGACTTATCAAAGAAGTTATAAAAACAAGTCTTTCATTATGTCTTGGAAAGTTTCCAACGCGTTGCACATTCGTTTTCAACTTGTCTCGGTCTACTTAACGTACATTTGTCCATTTATTCATTTGTAATGACCACAAATCTGAGTTATGAATAATTATAAAAGATTATTCATTTGTTTCTAGACACCTAATTAGGAATGAAAATGACTTAGAGATAAGGTTTCTCAAACTAACTTTAAGCTGTTTTAGTTAAACATTTTAAACTACAGGAGTTAGTTAACCCTTTTACTGATTGTATGAGGAAAATAAATTGATCTACGCTATTGTGGTACCTACCCAACCTCACCATACAAACAGATCCTTAAAATTGTTTTCTTGGGCCTTGTAGGAAATGTCAAATTGTATTGGTAGATCAAGGGATATTAGCCAGTGGAGTAAATTTTATTTATAACATTTAATTACACAGGTTTTATGAACCACGTAATTGTGTATATCACTATGTTTTTAAATTTGACTAGTCCTTAATGGCGCTCGAAGGTGTTCACATATCAAAAAGTCTACACTCGTTTAAGTGTCTCGACTCTTGTAGACTTTAAGCTCAATGTATGTGAAGAAATGTTCTCTCGCTAAGCTCGTCCCGATATCTCGACCCTACCGATTCTCCTAATATATATATATATATATATATATATATATATATATATATATATATATATATATATATATCATATTTTTATGGACAGTCAGTATTATAATTTACATTTTTCACAATAACTTCGCCATTTGTTATAATAGACACCTAGGATTGGTACCAGTACATGCAGAATTGTAATCTTATTTACATGTTTTATCTAACTTAGTTTAATGAAGTTGAATAACACAGGAGAAATGAACAAAAAAAACTGCGCCCTTCATTTTGACATGTTCAATTTGATTTTTCTGGATTATAAATAGGTTTTTTAGTTTGTTCACTCGTTCATGGCGGTTATAGCTAGTTCTCAAAGGAGACTGGTCTTACCAGAATCCATTCATGAGGTTTAATCACCTATATTGCACAGTTATATACATGAAATCATATAAAACACACACATTAGCAATAGTTACTAACCATTGTGAAACTGAATTGACTATTTAAAGCTCATTAAAACTTTAACGTTTTAAAATATGATTACAATATAATTTTTACTAGATTCGACTGGAGCGTAGTTAGTGAAGGATTCTTCCCATACGTACAGCTTTGAGGTTTGCTAGGGCCGAGACACTGACACGAGCAAAGCGAAGGATATACACATTAGAGCCTGTCGTCAAGAAAGTAGTGATAAACACAATTATGAGGTTCAGAAAACCTGTGTAACAACTGTTTTAAACAAATTTATAATGCCAGGAAAGATCTTTTAATTCACCAATACAATTTGACATTTCTTATAAGACCAAGGAGACCAACTTTTGGGCATTAGATTTAGAGGTTCTGCTTGGATTATTTTGTATGATTGAGCTGGGTAAATAACATAATGGGTTTATCAACTTATTTCTGTTTGTCATTTCTTAAATGTTTTCACTTGATATTGAGAGTTGATTCACAGTTTAGAAACGTTGTGTATTATTTTTAATTTGATGGAAAAAATGTTCGAATGAAGTATATCATTGATATGAACAATCCATAATGTTCAATAACTTTAAAACCAGACTAATTAAGTTACAATTTTTTAAACCTCTTGTAACACAAGACTGTAATTTTTAAGCCTGTGTAATTTCTTGACTATATTGCAAAGAAACGTAACATAATTTTCTTAGGAACAATTTAGTAGATCTCTCAGATATACTCAGATTTTTTTTTTAACGATACTGAAACATATACTCGTATATTAAGTTACACATAGACAAACATACTGTGTGATATTAACAGACCGGAGACAGTCTCTGAAGTTGATCATTACTTTGTGTTTATCCTATACTTTACTTGTCCACAGGAAGGAAGTTCATTAAGGTTAAAAGTTCTGAGGGAGTGGAGAAATAGAGGGGAAGACTTTGATTGCATCCAAGCGGAATGTCAAGTCTTTATGACTCATCCCCTGATATTAAATTCACCTAAATGTCTCCTGTTACTGTAGACTTTAACCTAACTAAATGTGAATGTTATTGAATCGCATACTGTTCATTAAAAATATTTTACGTTTTTAAGGAAAGATATTATGTGTAGCTATTGAAGACTTCTAGTTGTACGCATAGTTTTAACGTTGTTTCGATAACAAACAAAGCAATAAACATGTTATGTTATTATCTTTACAATGAAATATTTTTATTAAATAAACTAATGAAATAAAATAATAGTATTGAATCGTAGAATATGAAGGTGTACGTAAAAAATCGATTATTGATGCTCTATTTCCTATTCATGTCTAAATATTTCCTCCCGTAAGTCTAACTAATTTTCTCTTCCTTTCTAACTGTAATATTTCACAAATATTTTACTCTTTCCGCTTCCAGCTTTTGAAATTCACTCAAGGAAGCTAGAGTCTGTTGACGTGCGTGTACAGTTTTCATAATTTTTAAATTCATACTTAATAGTTAAAAAAGGATAACGCAGCCTTACTTTGAGAGGTTATTTAACGATTTATGTTTTATTCGTGTGAATATGTGTGTATATGGTTTGTAGGCCCTAATTGTATATTTTCTTTTAAAGTTGTGTATAAACTTAATTATATTTATTTGTATTTGTTCTGTGACAACAATTTGATTTAAGTTAGATTTGTATTTATTATATTTGTCTATTTAGTTTAAGGACAATCTTCTGCTAATCCTAGTATTGCTTCGACAGGTGATTTAACGTTTAATATTTTTTACTGTTAATGTCTGTGGCTATTGTTTGTAATTGTGTTCTTGTTTGTGTCCTCTTTTTTTTCAAGTTGTGTACAAAGTTTATTATATTTATTTGTAGTCGTTCTGTAATAACAATTTTATAGTGACATTTATATTATTATATAATATCTTTGTATATTTAATTGGAGGACAATTTTCTGCCAATCCAAGTATTGTCTTATTATTTACATTTGTCAACGAGTTTTGGAGTTCCTCTCCACTTTTGAGACCTACTTTAATACTGGATTTAGAATTCTATGTGTGTTGCCCCCCCCCCCTACTTACAGGCTCCGCCTCCAGTGTTATTACCTTTGGTAGAATTACCTATTTCTTTTTATTTCTTTAGCATTTAAAGTTTTCAAACATTATTATCTGATTGGTCATAAATTTTCTCGTTAATAATATTTTCTCCGTTCACTTACTTTAAATTAAAAAAAATTCTTTATTTGTTAGATTATATTTAGATGTCTTCCTTGTTGCTTCGATGTAAATAGCTTCAGAGAATCTTTAATTTCATATGGGATTTGGCCCTATTTCAGTAAACTAGTAACTTAAAATATAAATAATTATTTTGGAATTGGAAGAAGATAGCACTCATACTGAGTATGTAGATCCTGGGAGGAATAATAATTATTTTTATTTTATCTCTGTATTTATTTCATTATTATTATTTAGTTTATGTACTTATTATTATTTTTATTTTTACTATAATATTTTATGTTGAAGTTAGCACAAAGGAATTGATAATTCTATCCTCTCTCACAAAAAGTAGACAGTAATTTATTCTCGTTTTGTTTTTTTCTTACAAACGTAATGTTTCTCATAAATACTCCATGATACATGTCGATACAATATTTTTAGCTAATTCAATTTTGTAAAACGTTAAACTTTGTAAACCAAATGATATGTTTTATTATAAAAATAATAATATTATTACTGATTATATTTCAGATGAGAATAAAATTGTCGATTATAAAAGTATGACGTACATCCGGTTTAGAAGTCGGTTATACTTGAATTAAAGTTTTATAAATTGGGACAAATTGGCGGCATCCTTATTATGGTTTGTTTTGAAGGTCAAATTATCTTGCACTCCCGTTAATCTCTTCAACTATAAACAGGTATATATTTATATGTGTGATGTTCATAAGATTTTGATACAGTAAATGAAATGTGAAAAAAAAAAATGTTATATGCTTACTCGTACACTCATATCCAAAACTAAAGAGTAAACACTGAAAAAGTATTCTTCGCCATTTTGTCCAAAATTGATTGTATGACCCACTTATCTGTCAAACAGTATAAATAAATCATGGGATATTTAAAATGAAATTTATTTCCTTCGTTTAACAGTTACAAAATATCTAATTAGGAAATTATGCAGATTAGCTTGTAGTTTCCACTATAAATATTGTGTTTTGAGTGTAAGCCAAATACAAAAAGATTTGTTTTATATCTATTATAATTAAATCAATAAGTTTTGCAAACAAAGAAATTGCATAAACTCCCCACCACAAAACTTAAACTATTCGTCACCAAAACGTCAGTTCGGAAGTTGTAGTTCAAAAATTAAAGTAAAACATGGACACCGACTTTCAAAAATAATATTTATAAATTTAAATTGGGTCTAAGCTTCGATTGTGCTATAACTCCTCCTCAACATAAATCGTAATCTTATTGGAGTCTTACAAGGTCGAATATCTTAAAACTGACAAAATAAATTTCAGTCCGTTTTTGATCAATTCAAAAGGTTTAAACCCCAACACATTGTGGTGCATGTTAACAGAATGTACGATTCACGTGTAATAATTTGAGAATACAAATAATAAGACAAGGAGTCCAATTTTATTTTTTATATGATAACAACTGATCCTTTTAGTAAATTTTTAGTAATTTTTACCAATATATTTTGTTTGTTTTCTTAATGGCTACGTTTACAAAACAAATTGTTTGAAACAGTTTAGAGCCTGTTTTAAGAAGAAAGAAAAGCATTTTATTGTTTCGGTTCATTACTTGTACCAATTTTTAGTAATCAAACAAAATTTTAAAAACTCTCTGGAGATAGAGCAAAAATAGCATCTTTCATATCAATTAAACCACGGGTTTAGCCTAGTGCTACCTTCAAAAACAGCAAATAATCAACATTCAGATCTCTTTACAAAACCATCTGTTTTATTCAGAAAAAACCATAAAATAGATATTTCCGGGAAAAACCGAACAATTAATTTTTTAACATCATAAAATACCTTCTGTATTCTATTTGATTACATATAAGGCAGATATTAGGTTCCCGTAGTTAGGCCTCTGATTTTTTGGATTATGTACTGTTATCCTTCAAAGGAACATAGGGCAGAAACGAAGGACTTCCACCTCAACACGTCCGACGCCATCACCTTCACCTCTCCCCCATATCTTCGTTAGTCTACCAATCGCAACTCCCTCACCTTTCGTTCGACTCCATGTCATTAGTAGCCATCTTTCTCTAACTGTCTCTCTGGGGACTCTCTTACAAAACCTGCCTTGCAAACACACCCTCGAAACATAATCCATATCTACTTCCTTGATTTTTCGCTCTTACTGACCTTTCACACCTCGTCCACAGATTTTGTTTCTTACTATACTGGCCTATCGATGTTGACTATATCGACCTCACACATTTGTCAGTGAAAGTTACTTTGCTTTCTTCATTTTACTTGACTTTTTCAAAATCTCACAGCCACAGAGCAAGAAAAATATTCTCAGTTTTATTCTTTCACTCTGCTGAAGTGATTTCCCTATAACTCTCAGCCAGACAAAGCCACCTCTTCAGTCAACTGCGCACGTCCACATCCGTTCATCCACTGTTCAACACTATACTACTCAAGTAGTAAAATTCCTCCGCTTGCTCCAATTCTTTACCTTCCACAACTAATGTCTGTTATATTTAACTGTTTAATCTAAGATCCTTGGTTTTTCTTGTACTATTCTTCAGGCCTACCTTCCCTGCTTCCTGGCTCATATCTTGCATTTTCTGCCTTATATCAATAAAACTTTGAGGCAGAAAGCAGATGTTATCTGAAAGTCTAAATCCTCCAATCTATCTTGCATACACTACGGAGACTATAACCTTAACTTTTACTCTTTGATAAAACTTACTACTCGCTTGACATACTTCAATAGACCATCTTTTGTAACTTATTCATATTGTTCTCACCTTGTTGGTTACACTTCATTCTGTTTAACTTTTATCAGGAGGTAACAAAACTATGGGCAGTTTCCTGGAAACGATCGCAGTCAGACAGATATTTTTCCCCTTTATCGAAACATGTCTACTGTATTCTATGAACAGTGCCCTGTTAAAATATTTACCACCACTCTCTTTCCTCCCGCTCTTCCTCACGATGTATACCTATTCCTTTATCAGATCTTTTCAGTAAGTCTTTGACTCTCTATAATCAACTCTTTCTTTCCATTTAAATAACTATTTATTCTTGGACTATTCCCGAAACATAGTCCTATATTTGTGCACCAAAACTATCAATGCAGGTTCTGGACCTACAGAAAAGTGGTGATCCCTCCCACGCCAAATTGTTCACCTCATGCGCACAATTCTACATATCCAGATCAGATTGATCTCTTGAACAAATAGTAATTTTATCAGCGCAACTTTAAACTTACTTATTACCATGTTTCTATTAACATGCCTCCATAGGTGACCTCAAAATCAGCCTAATTGCCTCACGATCTGAAATAAATCTCAACCTTAATCTTACCTAAGGAAAACTGTTCTATCAGACTTGAGTTGCAAAATGTCCTCTGTTTGGAACATAGTTGCATTACTAGTACACCAAATAGTTCATAGCCTGAGAAGCCAGTATCACGTACCTAGAATTCATCCGTGCAAGAAACCAGCGACTAAAAATCTGTTTTCCTCTGACCATTCATTCCTTATAGGAAAGACAAGGTATCCCGTGCCGAAATTAAACATAGTTACACAACTATCTATTGTTATAGTTACTCCAAAACTATGTACAGGTGTTGCACCTTTGTTACATCTCAAACTCTGCATGCTTCACACTTCCACTATACTGTACCACACAATATAATGTATTCTATCGTTGCTTTCTCTGATATCTTGATTTTAAGAGGAAAAATAATTGGATCACTTCCAACGCAACCGTCAGAGTGATCTTTATGGCATTTGTTAAGTTAAAACAAGCCATCCGCTGGATTCCTTTCAGTCTAGATCAAACAGTACCTACTCACATTCTATGCGTATTTCCGTTTCCGTGTTCAATAGAAGATGTACGATCTGTTAATCTGGTTCGTAATGTAGCATTAACAACTTCCGAACAAATGTTAATTTCACATCATTACTTCTATCTACAAAAGCAAAAATCATAATTAAAAGTGTAAATTGTCAGTACCTGATATGGTTGTGACGATCTGGATGTGACATACCCCATGGTGATTCGTCTGTATCATAACACCCTGGTTGCCTTGGCATAGGAACTCCACATGGGAGGTCTTTACCTACATTTACACAAGACACTCCCCATGGTAATTTGTCTCTGTCATAACACCCTGGTTGCCTTGGCACAGGAACTCCACATGGGAGGTCTTTACCTACATTTACTACCAGTCATTCCCCATGGTAATTCGTCTCTGTCATAACACCCTGGTTGCCTTGGCACAGAAACTCCACATGGGAGGTCTTTATACCTACATTTATCACCAGACATTCCCCATGGTAATTCCTCTCTGCCATAACACCCAGGTTGCCTTGGCACAGGAACTCCCATGGGAGGTCTTATGCTACATTTATCAACAGACATTCCCCATGGTAATTCGTCTGTGTCATAACACCTTGGTTGCCATGGCACAGGAACTCTACATGGGAGATCTTAATCTACATTTACTATCAAGTAAACAACCCACCCCCCTTTCTCTATACTACCCAGATCTATACAAATGCGAAAGTAAAAGAATAAAATACATTTTTATTTCCAAAGTATCGAGAGATACGTAACAATAACAGTTTTTATGACATGTTTGTTGAAAGTCCATCTTGGAGAAGATAATAAAACTTTGTTCAAGTTTAAATAATGTTCATCAAGAAACCACTCACAATACGTACTTTAGGAACAATGTATAAGTTGTAGACTCATAGAATTTTATGACGGTTTTAAATTTAATAGTTGTTGTAGCCTAGTTCTAGAGGTTTATTTTATTTTAACAACATATCTTTAAAGTCATTAAACAGTAGTGCTCTAGTTTGCTAAAGATTGATGTGTATTCTGCAGAAGTAGAATGAAAAACAAAGATTGGTTTAATGTGGTGCAGTTGGTAAGAGTATATTTTAATATATGAATACAGGTATTTAGAAGTTTATTGATAAAAGAATAAAACAAATTTTTAACTATAAAAATCATTTGTTTCAACTGTCAACATACATCTGAGCATCCATGTCTATTTAAAACCGTCGAATTACTGGTTTCTAAATGTAAAAGTTGGGGAAATTTCGTTTAGTTTTTATGAATTCTTGTATACCTCATTCAAATTATTGTATTTAATATTTTACAACTAGAGCTGTTTACCTGGACGGTTTAATCGGCATCAATGCCTTGGAAGTGTATATTTTTAAGCTCCATTTTGAAACAGGAAATATAATTTCAAAACCTTATTTCAAGACATATCTATAGGTGTAGGGGGAAAGAACATTGTGGCCATATTGATGAGTTTGGCCGTAACGCATATAAATAAATAAACTTACAAAATTCTGATAAATGGTGTTAAAAAAAGGGCGTAGCTTCACTTGGTAACATGGATAATACAATATAAGCAGGAGAATCCACAAGCTACCAGTACAAGTGTCCTATACTACTGCAGAAATATAGAAGAAAAGGTTTTTACTGTTATGCAGATTTGTATGTTAGTTAAAAGTGTGTGGACACGCGGTTAATTTTTTAACAAATGAGTAAAGAAAAACAAACACAGGAAATATATAAGACATAAAAATGTACTTTTTCGTTTATGTAACTTTCCCCCGCCCTCGTGGTTATTTTGGCTGCTGTTCGAAAATCTCAACTCTACCTCCCTCCAATCGAGTTTTATTTCATTTTAAAGGTCTTGATAAAAGAAAAATATAAGTAACTATCTCAACACTGTGTACAATGGTGTTCGATCATAATACACTTAACTCTTTTATAATAATAACCAAAAACAAGTCCTAGCAAGAAACTAAACTACTGAAATAATACTCAACCACCTATTAGATATCAGGCCCAATTGTTGAAACTGGTCAAAGTTCATTTGCAGAGTAATTGTTCACTTTTTGGGTTCAGAAAACCCATTGTTGTCTTGTCGCGATTTTGATTAGGGATGAGATAGACACCCTAATAGGGTGATTTATTTGTTATTTTTATTTTATCAAAAGCTTTTAATTAAACGTCACTCAATGTGGTTTAAATTGAAATTTTATAGCTGCTCCCAAAACCCCGATTTTGGGGACAGGACAAAGTAACCTCATACAAGAAAAAGTATATTTTTAAGCTTTCCATATATTTAATGAGTTTTGTTTTTCTTCGTTCATATCTTAAAAAGTTAAAGGTGTGTCCCTACATTTTTGACTAGCCAAGTATTATAAGAAACTGATTTATTCCAACATTAATTTATCGCCAATTACAATTAATTCATTACGTTTATTAAAATGGACACATTGGAAATATAATCTAATAATCACTTTGCCATTATATAGAGTCACTCATTATTTACTAATAAATTATCAAAACTGGAAAACATTTTAATTCACTTAAATTTATTGTTAATAGAAAATAGATATTTTATAATGAGATAATATATTGTGACATGTTTGGTGTTGATTGTAAAATATTAAAATTAATTTTAGTGTGTCTGCAAAACAGGTTAATGTAATAAAATGAATTGAGTGAATGTTAAATCTCAGTAAACGCGCATGATTGAACTAATTTTAAAACAGATTAGTGGTTAATTTATAGAAAATCTAAACTGAAATCATCAAATAGTTTACATGTGTAAAATGTAGAACATTTCGATAAGCTTCACTTTAACAAAATGTTGTCAAGTATACGTTTTTAATTTCACTCTCTTTTCTTTCTTAATCTTCATTCAGTTGCGAAAAATAAATGAGTATGTGTCTCGAATTGACGTATTTATATTCACGTCTTCCCAATCATCTTACCCTGCTCCTCCAATGAGAGTTTCTCGATTTTTCCCTCCCTGTTGGAAGCTATTGTCACCTTGGTTGTGCCATTGCACTTCCTCATAATATGCCCACCACCACTTTCGTTCAGGGATAGAACTAATTTCAATATTTCTCATGTCTGTTTTCTTCAGGAGTACAACATTCCTGATCCTACCTGGACATACAATTTTCCTGAGGAATCTGTTGGTAAATGTTTGCAGCTTATTATTGATGGCCTTCATTATTTTCTTTGATCCTCATCCTCAGTACACCACCGATTTCACGTTACATATTATATTGTTTTATATTTGGTCTTTATTTATATACGTATATGATTTGAGTGTCAAACGTTAAATTGATAGATAACCACAACAGTTTCTTTTCCTATTATAATTCTTAGATCTTCTTCTATGCTTTCTTTTGCTCTTATTATTAAGCCTGGTAGTTAAATGCGATAGTTTTACGTGATTCCTTAAGTTGATACCAAGGAACTTAGTTTTGTGTGTGCACCATGAGTACTGCTTTCTTTGACGTGACAGTCAAAGTATTTATTTTCCTTCACATTAATTTGTTCCTTGTTACTTTCACACAACCAAGAAATAGGTGACGTAATAAAGAAATATATTTTGAGTTTGGGGGAGATATCCGTTTTTAGGTTTCGTGTTTATGGTTATTGACGTAACGTTTGTAACATGTTCTTCTTGAAGTGACCGTCAGCCCAGAAAGGAGAACCGAATGTAATTGTATTGGGTATATGTGCAGGTTTTGATCACATCGTTCAAATTTTCATTTTTCTATGTAACTCATAATTTATTTAAAGGTAACAATCATAAGAGTAAAACAATATATTATATACACTTTACAATTATGATGATTATTTCTAAAGTATTAGCTTCCAAGGACCGAAAGAAAACATATTGGTGGCATAAACGTAAAAGTGTCGGAGAAAAACATAAATCGAACATCTCAAATTAGACCAGTAATATTACGATTGAATTCAATAGTTTAGGTTACTTTTAGAAACAATATTTTTCAAAATATAAATTTTGATTACAATTTGTGCAATAGTATTCCTGGGATAAAAAAGGTTGATTTCTAAGTTACCAACAATATCGATGGAATCATTCAAAACTGAAAAAAAAAGAGAGAGAGAGAGAGAGAGAGAGAGAGAGAGAGAGAGAGAGAGAGAGAGAGAGAGAGAGAGAGAGAGAAAGTGTAATCACGGATATTTAATGTCAAACTGATCAAACTCTTATTTGAAATAAAGTTAATTAAGATTTTGCTTAAATATCTTTTATTTCATATTGTTTCACGCTCCAAGACAGGAAATGGAATCAGGTTAATTGTTAGAAGAAAGATATTGACGACAAACTATTCTACATCATTTCTAATTGAAGTAGTAGCTGAAGAATAAAATAATTACAATTCTACGGAATTTCGACGCTAAAACGAAACGTTGAAGAACTTTTTTAAATTTACTTCGGCGTCATGAGGTTTATACTAAAGTTAGTATATATCAAACTTTTATAAAACCGAAGGTAAAATATCAATTATTTTCAACTACTGAATGAAAACATATGGCTTTCAAATGATCCAAGAAACTTGATTAATCAAATATTGGAAACGTTTAAATTATAATGTAGAAAATATGTTTCCCCGTGATTGTTAATGAATTTCTGTTATCTGCTGATATTTTTCAAGTTTTAGTCAATTTAATGCCTAACATTTTAAATCTGTTATTGAAACACAAATCAGTAGTTGAAAATAATCGATATTTTACTTTCGATAATATAAAAGTTTGAAATATACTAACAAATCTCATGGCGCAAAAGTTACTTAATATTAAAAGTCCGCTCAGTTCTTCAACATCTTTTTTTAGTGTCGGACTTGAGTAGAATTACAATCATTATATTCCTCGACTACAACTGGAAATAGAACAGTTCGTCATCAGTTTCATTGAACTGACAATTAACCTGATTCCTGGAGAGTGAAACGATATGAATAATTATAGGTTATATGTTAATTATACTAGCAAAACCTTAATTATCTTTATACCAATAAGATTTTCTTGTAGTATAATAGGTGTTAACTTTGGAAGAACTGATTTTGATAAGTATGGCATTAAATATCTGTGACGTAGTTTTTTTTTTCAGTTTTGGATAATTCCACTAGAATTGTTGGTAACTTAGAAAAAAATCATTTTTATTTAAGGGGTGCTATTGCATAAGTTATTAATCAAAATAATTAAAGCTTTTTATTTTCACTTAATATTCATTATTAAAATTTAAAATATTAGCTAAACATTTATATAAATTTTACCCTCCTACCAAATTTGATCAAAATCAGTTTTAGTGTTGCTAGAATAAAACCTTCACACAAGCAAAAGTTTAAAACAGACATCTCACAAACTATATCTAATTGCATAGTAACATAGATAAAAAATGTTGTAGTAGCATAGGTTGCAGCTAATATTTTAATTCTTAATAAACACAACTGAAAATATGAAAGATTTTAATAACAATTTAGTGCAATAGTATCATTAAATTGCAGAGTATCATATATAAAAAATGTTGTAGTAGCATAGGTTGCAGCTAATATTTTATTCTTATTAAACACAACTGAAAATATGAAAGATTTTAATAACAATTTAGTGCAATAGTATCAATTAAATTGCATAGTAACATAGATAAAAAAAGTTTGTAGTAGCATAGGTTGCAGCTAATATTTTAATTCTTAATAAATACCTAACTGAACATATGAAAGATTTTAATAACAATTTAGTGCAATAGTATCATTTAAATTGCATAGTAACATAGATAAAAAATGTTTGTAGTAGCATAGGTTGCTGATAATATTTTAATTCTTAATAAAGACAACTGAAAATATGAAAAATTTTAATTACAATTTGTGCAATACTCTCTTAGATAACTACCATCATCTGAAAATTCATGTTTTCTGTAATTTTAATTACAGATATGTTATTATTAGTATTGAAAATTTATTCTTCATCTGCAAAATCTAAACTAAAAAAAAACCCTATGATTATAGATTACTACTTAAGCTTGTATTTGTCTCCGACAAATTCAGTACACCAGATCACATTGCACACAACCATTTGCATGGTATTAACACGAACTGGGTGATCGATGGTGGGGCCCCAATTCGTTGGAGGTGCAAACAATCCAACTGCACTGTTTGTATTTGACTATAATTCACATTGATGCACATCTCGAGACGGTTAAATTAAAGTTTCGAGTCGGTTAAATAAGTTTTAAAGTAGTAAAGGTAAAAAACTGTTAAAAAAAAATGATTTTAATGTAAAACTCCTATTTTTTGCATTATAAGGTAAATTTACTCCCAACCGCGAAAGGAGTTTTTAGAGGGCAACGCAAAATTGTAAAAAACGCCATCAAATAGTATACGATTTAAAGTCCTTGTTTCTTATAAAATAACTTGGTAATAGTTTGGAACTATACATAGGAATTATGTAATAACGTATATAAATATAAAGAGAGAAAAATGGTGCCAAATTATTCTAATGACTAAGATATGCTAGTTTATAGTTCATACAGTCAGAGTTTACATAAGATAATCATAATAGCTACTATATTATAATATAAATTATGTCGAAAGAAACAATTCAAAATTTAAACAGAACTTTGTCAGTAAATCATACAAAATTGATCAAGAAATAATTGAATTTAAAGTTTCTAGTTCATACAGTTCGACAAATCTGAAGGGAAATGAATTCTATGATGAAATGGAGACACTACAAAACATATGATTAATTGTGATGAAAGAAATCTCATTCAGTCTAGATCCAAACTAGGCGATCGTGTAATAAAGTGCGTGGACATGACGCCCTTGCCATCTACTTCGTGACGCCATATTGGAATGAATCTGAACTACGTGACTGGAGGCTATAATAACGGATGTTAGTGCATCCGGAAGTTGATGCAGAGGTTCTGGGCGAAGCAGGATGAAGTAATACTTATCTGCTGCCAAGATAAAACTCCCTTATTTCCTGATATTATTTTTAGTTACGTAACATATTTTTTATCAAAATCAATTTTATTTTTCTTCTTTGTGTTTGTTTACGTCTAATGGAAAGTAGAAGTGTTATTCTGAACTTATTTATTCAAAGGTTTTTTTATTCAGTTTATTAGACTTATGTTCATACTAAATATTATAAGTATATTTATAGGTTTTTATAAAAATGCTACTGGAAATTGAAATTTTTTGCATAAACAAATATATAACAAAAAAGTTGATGTTTATTTACAATTAATTGTTATTTTCCAGTAACAAAAATTACAGTTCGTTTGCCGAGAAATTTTCAATAAGATTTATTAGAACGTTTGATTTTGTACACCATAACCACCGCGATTTAATGTAAAGATAGAATTTTTAGTTCAAAAGAACAAAAAAGAAGTTTATAAACGTAATATGTAAGTAAATTTATCCATCTTGGCCTCTGAACTTGCTTTACATGAGTTACAATTTAAAACCCTCAGAGTCTGGTAGCAATCCCGAGAGACCATAGCTAGATCTATGAGTAATCTTGGGTTATATCCCTCTCTTTCATTTTCCCTATAAAATTCTTTCTCGATCAACTCCTGATATTTTCTAACCATCCCGCTATTAGAGTATTCGAAGGCTAAAAGTCTTCTCTCTCTGTCTGTCAGTAGTTGTCCTATAGTTATACAAGTTATATACCTATAGTTATATAGTTGCACTAGTTATGTTGAATAATATAATTAATAATATAAAAGGATACTACAAACTACACATCAAATGCAAAATACAGCACAACTACTGACAGACAGACAGAGAGAGGGGGGGGGGTCTTGTCAGTTCCCCTCCACCGTGGAATTTCAAATCCAAAGATTCAATATAATCGGAAATAATCATTAAACAAACTGTGTACATGTTAATCTACGATTTTCATAAACACGTATATTAGATATGTTGTTCAGGTTGGTATTTCTTTAGTTTCATATTTTTGTCAAGCCCAAACTCCCTTGTTTATTTGGACATTTATAACTATCTAGTTATAAAGTGAAAATTACAACTATTTGTTGTGTTCAAGTGTATAATAGTTTTAAAAAGTTGAGTTAATATTCAGATATTTAGATTTAGATTTGCCAAGTGTAAAACCCTATGGTTTATTTAACATGTACGTTGTAAAAGGAGAACACAGTGCAGTGATTTAAAACTCAAAAAACTGACATTTCCTACGGTTTAAAACGTTATTGTTTAGTAGTTTAAAAGTTTAGTGATCATTCCTACGGTTTAACCTGACATGTGTTTATTTCAAGTGTACAGTTGTTTAAAAGATGAATGAATACTTTTGTGGTTGATAATAAGTTTTGTTTAAGTGTACAGTAGTTTAAAGGTAAAGTGCAAATTCCTACCGTTTAACCTGATATGTGTTTTGTTCATGTGTATAGTTTGTTTAAAAGTTGAGTGAATATTCTTGAGGTTTGTAATAAGTTTTGTTTAAGTGTACAGTAGTTTAAATGTAAAGTGTAAATTCCTACGGTTTACCATGATATATGTTTTGTTCATGTGTACAGTTGTTTAAAAGTTGAGTGAATAATTTTGAGGTTTATAATATGTTTTGTTTAAGTGTACAGTAGTTGAAGGAAGGATAGTTTAGTTGCAATTCCGAATGAATTTCCACGTGAGCATATTTATAGGCAGTATATTTTAACTTATTTTTCATTTTTAAGATTTTCTTAGTTTTATCTTTTTATAGTTTATATTATTTTGTGGACAACCACATTGTAAATGTTAGGTATAAAGTTATTTTTGACCTACAATGTTTTAAAATTTGCAAAATTTGAATTTTTTTTTTGTTCTTCAGTTTGTTAAACATTGTGTTCAACAATTAATGTCCATTGTACAGTAAAAAGTCTTCAAAAAGCAGACTTTGGCCACAAGTTGTATTTTTAATGTAAACAATACTAGACGAGTCAGCAACTCGGAGGCTTAACAATAGGTTTCAAACTATAACATTATTCTCGTTTTAGAATTTTGATACAGAAACATTGAAGGTTAATTATGTATACTATACGCCAAGTTTTATAATATATTTACCAATATAAAGGTAACTTTTAATATTACACATTAGACGTTTAACATATCTATTTTTACATTCTATTTATCTTGGACAATGTCAATCTATATATTAATTGCTAAATATTAGTGTAAACGTCACTAGTTTTATTTAAAGATTTATACGAAGTATTCGATTACAGGTTTCACTAATATTAAAACCATTTATATAATACGATATACGAAGTTTATACTCACTAAAATAGTAATATTAAAAGATATAAAGTTTAATGTTAATTTTAATAGTTAACTGTATCTATAGTCGAAAGTGGATAACAGGATTTCAAATCAACTGGATGTACGAAGAATGTTCATCTAAAAAGTAGATTAACAAGTTCACAGATAGTGTAAATGTATAACAAAATTATCTGTCAAATCCGATTATCTGTCAGTACTATTTCCGATTATACCGAATAGTTGGATATGAAATTTCTCTCTCTCTCTTGACAAAGCTAAATCTAAACACTTGACTAAAAATTTTAGGAATATTAACTCTACTTTTAAACTATTGTACACTTGAACAAGATAAATAGTTGGAATTTTCACTTTTAATCTAGTAAAACTGTCTAAATATACAAGGGAGTTTGGGCTTGTCAAAAATATGAAACTAAAGAAATGCCAACCTGAACAACATATCAAATATACATGTTTATAAAAATCGTAGATTAACACGTACACAGATTGTTTAATGATTATTTCCGATTATATTGAATCTATGGATTTGAAATCTCACGATGGAGGGGAACAGACAAGATCTCTCTCTCTCTCTCTCTCTCTCTCTCTCTCTCTCTCTCTCTCTCTCTCTCTCTCTCTCTCTCTCTCTCTCTCTCTCTCTCTCTCTCTCTCTCTCTCTCTCTCTCTCTCTCTCTCTCTCTCTCTCTCTCCATCAAATCATCAAAAAAGAGGTTTGATGAGATTTGATGTTGACCGAGAAGTTAACCTTGAAACAACAAAAAAATACAATTTAATTTAAAAGAAACTTTTTCACCTTGAACAAACCAATATTATTTTCTTTTACATTATGTTAAGTTTTTCAGTTCCATTTATTAAAAAAAAAAATTTAACGTTAAACATACATGATAAATTAGATTCTTGATTAAAAAAAAAAAAAATACATCCAGAGTCATTTGACTTTTCGTTTTGTTTTAGGTTATTTTAAAAATCCCAAGAAGAAAAGGGGTTTTCTGATCTTTGAGTGTCATGTACGAATTTACTGAAAGAACAGTGTAAAGATATAAAACAGTAAGAACAAATAAATAAAAGACTATTACAAGTTTGTCAGTGAATATTTTTATCATGTTTATAAGCCCCAAAGTATTGCTAAAATCGGTTATCAAAGATCCGATACTCTTGTGTCACACCGTATTTTAAAATTAGATTTTATTTTGTTAATTTTATATTAAATAAAGGTGTTAAAAGTAGGATTTCGTGCGACAAATCATTCTGGAGTCCCGATGGAAGCAACCTCGCCCAGACACCACACCTCACTTCCGGGGAACTAATATCAGTTATTGTTATTGCCTAAAGTCACGTGTCTAAAAATCAATTCAATAGCAAGTCACGACATCAATGAGTGACTTTTACAGGTATTTTATATAATCATTATAATTAGAGAATATCATTGAGTAAACTTGAAGATTCAATGGAAGAGGATGTTTGCCTCTAAATGTTGCAATAACTATAGTTCAAATATGAGATTCTGCAAAGCTAATAATAATGTCATCGAATATTCCCTTTCAATTTAAAGAAAACAACATTTTTTAATATCAACAATTTTTTTTTTAAATCCGACAAATTTCGAACCCTATTGTGGATACACAAATAAATATAAATAAAATTTACGAATATAATAATCAAATGTAAATATGAAATAGAATGCTTTTCACTGTAAGATTTATTAGTGATCACTATGTGTCATATTTATAGACATAACTCAATGGCACTTTCAGTAACGTAACTGTCCTCCGTGACTGGTGACATCTGCTAAAATTATGACCCCCCCCCTCTCCTCCCTACTGGGGCATATCCCACGTCTTGCTCGAAAAGAATAGGCACGTTAATTTCTCTGAATAAGGAGCAAGCGTATTGTTTTTTGATACAGTTATGAAGTCTCGTTGTAAGACCAACTCCATTTTTTGAAAAGTTAAAATGAGTATATATTTTAAGAGATTTCATATTTGGTCTCCACTATAGTTTCGAAATATTGAAATTAACATTTCATTTACCAAAATGGGACTTTGATTGTTAAATTTGTTAATAACAGAAACTTTGGCAAAACAAATTTTCTATTTTAACGTTCGATCCAAACATATTTAGAACTATCCTTCCTTCACAGTATTAGGATGTAGCATAGTTCATTCCTTACGTGACAGAGCTAATAATATTTGTACTGATGAAGAGAGTCTAAATCGAGAATTAAATCGTATTAGGGATGACTTAGTTACCAATAAATACTCTCAACCCATTATTTCTAAATGTAAAAATGTATAAATCCTCATCGTACCTCTTAAATGTCGGGATTTTCAAAAAAAAAGTTGCTAGGAAATATAAAATACGTACAGTTTTTAATAATCAAAGCAATGTTAGGCAACAACACCTCGTCAAAAAAGAAACAACCTGAAATGACACTCAGAATAGTAAAAACTATATTTTTACAGTAATCAATGTGAATGTGAATGGCATTATATTGGCGAGATAAAAAGATCTCTAGATAACATAAAAAGGATCACACTATAAGGCCAAACAGATAAATCGAAAATAACCGTACATATTTGGTCCGAAAATCACAAATTTAATTTGGAAGAGGCATACATAATACACCGAGAAAAGCATATATAAACGATAACTAATTGATCCTTCATATATAAAACATTCGGACAACCATATCAGCCAAACCACTTTAGAAATAAGGCCATTATAGTTTCGTTAATAAAAAGTTAATTAAAATCAAAGATAAAAATAAGTCGTGAAATTTTGCCTCTGATCTCTCCAGGTAGGTATCATGAAGCGATGGCGAATTAAAGTCTTGAAAGAATTAGGGAAAGGTTCTTTACCCCGATAAACAGTTAGGACAACAGAACTATCTCTTGGCTCCACACCTCTACAATTAGTTGCTTGCCGTGCTTTGTCTAGTGTAGACCTGTGTGTGGTGGTTTTATCTGATCACGTTTATATTTATTTAGTTTTATTAGCCTTGACAACTCAGGCCTAGTTTTAGGCTTGAGTTTTTTTCTTCCTTAAGTTTGAGTTTCCAACTTGCTCCTAGGTTAGTAGGCAATGTTGGTGTTATATCTTGTATACTGTAGGCTAAACATTTGATAACGAGAGATGATTTATATTTTCCAAACGTCATAACCTAGATTCATACACTCAAATGATGTCCGATTAAACAATATTCATAATTTGAACGATCCATCATTATCAAATAGCTTTAAAATAGATTACAATATATATTTCCTACTCTATATATTTATATTATTTCAATGATAAAATGTTTTTATTTTCGAGACATACATTTCTGGGGCCATTTTTAGATTTTCTAATTTTTTTAAGGTTAAATGTTAAAATCGAAAGTACTACTTTTGCCAGAGTATTTGTTAATAACGGACATATCGAACGAAGAACATACATTAAATTAATCTAAAATATTTTAGATCTGGTTTCACTTTAATCCCCTCTAGTTCCATTAGTAACAATATTGTCAACATTCCAATTTTACGACCGCCAATCGTATCCTTACAATCAATTAAGCTGAAAACATTCAGTGAACGAAAGCTTATAACAATTTTAAGTATCGACTTTTATTAGTTTTAAACGATGATTAATGTTTAGTATTTTCAACCGACCTAAATAAAATCACATAAACAAAGCCACGGCAATTATATCCCGCCAGTTAACAAATGTTAAAAAAACAAACTGATCGAATACTATCATTATACCTGATGAATTTCAAACTGTTTTAGAAATTAAATAATACGCGGACTTAAAAATAAAATAACTAATTAAATAGAGTCTGTAAATATAACTTTAGTTCCAACCAAATCCATTATATTCCATTTTAACAGACTATTGTATCTAAAAAAGAAGCAAACAAACACTTTTATCAACTAGGATTTGAAACAATGAGTTTTTGCTTCCTTAAGTGTACATCTATCAGCAAGACTACCTAAGAATTTGAGATGACATTTTACAGTAAAACTGCAAATAAAATAAAATACAATATTTAATAAGCCTACACAAAATATATAAAGATTATAAAATCCAATTCACATTACTTGACACCAGGGTGTTGTAAACTGAGGTGCTCTTCTACAGAATTGAACGCATGTTCCTGAGGTGGCGTCTAAGTGAACCACTGAAACCTCTTTAAGAACTTTTTTTTATTTAGTCAGAGTTACCATATCATGTTACTCATCACGTTATAAAATATGCAATCTGTGCTCAGGATATGGTAGCACTATTTGTCACATGGGGTAATCCAGGTTTTGTTCCTTTATTTGGAACACACTCTGGTGGATTTTTTTAAACATTAATATTTCATATACAGAGGGATAAACTTGTATGACCGCTGTTTTAGTCAATAAGTACAAAAGTTATACAAAAACTTTATAAGGTAACCCTTAGGTTTTTTTAGTAAAAACTATAGGTATGTCAGCTCTAATATGGCAGTCAGCTTTATATTTTGCAATGGGAACTCCTATTTTTTATGATGGATTTAGTTAAAACAATATTTTAAGTCATTTTTTATTCTTAATATTTTTCGATATCTCTAACTGTTTAGGATCTATAAGCGCTCAAATTTGTGACAATACAAGGTTTAAACATAGGTATTGTATAAACATACTTATTGCTATACTAAGGAATGCACTAGCAGCTTTCATGACAATTATATAAATTAAATGTTAAAATTGTAATCCACTTTATCTCAGACACAATCAGGTGTCAACGATCTTATAATGTTTGTTACACTATCTTGGATGTAATCTACTGGTACACACTGTACTTTATTAAGTTCATCCTTTTCATGACCCGCAAAAAACCCATGGGAGTTAGATCAGAACTTCGGGGAGGCCACCTAAACAGGTATATTATTTCCAATCCAATTTTCTTGAAAATGATT
Organism: Aphrophora alni; assembly: GCA_963513935.1. Taxonomy (NCBI): domain Eukaryota; kingdom Metazoa; phylum Arthropoda; class Insecta; order Hemiptera; family Aphrophoridae; genus Aphrophora; species Aphrophora alni. Next base: position 81,173,356 of record OY740772.1, read on the forward strand.
GTTTAGGAGACTTGTCACCTGTCCACTATTGTGAGGAGGAGCCCCATCTTGTTGGAAGAATCACTTTCTTCTAAAGGATCGCAATCAAAAACCCAAGGGTGGTATTCAGTGGAACTCAGCTTTAGTTCCCCATTCAAAATTACCTCGTAAAAAAGTATTCCCAACACTTTTGACCCTACCAAGCATCATCAAAAATTGATTGAACATCTTACCTGAGGGTGAGCTGTTCAACAATGTTCAGAAGATTTGTTTGGCACCAATAGTGTTTTATCTTCTTTCTTTCTTTATATTTATCCAACGCCATCCGTCCTTGGCAGTTCGGCCATTAGACGACGAAAATAGTGTTTTATGACTACATACACTTTATTATATATACACAGATCAGTTTTTAACAAAATGCAATAAATTGAATTCGGTTACAATCACTTTTTAAATGTCTCAACATTCTACTTTGTGAAACTTTTCTGGTAATTGTCTAGAAGAACTACTGGCTTACACCAGTTTTTAATTATTGCTGGATGTATTAGACTTTGTGAATAAGATATTATAGCCAGAACAAATGTATTAACAAGGTTTAATAATACAATTTTTCCTTAATACACGCGGTGTAATATAATTTGTAATAGGCTACCAAAGAGCGAGTGGATGTTCTAGACAATAGACAAAAACTATGATTTTTGTTTTCTGTCGATAACTCTATTTTTATTTAACCTACAGAACAAAAATATAACTGTAGTTTTATTACACCTTTTACCCTAGCTCTAGTTTAAATATCTTATTAGTATAAATTTTAATAGTTTAAGTCGAATCAATAGACAACTATTTTGATGTCAATACCTGCGTTGTATCATAAATTAGTTGAAACTGGTTTTTGAAACTATAATATGAGATTATAACAAAATGCTGTGTGCTCAGTAAATCAAACAATACTTTCAACAACAAATTCATGGAATGGCTATGTGTGTAGTGTTGATACACAACTTTTTATGACGTCGTAAATTAAACGTTTAATCTATTTTTGTTCATAACTTTTAACAAAAACTTTCTCAGACGATGGTGTATAGCGGCTAATATATTTGTTTGCCTTCAAACGGGGCTACATTTAGCGGCATTTGAAAAATTTAAGATTTAGAACAAATAAATGTAATTTCGTTAATGCTTTCCTGTCAGTGACCTTTGAATTTCAAGACGAACTTTCGAAAGTTTTGTTTCCCATCACATTTCTAGAACATCTCTAAACTACCGAATAAAATTTTAAAAGTTTGATGGACGCATTCATGGTAATTACCTAGCCTGATCATGCAATGTAATATTAGGAAATACTCTAAATTTAAGTTAGTTTCTTGAGTCTTATAGAAAATAGTAAATTCTATTGATAGATCAAATGGTTTTATTCAGTAGAGTAAGTTTGTTTAATTGTTTTCTGAAACTCGTAGCTTAATTACTTTCTTGACGTTGGTTACGCTAGGCTATAGCGTGTCTCGAAACTGTGTATGTTACTGGCAATGTTTTAAATCAGGCATTGTATACAATGTCTAGGCATTATATAGATCGGCTGAAGTTGTCAGGTAAAGTATTAAATCAAACATATTTCACGTTCTATAGAATGCCTGCTATACCAATGACTACATAAATACTATAAGACACGACATAGGATAGGGAAATAGTCTACGCTTTACGGGTGCTGTTCGTCACAAGTTTGACACACAGCTATCAGAAAGCGCTAGCAGCAGGTGCTTGACTGTACGCATCCCACTTGGTTGAGACTGTACTACTGTTGACCTCTCTCTCACAAACCTTCTCACTTACTTCCGTCAGCATAGTCAGTGTTGTCAGTTCGTGCGCTGAGATAAGCGATTTTCGACCTTCCCTCGCATCTCTGGTCCCATATGTGGCATCAGTGCGTTTTCTCTTACCCGCCTGAAACATTGTTTGACCGTAGAGCCACCTAGCGCCAGTCACATCAACTTCAGATTCTCTAGCAGAGCGACCTAGCGGGTATTGGACAACTCAAGAATAAGCGTAGAATATTTAACATGGCCATGTCGTGTCTTATAGTATTTATGTAGTCATTGGCTATACCTCAAGCAGAGTTTAGAATACCGGGTTTTTCATTTCTTTCAGGGTAGGTTAGGTTAAGGTGGGTTCATTTACTTCAGTAAATATTGTACACACACTTTATTTCATAATTTTTATACTGTAAATAAAGAATTTTCTGAGCAAATCTGTTGATTTAATACTTTGTCTGAAAAACCGTAGGCACTTTACAAAATGGCTACGCAATATATATATATACACAATACCTAGGTAAATAGAAAGATTTACCAAAATTTATTTATTTCCTACTTCGCCAAAAATTCTTAAACAATGAAGACCTAGGTATTCTATAGAATCCCTGGATTTTACATGACCGGTAACATATTATATATTAAATCATCTCCACATGCTTTACCTATGTCAACATCTCGGCCCTACCAGATCTCGTGACTATATTAATATCAAATGATTTCCATTTGTGGAAAAAGCGGCAAAATTTCAACCTTATTAAACGTAGAAGAATTTTTATCTCCGATTTTTAATTCAGACTTTAGTGTAAAATTTGACTTTTCATAGCTTGGTTATTTTCTTAGATTTAGTTTCAGTTTCCAACTTGGCCCTAGTCTAATCATTTATGTCCCTATTTGACACTTGATAACGAGAGTTGATTTATACTCTGGAAAAGTTATGTATTAGTTTTCATATACACGAATTATAGCAAATTAAACCATATTAAACAGATTAAACCATATTAATAATATGAATAATCCATCATTAACAAATAGCATTTATTTAAATTCAGGTTGCCTTGAACTTTATTTACTCCTCATGGCCGTATTTTATATTTAAATTAGTTTAAATAAATTACGAGATCGTCAATATTAAATACTATATAGCAGCCCCACCTTTACAGCTTTACATTCTTTCCCAAGAACACAGTATTCCAACGACACTCCTACTGTAATTGTATTTGATATAATTATCTTTTCCTAATTATAAGGTTGGCAGCACTTTGTATCCCAACCAGCTGCCTTTTATAACTTTATCTAAAACTGTGTCTATAAAAGTAACACGTGTTTTTTATGACTTTTGTATCGCTCTCCAACATTTGTGTTTGATTTTTTCCAAAGATATACAAATGGTTTTCATTTATATTCAATCAATGTTAGGTGAGGAAGAAAAAGATTTTTTTCGAATATTTTAAGTTGTAATACCTTTTTCGCATAACTAAAAGTCAAACTACTTATAAATTGCCTGCTGTTTCGTCCAAAATGGTGGAGAAATATCTAGTTGAAATTTAACGTTTTTAAACTAGGGAAACTGTTTAATATACTCCTTTGTTATCTATTTTAAATGTGTTTCTTTTTACTTCCAGACGTCGAGTTTTGTGTGAATGTCCGTTTTGAAATCTCCTGAGTGAGATAAAATGATTTTTGGAATGATGTCTGTTTGTTGTATATTGTTTATTCAGTGCTCTGCAGCAACAACCATTAGACAAATTTTAATAAACATTTGGTAAGTGGGTATATATCTCTATTTTTATTGTTAGGTCAGGAGTTCGTAATTACAAGTTTGACAATAGCTTCGCTATTTTTCATCGCAGAGATGTGGGATTGGTAGCATAACATACTAAATTAAAAACAGCAAATGTTTATCTAATTTTTGTGTTATAAGTTGAATAATACACGAGATATTAACAAAATTATGTTAAAAATTTCAGTCGTTTTGACATTAATTCGATTTTTCTGGATTAAATTAGGGTTGTATATGAGCACACTGTTTTCCCTCATACTAAATTTGGTGTTCCTTCTTAATATCTGTGGTCGTCCAGACTACAACGACGACGGATTTTTCAAGATATAAAAATTCACTTGTTCAGTAAACTGAGGCCATGAATCGTGAAGACTATTCAAAAAACATAATGACGTAATATTTGTCCTATTACCAAACTTACTCTATATTTCGTGTACTGGGTGACCTGATCGCCAGCTAAAATCTTCTGACGGAACCTCTTTAGTTGCAGACTACTTGTTATGTAAAATCTATACGTCATGGCTAATCACGTAAAGTATATTTATTACATTATTTTAATCAGTAATATAATATATAATGCAATAGTAATAAACGAGCTTAGAACCAGGTTTTAACCCATGTCTTATCGCAGTTATGGATGAAATAAAAGATATTACCATCACGTCAGTTAATAGTACATTTATAATGTTAATAAATTAAATGTTAGAGATATATTATCAACTATGACATAACAAAGATAAGTATGCTTTACGTTTACATTACAGTATAATTAATACATTGTAGGTTTTCATCACAAAACAAAGCGGTATAATGTTTACATTTTACTAAATTTCTGAAATAAATGGTACACACAATTTCTTACTTAACCATTCCCAAAATAACCAAAACTAAGTCGTCACCAAAAACCTAAGTTTGATAGTTGACACCAAAAAAAACCTGATAGTAAACCATCTATGGAAAAATATTTAAATAATGGGCTGCTCTTGCTTTGTTTGTACCATAGCGTGTCTTAGGCGTAATACTTATTTGATTAAAATCGTGATTTCAGGGACCCTAGCTGGATCTTACTCTTTTTGGATGAAGTCTTTTATTAGATCCTTTACTGTCATCTTACCTATCAGTTTTCTTAACCTAATATTGTTCTCTACATACTTTGACGCTATTAGAGTATTTGAAGGTTAGGCCCTCCTTTTTAAAGATGGACAGAGAGATTTTTCGCCTTTAAAAAAGAAAGATAAAATACAACTTAATGACCGTTGTAAAGAAAATTTTGGTTTGTAGTTTTAAGACGAAAAAACCATCATCGCCTTCATAAAATTGAGCATAGACGCACCAATATAACAAAATACAAATTTAACTTTAAAAGCAGCATAAAATTTAAGCAACATTAACAATACTAAAACTAAGTAACAATTGTAAATAAATAACAACGTACTCTCGTTATTAAGTGTCAAATTAGAACATAAATGAAAGAAATAGCAAAGTGAGTAGCTTAAGGCTTAAGGCCATGATGGAAACTGAAACTAGATCTAAGAAAATAACTCAACCCTGAGCAGTCAAAGTTAAAACTTAAATCTGAATTAAAAATCGAAGATAAAAATTATTCTAATTTTAATTAGATGGAAAGTTTGCCGCTTATTCCACAAATAGAAATCAAACACGTTCGAATATTAAACTCTTAAAAAATAGGAGTAAAAGTTTGTTTATTCCGATAAAAATTAGGACAACTTTCTCTTGACTCCATCCCTTAATATCCATTGCTTACCGTCCTTTGTGTAGTGTAGCTCTCTGTGTTTTGTGTAGTTTGTGTGTGTGTGCGTGCGTGCGTGCGTGTGTGTGGGGGGGGGGGTGTTTTTGTGTGTGTTATTCCAGCTCACAAGATACCATAAACACCAAGGGGTAATTTTGTAATAAAAGACTGGATAACTTGTTTATCCCACGGGTGATCACTTTTGCTTAAACTGGCGTGTCGGTATCCTAGTTGAGTTGACAGCTTTCTTCTTGTAGTCTTGGGTTAGATCTCTCACTTACATCTTTCCTATTGATCAACTCTTGTTTTCTTCCGACCCTGACACTGTTAGAGTTATTCCAGAGTTAGTCTTTGTTTTATACTCTTATCATCTCCCTTTTGTTATAAGTCGATGATGACCGAGAGGTTCTTCGCCTTTAAACAACCTGAAAAAAAAAGTTGTGTTGTTACAGTAATTTTGTGTTTACAGGTCTCACTAGACCTTTCCTGTTCCTGACACCATTAGAGTTATTCCAGAGTTAGTCTCATTTTTATACAATTTTACTATTTTCGTAAGGCTATCTCGACTATGAGTGCTACGCTTCTAAATTACAAGACAAATACTAAACAATTATATACAAGCTATGGTTTTTTGCACATAGTACTAATTCTTGGAAATTTGTTGAAATTATGATTACAATATGCACAAAAATATTTTCATTCTGGGGTTAATAATTGAAAAGACATTCAATGAAATTATATTATTGTTATTTGTTTTCGTAATTTTAATATTTATATTTCCATTATGCCTAAATATTAACTGTTTCTTTGTTTTATTTTATATAATTTAATAGATTTTAGGGCTGGGAAAATAAATGTCCTGGTTTAGGCCTTCATTTTGAATCATAGTTGTGAAAATCTGCCTCTATATTTTAGTCAACAAACTATATTGGTATACCTAATCTCTAGTGCAGTGTTCTCTTCAAATATTGTTTATTTATCCCACTACTCTCCCTTGCTTACAAATATAACATGAGCAAACATTTTACGGAGTTTCAATATTTATTGCCCGTACATCGTAATTACATTAGCTTTGGTTATTTCGTTAAACAAACGTAATTTCAACAATAAATATTCAAAACGATAAATATAAATCCCAAATATTCAGACACAAACAAAATGAGTTTTTCATTGTTTAAAAAAATTTATTTCCCACGTAAAATATCAGTTTTAGGTAAAAACAAAATATAAAAAGAGTAATTTTTGATGAAAAATATTAGTTTTATTATTATAATAATAGAAGAAAAGAGTTTTATATGTCTGCCAATTTTATCTGTCTGATTTTAAACAAATTTAGTTTATTGGTCTGTATTGGCTGAATTTTAAAGATTTTATTATTTGTTTTAACAATTCAAAATTTGTAGTACTTGTTATAAAATAAAATAACTAATTTTGATAAACTCAGAATCAGTTCTAATTATTTTAATAGAATTTTGCTCAATGAAATCATACTAAAACGAAAAACTAGTGATTCCCCATCTCTCCAAAAATGTTGGATTGATAACTACTGATTTGAGGCGGTGTTACTAGTCTGGTAGTTGAGAGGGACCTACTTGAGCGTTGTACGGTTTGATTTATCGTAGGAAACAGCTGATCGGAACTTCGTCGGCAGCTATATTAAGCAGACTTCACTAGAACTGGGAGAAGTGATCGTTCGTACACACAAGCGGTCGTGGCATGTAATATATATCTTGTGTTAATTTTTGTTTCTATATTTTATAGTGAATCACACCATATCTATTTAATTAATTGGGGGCGTGTCGTTCGGGATTTTACCGGAAACCCAATTTCTAATTCAGACATGTTATTTTTTAATTGGGACTAGGATGGGTAGACAAAAAGCAAACTTTAGCTCTTTTCTTAATCACTGATAGAGTTGTGTGATTAAATATTTAATAATTAGGTTTAAATTCAGTAATGTACTGTTAAATTACTTTCTCCAAAGCTAGATACCGTAGGTGCATGGTCAGACTTGGTACAAGTGTTTTTGAACTGAAAATAGGCGTAGGGCAAAAACAGTATCGTATTTCAAAATGTGAACCCACGCTAGAGTTTAAATGTAACATTAGTGTTACCTATTGTTAGTAAACGTACTGATCAAACGGTGAAAATCAATCTGACCTCCATTGGTTATCCATTTTACTTGCGAAATGTAATTACTTTTTACACGCGGCTGATTTGGACGAAAACCTTCACATTTCCCCGAATTTTGATCGATAGAAGGCCGTAAATAATAATCCACCTTTTAAAACATCACTCGTCGTTTTCATTTCTGTTATATGTTTTCCAAATTCTCTCAGACACAAGCTTATGATGAAGTGGAGACGATGAATACTTTCTATTACTTCAAAATTTCGAATTGTGGAAGGGGAGAGGGATTGAAAAAGTGTACAATATTTGAGGATGCAATCCGCATGATAGCTTATGGGACAAAAATATATGAATAAGGAAAGTTTGGACTGTATAGAAAGTTCACTGTGACGGTATGAATGCCTTAAATTAACAAATCTAATGGGGTGCCATCTAATTAGTGAAAATCCAGCGCGGATATGTTTCTACTTTGATTTACGCTCTATTTTATCCAAACTTGTTGGAAATAAAATCTTTTTTAAGATAATTAAATTAACAAATATGATGATATTTTATTGTTGTGATTATGTATCAGCGAAAATAATGCTCTACGATAAAAGCTTTCTCTGCAGTAGTTAGCACCATGTCAGCAAAAACTAACCTCAAATAAGAAAGACATAATAATCCCGAAGACGTGGCAACAATCAAATGTTGACACAGCTGATCGAGAAGGCAGCTACAGCTGATACAGTTTCAGTACTTTTTATTTTGACACATACCGTACCTTCAATATTTAAAATGCATTAAATGCCTAAACTGTGCTTTAAAGTAGTATCAAAATAAATCATATTTTTTAATGTAAAAGACTACAATGTTGTATTGCTCTTAAACTTGATTTTAAAATGACCCAAAACAATATTTGTCCCAACATTATTATTCCCGTAACCATTTCATGCGTTAAAATTAATTACATTGAAATTTAATCCAAGACAGCTTTTAGATCTGAAGATATAATTACCTCAGTGTGTTTAATAAAAAATAATAACTATTGACGTAAAAGTAAACATCTTCTTGAATCTCCAACAAACATAGTTTTTCACTCTTTGTTTCTGGAATTTGCGATTTAAATAATTATTTTATCTCTTTACCTTAAAGTGTTTTGCATTATGCTCTAAATCAAGAAAGGAAACAAAAATGTAAATAGAATTACTGAAAATACATCTGAATCTGAATCTGAATTACTGAATCTTCAGGCACCAACTAACAAATAAATACCCTGCTGTCTTCTGAAATAGCAATTTATCCGAACGATTGATTTTTATACTTTTAATCTAAGAAAAATTACAGTTTCTTTACAAGTTAGTGAAACATTGTTATTTTCATTGAGTATTTTACTCAGGAGAAAAAAAACAATTTTACAAAATAGCAGGATTATTGAAAAACTTTTAGGTCTGTTAAGTAATTTTTGATATTATTCTTCCTTTCTCCAACGATCAATTCGTCTTTAAAATATTACAAGTACTCTATTCATCACTTGACAGATTCAATGAATCACAACACAATTATTTTTAATAAATATAAATGTAAAGACAAGCAATGGTGATGCTTAGAAAATATTCGTAGGCCACTGTTAAGGTTAAAACGTTATTCCTGCAATGTATCTTTAAACAAAATCCTTTCAGGAATTACAAATTTCATAGCAAAATATCTAAAGAACACCTCCTACAAATTGTAGTTTTATTGATAAGGAAATATTATTTGTCATTTTGCAATAGTGTTTATTGGATTTTTATGATCATTAATACATGTTCAAATAAATGATTCAGTATTTATGTTTTTGTTTTTTTTTTACATTGTTTATATTACTGTTAAGAGAAATCTGACCTGTTCAACTACAGCAATCCTAACCCATCAAATCACCAATTGAAGTTATGTTATTTTAGGTAAGGTTAGCTTACGTAATATTAGCTTGGAGATGGTTAGGTTAGGTAAGATTCAATGACGAGGAATGTGATGATTTTGGGCAATATTAAAATGGATCGTTCAATTGTCTGATTTTTATGAAACTTTGTATATTTATTTGTAAATATTAGTTAGTCAGAGAACTGAAAAAATCTGAAATTATTGTCCTAGCTAACTTTTCCCTAATATTATTGTTATTACACTCTAGTGATTTGAAATCTTTATCAGATCCCTTGTACATGAGTGTTCATTTTCAAACAATTTGAAAATGGTATTTAAAATTGATTTTATACTATTTGTATTTCAATATGTCATCAAAAATCTTTGTTTGATTTAAATTAATCGCCGAATAATAAGTCAGAGGAAAAAACTGCCTTAATAGATAATTATATTTCGTTAGCAAAATTTTCAAAAATTATAAATTTTATTTTTTTATTATTATAAAAAATTTATTTATTTAATGAAGAATCTTTATATATAACAACGACATGTGATTAGTAGTACTTTATTTATAAATTATTACCTGTATTTTGTTGCTATTTTTTTATATAAATAGATAAAATAAATATTTATGTCTACATCTATAAAATAGACATTTCAATATCCTTAACTAAAATGCAGGAAAAAACAATAATTGCAATAATTATTATTTATTGTATTTCATTAATTACCTTTATATACATTTCTATAATATGATTACCATCAGAGTGTAAACTAGACCTAACGTGTAAATCTAATCTAACGTTAATGGTAGCTTCCACCCCTCCCACTACACAGATGTATCAGCCAATCAGGATAAAACTACGACAGCCCTACGTCATGTGTGATTAGGGGAATTATTAATTAATATTTAACTTTTCCACAGTGTTTATTGAAGAGGAAATCATTGGTTTAACAGTAAAAGTAAATTAGGTTATATTTATTTATTAAATCCATTAAAGCTTTTGTTTAAACAATAAATTATTATTCCAATAAAACACCAATATTTTTTTTTAATACTCAGAACAGCTGTTTAATTGAAAATAGTGTTGAGACTATTCATATGAAGGATATTATCGTTCCCTGTGAATTCCTGACAATAAATCCGAAGTCTCTAAAGTAATAAAAGAAATATATTAATTTCCCTCGTAGTGCTACATTTATATCCAGTTTTAATGTGCAATTAAACAATTGTTAAAATAAATAAATTCTTCAATCAGTTTCATTGAAAAATGTATATTTTAATTACTCAGTTTTATTTATTTAGATTATTATACTTTTTATTATCCTTGTATTTTCGTCGTTCCTCAAACTTTTATGTGCGTATATGTGTGTCTATATACTTTGATAAATAGGATAAAAATGGACTGCTTTTGTAAATATACATTGAACAACATGAATTCAACCAATAATGCCTGTCTGTATTTAAACTTTAAAGCGATTCAATAAAACTCGAGATAATTTATTTGCTTTATAATTTCAACAATTGTACAGTTTTTAGTTTCCAATTACATCCTATACAAGCTTCCCCTCCCCACCCTAATCCAATAACGCAATTCCCCTCCTATTTATCAAGCCCCAATATATTTGTTATTCGCCCTACAATATAAAACACTATTATGTATTCATGCAAAAATTTATATATATATATTATATATATATATATAATAATAATATATATAATTATATATATATATATATATATATATATATATATAATATATAGGCTATAACTGAAAAATACTAAGTTAAACAAGTTGTTGTAATATCATGGTACTTACCCAGCCGTCATACAATGTAATACAAACAGATTCTCTATCTAAAAGTTGGTTTCATGGCCCTTGTAGGACACGTTAAATTGTATTAGTAGCCTACATTAAGAGGTTTTACTCAGTAAAAAGTTGTCACATATGTTTTCTGAACCTCGTAATAATTGTGTATATCACTACACTTTCTTCACGACAGTTAGCTCCTAATGAGTTTATTTATTGTGTATATATTAAAGCACGTATCAATGTTTCGGATCTTTCTGGCCTCGAAACTGTGCGTATGTGAAGAAACGCCACTCGCTACGGTCAAGTGGTTGACTTTGCTGGATCTCGTAAGTATGCTAATATCACATTTTTTTTAAGACGGGAAGGTTAAGAAAATAAATAATAAAAATATTATTATTATTAGAAAAAAAATTATTCAATTAATATTTTCTTTTAGTTTCAATTCTTCGAAAAAAACAAAACAAAATTAAATAAATGTTAGAAATTATAAACATTTTATCTCTTAATACTATGTTTGCCTTAATAGCGACACATGTAGTATTAAGATTTCAGCAAGTATTAGTGTTTTTGAGCCACTAGAAATACATGTAAACATTGCGAAATGTTGTCAGTTTTTGGTCTTTTAATCTCGGATAACCTCAAGAACTATATGACTGAAAATTGTGATGCGTCTTGTAGAGAATAATTATTAAAATAAAGAATAATTAAGTTTGAGTAAAAATTGTTAGTCCTGGGACCCTAAAAAAAGGGGTGTAATAAAATTTGTGAAAATATATATTAGCCTAATTGCATTTTTGAAACTTATATATTTATTTATTTTAGAGGACTTAATTAAAGGCTTGATTAATTAATTTCATTTAGTGCACAAATAGCATTGCTGCAGTAAACATTTGACTTGTCATGATAATAATGCAATATAATACAAATTAATACACATATACTCATAATACACATATAATACAAGAGATATAAAATAGACATACATATTTATATAACCTATTTAACATCAATCACACAATAAACATCCATTTAAAGCCCGAGGAACTCCTTCACCGATTAAAATGCCCGATTTACAAGGAAAGCCTTATTTTGTGATAGGATACCTCACTCTAGGTATTAATAGTATTGGTTAGGACAGACTATGAAAGTTTATGTTTATTTGGGTTAGTTAGGTAAGATTTGATTTTTTTTTTCAGCCTATTCTGTCTGAATTTGCGAACTTCAAGGCGTTACAATGAAATACATAGTGGGGGAGGGGAGATACTAGATATTACCGTGTTTATTAACAATCTAATATTTTCAACCCAAAACTCGATAAACTAATTATATTTGTATACAAAATATTCTAAAATTAAAAAATGATCAGATATGTGTAATTTTGTTTTAAAACTATGAGATTTTCATGCTCCAACTAACAAATAAATAATCTGTTGTCGGCTGAAGTAAGAATGTAACCCAGTGAATGATTTTGATATTTTTATTCAACTGAAAATCACTTAAAGTGTTTGTACAAGCCATTGCACACTGGACACATTACTTTCAGTGGGTTTCAGTGAGAGAAAAACAACAATTTCACAAAGTAAAAGTATTATTGAAATACTTTGCGGTCTGTTGGTTCAGTATCGACATCGGAAATATTATTTCCTATTTTCAGTTGTATTGCAATTAAACCCAATGCGTTGTCATTCGGAATGGAAGTAGAGGAAAACAATCATTGATGCAGATTTTTGAAAAATAAAAAGTTCAAATTTATTCCATAATATTCTCATATATTCATTCTCTAAAACCAAAATTAAAAACCGCAAAATCATCTTACCAAAATGTTTCTTATACGTAAAAGAGAAGGAAGAGGTAATTTTCTCCGTTTTCTTATTTACTAATTATCTATTATTTACAACTAAAACACGATAGTAAAACTATCTAATTGTTCTAGAAAATGACATAAACTTTGATAGAGTATTTAAGAAAAGGCCTGATATTTTTAACTTGTTTTTGAGGCTATAGATCAAATTTAAATATAATTGATTATGTAAGTAATTGCAGTCATCAAAGTTGGGCATCTTACTCATATACAAATTTCATTTTGAAAAACTTATTGGGAAAATTTCAAAATTACAGATGTTTCTATATGGAATATATACACATTTTCTGAACAAGGAGCGCAATTTAATCGGAAATTGGATTATAAAAAAATCTAGTATTGCATCTTCTTCGAATTTAACTAAATTCAATACAAAGATTGAGTATACGATTTAACAAAGTGTTGTCAGTATAACAAACACACAGAACACAATTCTCACAAAAAAAACTGCTAGTTATAGTTTGATTGGTGTAGCTCGTGTATCACTGAAGAGGACGACCTTTTCGTTGAAACGCGTCTGATACTTAGGCGTATTTTTTTGTGAGAATTGTGTTCTGTGTTTGTTATACTGTATAATTTTTCTCATAAGTCAAGCTCAACATTTAATATAAAAGTGTTGTCAGCTTCCAGGATTGTGAATTTAATCAACTAACATAGGTTGACCTTAAAATGAACAGTCTTTGATTTTCTTAATGGACTAGTAGTTTCTACACCAGCCAATGTTTAACGTAGAACCCTTATGTGCCCCATAAGATGGTGTTTAACAGAAATAAAGGTGATTTTTTCAATAAATTTGTGCTATTGTTTTTCTTAATATATATTTTAAGTTCGTTTTTTTAAATATTGTTTCAGTAGGGTTTGTGTTTGTGTTTTTAGATGAGTTTCAAAGTAACATTTTTTTAAATCAAGTTTTTACACAAAATGTTTATAACTACATTATTTAGTGACGAAGTTCGGAGAGTTATCAAAATAAAGAAGAATGATGTCCCGGATCTGAAGATGACGTTATACCGTGGAAAATGGTAGTCCATGAGGATTATTGAGGTTAAGGTAGTTAACCTACATTAGTTGATAACATTTTAGCCATAAAATAGCCAAGTAAAGACCGCCATTTTTGATTTTACAATTTTTTTTATTAGACTTATTTTTAAGTATAAAAAAGCTATATTTTATGCGGAAAGGAGATGAATAAAAATAACACCAAATTTGAACACAAAAACAAATTTAAAGCTTTCTTAAGTCCCGCAAATGTAAAATGAACGTGCTATTTTTATATACGATTTTGTTGTCTTTATGTTCAACGGCAAAAATCCTCTAAGTTAACATAACCTTATAAAAAGGGAGAAAATAACATAAAATAAAAACACTCAACCCTCGAATACTCTAATAACGTCAGGGTCAGAAAACAACAAGGCTCAAGTGGAACCAAAGCCTACATGAAGAAATGTGTTGATTCAGCTAGGGTCCCTCTAGATTGCCAAGCCCGTATTCACTATAAATAAAACCCTGAAAGTACAAAATGTATACAATATTACTCTTGCATTATAGTTCTTGTGTTTTATCGTCTAATATTACCAAGTGTGAAATAAAAGTGCATATATATACCAACAATAATTATACTTGTTTCAATAATATAGTTGTATAACTGTATAGCAACACAAAAAGCACCTATGTAGTGTCTTAAAGGACTACTTAACCTGATTCCAATTCACCCTGTTATCTGTAGAAATTTTATTGCTCACGGGAGCTGATTATAACCATTCTTAACAGTTTATAGACTTCTAGATAAACCTACTTTGGTTTAAACTTTAGATAAACCTACTACGTTTAATTATGTAAATTCGATGTTCTTATCCTAGGGTAATGAAACATTCGTATGAATTTATTATTAATATGTATAATTGCTTATAATTGTGCGGTTCTGGTGTTGTAAACATAACATTACAATGTTAGTATGTTATTAATAGTTTATTATTATTTTTAAGAGTTCATAACTTTTAAAAATCTTATTTTGTTTGACGTTTTATTTTTTTGCTATTATTATTTTAAAGAAAAATCTTTTTTCAATAATCAGAGAGTTGAATAGTATTTGGTGATAGCAAAAGTGAAAGTTCTAATTGTCTTAGCTGTAAGATTACTCAGCTAAAAATCATTTTTAGTGAGATTTTTAATTCTTTAACAATGACAAAAAACTGCCCAAACCAATTACATAAATTATTTCATACAACTTTTCACAGAAAAAACAACCTACAAGTAAAACACACCCAATCAATATAGCCTATATTATAGTTTAGAAAATTATAAAACTGTAGATATCTATAAACAGGGCGAAATTATATCGGCATAGTTGAAAACGGCGAATGAAAGGTAAATTCTGGTATGGTTACAGTTACAAATGGCAATTTAAAAAATATATGTAACTGATGTCGATCACGTTTTGGTTAAATGTGGACTTTAATTATCAATCGAAAACAAGTGTTAAACAACTAATAATAAAACCAGATTTGTCTTATCTGGATAGAATAATGACTGAGGCAGGGAAACGATCACAAAATGGCGGTACGCTCCACTTCGTCCTGCGCATGACATCACAATTCTTACTAGGTGAAATAAATTCTTTGATTCTCTAACTATCATGTGATTATCGATGTAAACTGTAGTTTTTTGAGGTGCAACGTGAAACTGAATCCCTTTTTTTCATTACTACCTGGTTTTTGTAACGTATTCACGTCAAAAATTTATCAGGAATCCATTTTTAAAAGACATAACCTACCTTCGGAGGTAATATTATATATTTTGATTATATACTAAACTTGTTAAGTGCATTTTTTTCTAGATGTATTCATATTTATATCTCTTACACAAACAAATGTAGCCTATTTAGCTTCAATGGATAGATTATATTGACTATAATATTTATTTTCATGCAAATATTTGGCATCTATTCACAAATAACTTTAAAATACCTTCCTATGAATGCTCGTCCAAGACTTCACTAAAAGCTTTCGATCAATAGGATTCAAGGTCCTGCAAGGAAAGTTAGGTCTACATTCCATACAGTTATTGAATGCAATACATTTCAACCTTAAGAGTTTTTCAAATACATTTCCCGTTCCCAATTGTATCGACGTATTTTAACCGAGTTTGCTGTAAAACTAAATTTGTAGAGTAAATATTTGTTTAGAAATTCTATCATGTCTGTAACATTTGTATTTATAATATATATTTTCGTAGATGTTTTCTAAATACAGTAATCATAGAAATATATACATGAATTGAAATGTCATTGCCATTTTAATAAAGTAAAATGAAATTACAATATGTGTATTTTGAATAATATTAAATCCTTTGCATATTATAATGGATGTTGGACATACTTTTTGACACAGTCTGACTGACACACACTTATTTCTGCACTAAACATCCTGTGAAGATACTGATTTTATAAAAATAAATAAATACAGTAAAATAAAAAATCAAGGATTGAATGGGAGTTTGTGTTTTTAAATATTTCTTTTTAAATTAGATCCTGTATCTTCGAAAATAAAAAATTGCATTACTCATCCTAAGAAAATTCTAACCGTACTATAAAATCTAAAATCCTTGCGGTCAGGATTATTTTTTGTAAAATCTAATCCTGAATCCTAAAAAGAAAAAAAAGCAGCAGTAATTTTAGTGATAATCAAATTTACTAAGGTTATAATATATGCTGTAATAAATCAAAAATACCCTGTAATTATACATATTTATATTTGAAGGTCAATTGTTTTTTTCGATAATTGACAGTAAAGGGTTAAATGATTCTTAATAGAAATAACCTCACTAAGCAAGCTGCACACTGGTAATGGTATTGATCTATTGAAACTGAAATGTTATTATAACAGATCGTCACAAAACAAAGTCATTTTGGAATAAGTTTCATAGTCAAATGTCAAGGGAACATCTGCTACAAACTAAAGTTGTATTGACAGAAAAGTTTAACAAATCAACTTACTAGATCCAAGATGTCTACGGTCTATCCTTTCCACAGCTATATATATACCACCGAATACCGAATGTGCTCACATGTAAATCAAGACGTTCCTTATCAGACCAATCTCCATACTAAAGTCACCACTGTTTAACCTGTTAGTATTATTCCTCTATCCTCATTCGGTCCTTTCACCACCAATGTCTCAACATTGTACTTCAGTGCAATTTACAAGCCCATGTCACAAGTAATATCCTCCACGTAGCATTTGACATAATTATTATATTGTGTGGTTTCTTCTTACAATCAAGTTCACACGTCTTTGTCTGTCAACTTATCTGTTTTCCTGTTCCCTTCCTCTTCAGAGAGATCAGTAGCCCTTACCAAACAATTAATTTTACTTCCTACTACTATATTTAATGTCCTTTTGCCATAAAGCATCCACCTATTTATCCAAATTTTCTGCAACGACTATTCGTCTTCCCATTTTCTATTTCAGATCTTTAGAACTCCACCTCAAAGTTGAAAGTCTGTAACAACCTCCTTATGTTCCTTGGTGACTTCTATCTCCTGAGTCACGAAGACTTGTCCTGTAAATGCTAATCCTCGGAGTCGTTTTTAGAAGACTTTTATAATTGCAATGACTTCTATCTTAACTTTCAAATCACTACAAAGCGAGAAGATGCCGATCTGCTGAGCTGCAGGTTAATCTGTAGAATAAAGGTCTATCTTTATAATAACTGTTCCTATCTTCTAGTATTCCATAGAAGAACAGGTGGCGGAAATGCTTCCACTACCACTTCCCCAGCTGTTTTCCTCTATGGTTCTGCACCGCCCGTAATACTAACTTCAGTTGAGTTCCTTCAAATCCTGGCGAACCCTATACTCTTAGACTACAACAGTTAATTGCTCCACCTTCTTTTCATATTGATGTTTCTCGGAGCAATTTTACAATCCCAACTTAAGAATAATTTTATCCGAATCTCTTTAGTTCAGAGAGAATCCGGAAGCTTAGCTTAATTGGTTTAATCCACTCCAATGATTTTACTTTTTTAATGATACGACTGAACCTTCTTCTTATCTGCACAACAGATACTGCTAAGTCCGCACACAATAAATAGAATGAAGGTCACTAAGCAAGCTGCAGACAGATAATGGTATTGCCTTGAACGTGACTGTAGGAGTTAAAACGTTATTTCTGCAACTCGTCCCACAATAAAATCGTTTAGGGAATTCTAAATTTGATAGCGCAGCATCGAGGGAAAACTTGCTACAAATTAAAGTTATATTGCTCAGAAAATGCTGCAAATATTGATGTTAGTATTTCTTGGCATTTTATGATTATTAAAGCATATAAAGTTTAATTTAATCTAAACCATATGGTTAAAGTGAGTTTCACTATTTCCGTAATTATAAATTAGATCTGCTTTGTGTAACTAGAGATGGGTAATTCAAATGTGGACAGATTACTTTTTTGTTAATTTATTTACATCTATATATAGGTGTAAATGTCATTTCAATCAGTTGTCTGATTTTTATGAAATTTTATATTCAATAATTCTACCTAATTCGATCTACACTAACCCTCAGGGGTATACAAATCGTGAACATGGGCGTAGCTATCCCGAGGAATCCTAGCTGGGTTTTCACCTTTTTTAATGAAGTCATCCTCTCTTTCATTTTTTCTATCAAGTCGATCTTGGCCAATGCCTGACTCTGTTAGACCATTCGACGACAAAAGGAGTTTTTTTTATTCTTTGCTTCCCCTTATTTTATAATTCGATGATAACCGAGAGGTTTTACGCCTTTATACAACCAACAAGAAAAATCAATCTACACTATAAGTTCAATGGCTAATAAGGTTTAAGGTTTATTCTACAGAAAAAAAAAGATACAAATTTTCAAGTTGTAAATCTTGATTTTCAAATTTGGACCAAAGCAAACAATATAAAAAAGCACAGGAAGAATCTACATACACACAATCAGAGAACACTATCAAATTTATCAAGTTTGATACAACAAATGGTGCAACTCACAGATGAAATAAAATCACTATTTTTTAAATAATAGGGGTAAAATTGTAAAATAATTAAACGTCTACTGGATCAGGCAGAAAACATGAACGTTGCTAATTACAGTTTTATTTTTAACAACACAAATGGGTTTTGAAGTGTTGGAAAACTTAGAATGTTAAAGACACACTGAAATAAAATTTGGTACACCACCACCAACGAGAAAAATAATTACAGGAATTCGTGACAAGTTTGAAGCAGATGGAACAATGGGAAATGTAAACAAAGGACAGTCTGGACGAAGAAAAGTTTGAAGTGTAATGAAAATTCCGCTTTAGTAATGCAGAACTTTACACGATCCCCAAAGAAATCTCTCTGACAATGTTTTCATGAAACTGGTATTAAAAAAGTCAGTGTTCATAGAATTATACAACTTCATTAGTTGAGACCATAGATCCCAAGAATACTAAATTCATTAAAAAAAGACCCAGACAGACAAGTAGAGTTTTGTGAATGGTATCGGTGCAAGTGTTAAAACAAATGAAATTTAATTGGTTTGTCGGCTGAAGCTACCTTTAAACTTATAATACAAATAATAGGAATAACTGTATTTAGTAGGTTAACGTAAATCCGCACATAATTGAACAGATACCCGAAAATTTACCAGGTTTAACGGTATGCTATTTATAGTCATCTTCAAGTGATATTGTTGGGCCATTTTTCTTTGAAGGGACTGTCACCGTCATATCTTAGTTACAAATGCTACAAAACAGGATTATTCATGTTTTAGATAACCTCTATCTAAAGAAATGTACTATCAACAATATGGGGCTCCACCCCACTATTATCGTCACGTGATGGGATTGCTTGATAACCTTTCTTCAACGATTGATAGGACGAAGTGGAAGTGGTTCGGATACCCCGCGTGATCTTTCGACGTCACACCTATGACCTATGTTTTAAAGGTACTGTGTATGGTAAACAAAACAAGGATCCAGACAGCATCTCTGAATACGTTTCTTTGAGACGCTCTGCAATAGAATTATATTTAATTATTTTTTAAAAATAAAACTGATATGTAGGAGACTTTATAATATAAGAGATACGTCTAGTTTTCAATCAAATATGATTTACATTTAAAATGAGCGTCTGCAAAGCAACCTTAGGATATATTTGAATCTACTATTTTTTGTTTTGTTACACTGGATTACATTAGATTTGTGTTTGATTAAATTTTTGTTTTTATATTTAACAAAAGATTTAATTAAAATAAATATTAAAACTAATATCGTTTTCATATAAAATATAAATACTAAATTATTTAATGAAATAAAACACCCCTAAAAATTTGAAAATATGTAGTAAGCTTTTAATTAAAAAAGTTTCTCTGTGTAATTTCATAAACACAGGAAAGTAGTTTTCACTGTCAAGCTCAGATATTATATGCCCGAAGCTTTTAAAGTAGTAATAGAAATATATTCAACGCCCTCGTATTGCCCCCTTCAAATGGGTTTATCTAGAAATGATATGAGTTGGTTACATATGTCAAAAGAATGAAAAAGATTAAAATGTACAAATTTCTTTAAATTCTGTTATTATTTAAACTGCAAACAATTTAAATAACTTATTAAACTCCGTATTCTTTATAACTGTAAAAAGTAAAGCAAATCATAAAATCTTCAATGATTGTATCAACGTGGCCTTGAGCGTAGTGGGAGTGTTGGTATGTCACCATTTAGTTAAATTTACTTTGTAACTCTAGTTTACCAGGACACTCTGAGGATAATAACAACGTTGTTGATATGCACATTAGGATATTTAATTCAATAAAATAAATATTGAAATTATTGCGATTTTAGTTATAATTCATTTAATTCTAGTTAAGAAAATTATTAAATAATATATTTAATTGAAAAATTATTTACAGTTGTCGGTTTATAACTAAACGATAAGAAAAATATTGTGACGCAACTAAAAATTCAATATCGTGTTTTCAATGGTTCTGAAATTTTACTTAGGGAACATATTTAAACTATTTTTGAAATAACGTGCGTATGTACCTTTTCTCACACATTTTGTTACCGAGGGATTTGTAGAAAATACTAAAAAACTTAAGACTGGTAAATAGATTTTATAAACAGCTTCAACAGTGAAGGTAAAAAGAGGTTAAACAACAATTTAAAAATAATAATTGTATGAAACGTCAACAATTTTCTTTATCTTGATAGTCTGTTGTATATCGTCGTTTTAAAAATGTTTCAAGACGCGTTTCGGAAACCCAATCCATCATTAGTTAAAAATTAAATGCTCACTTGTTTGAGCCGTCGATTAAATAAAAACATTAAAAGCACTAACACAAAACTTATAAACATAAGTCAAATGAAATTAATTTTTTGTAATAATCTTCCAATTTTTTAATGAATCTTTACATAATATTCATTGAGCTGAGTTTAAACTCGACATCTATTTGTAGATGGGTAGGCCAGAATGGTACGACACTTTTTTGTATTTTTTAAACATACCAGCAGAGTTTACAAATTTTCTTTCAAACACATCGTAAATTTTGAAAATTTATGTGACATGTTTGGTCTAGCTCGTCGTCTTGGCACGACCAAGATCAGTGTTATGAATAGTGAACCTGATCAAGGTTTTTAAAACAACTGTTTTCCTTGTTATTTAAAGGTGGAACAACTCTCAGTTGTCTTCTTCTAATAAAAAATAAACAAGATAAAGACCTCGAATTTATAATAGCCTCAGGGTCAGAAAGAGTATTAGTGTCAGTCTTAAGAGACCTGATAGGAATGATGAGAGAGGGATTTATTCCAATAATACGTGAAAAAAGCAGAAATTCAGCTTGATTCCCTCGAGAATCACTATAGTAAGCCCCTGGGGGCTATATACAACTGGGTTGTGGATGATTGTCATCTCTACAGGAATCAAATATTTCAATTTTAAAAAGATTTCGTACAAACAGTTTTTTTTTAAAGTCGAGAACAGTGAATTTCCTCATCTGTCTATCAATGAGAGCATGGGATGACAACACGTAGTGGTATGAATTGACTACGTGGGCGCAGACAGACTACGATGAGAATAGGGGTTTTTAATCCACGTACTTCGTGACTCATTACCTCTGAATCACTAGGCTAACTATTTCATAACTAACTGTTTACATTTAAATCACTATTGTCACCTTAAACTAATTACATTGAGCAATCTGTTCTCGTGATGTAATAATAAAACCTATAATCGTACACTTAGTGTTTCGTAAAGTGGAAAGGGTTCCATTATTGAGTATTGTAGGAGGAGGTACGTATCAGAATATACTTAATAAATACAAATCTTTTCCTGACAATTCTACACATTTTTTAAGAAGCTATGACGTTTTGTTACAATTTTACCAAATAAAACATTTAAAAATATTATTATTTAAATGGTTTTTAAAATTAAAAACAAAAAAGTAGAATAACATTGAAGTTTACATTTTTGATTTTTTCCGATTTTCGTCTACACGCCCACATTTTGATTTCTCACCTAGACCTATATATAAAATTGACGTTGACCATATATTACATACTATTTAAATTCCCTGACCCAAAAACATCAATTCGGAATGATGCCAATATGTTGTCTGTCCAATATTTTACAGTCTTTTGAAAAGACAAATTTTGATCATATTTGATATTTGAGTACAGATTGATCAAACTCAAATATTTGGGGTAACTTCAACAAAAAAAAATAATAAAATATCAGCAATAACTATTTACATAAATTTGTTTTAAAATGTAGCTTAATAAAACTCAAACAAAAAGTATTAGATGCCACCTTTTAAAAAAGTACCTATTTTTTTCTCCTAAAATACCAATTAAATAGCCGATAAAAGACAAAATTTCTTAAAATCAACGATACCGATTTTGTTAAATTTGTCCGGAAATGTAAAAATTATTAACCCTAATAAATGTTGTTCAGGCATAATTAGAAAAAGTGAAAAGAAACAAAGACACTGTCAATAAAAACTCAATTTCCTTGAAATATAATTTACGGATAATTTAATGCGTTCGTAAATCGAGTTTAGATGCAATTCAAAACTTTTTTTTATTGTTCAATAAAGCTGATGTAAGATATTTGGGTGAAAACTAAATAATAAAGAAGTTTTTTTCGTAAATCTAGAAGTGATATGGTGACAGACTTTATTTTTAGTTAGCATTTGGGTTTGTAGACGGATGTATTAGAAAGTTAGTGCAATGTGTTCCCGTTTATTTGATAAAAAATAGGGGTTATTGGTGTAAAAAGAGGGTTAATAAAAAGAAATATTTATATTTGGTATATACATAAACTTTAAAACTTTCTTAAATCCCTAGAAATTAAAAAAAAAAAATAGTTTTGATATTCAAAGTATGCCGAAGTGTAGAGTAAGTTTGTAATCGTCTAAAAATTTAGATTCCGATTTTTTTACTGTTTTTTGTCTTCAGCGATGTCGGCCCTCCATAGTCATTGTTGTCAGTGCGTAATCACCATATCTGCTACGTTTAAATAGGAACATGAAATTTGATATAGGGAACTGTAATGTGCTCAAATATAGCCCTATTATAATTATAAAAACAAAACAAAAGTTAAAATGGCGGGTATTTTAAACAGTTTTTGTTACTCAACTTATTACACACTAAATTAAGATAACAAATTACAGAATTCATTTATGCATGTAATGGTATTAACCCTACATTTGTACGAAGAAATATAGCGAAATAATTGTCAAAAAAAAAAATTTCTTAAACTGATCGCCTAAAACCTAACCTAACCTAAACTAACCTCCTAAAAATATTCGTATAGTTACAACATTCGGCAGAGGCGAGACAGTTAAGACTGGTTAATATATACACGTTACGAGACCCGTTAGTGTCTAGTCGAGGTTAAAGTATGTAATATACACAATTACAAGATATATAAAACCAGTGTAATGACTGTTTTAACTGGATAAGAACCTTTGAACTACCAACATGGCTCAACAAACCAACTTTAGATAATCTACATTGTATAATGGGGCTGGGTAAGTAGCATGATGGCACTCATCAACTTGTGTTTTTTTTTGTACAAAATGTTAAACATTGCTCAGGCATTATTGTTTTTGTGTAAACAAAACTTACGGCTTAAAACTACCTTATGTTAATACTATTATTATTCTTGTTTTAATAGCCAAGTTGTATAACTGTACAGTAACACAATAAGCACCTCTATATTGTCTTGAAGCGACTACTTAACCTGATTCCATTTCAGATTGCTAACTGTAGAAGAAGTTTTATTATTCACGGAAGATGATTCTTGTTTTCATAACCTACATTATATCTGTCTTATAGATTTACAGATTAACTTAAACACTACTTAACTTTTAACATTTTAACTTTGTTTTTACATACCTTTTTTGTTTAAGTAATTTTAAACACTCACAGTAAATTTTATTGGAGTGGAATTGTTGTTTTAAATTTTAGTTTCAAAAAACAAAATAAAATCAATAACAAACAGAAGTAATAAATGCAAAAAAAAAACAGTAATGATTGTTGAGTGCTGTCAATGAAAACTAGGTTTCATTTACCGTGGCGTCTCAATCGATCGACAACGAGGTTTCCTGCCGGAGAAACTGGTAATAAACAATTCAATATAAGTTTTACCAATGACTACATAAATACTATAAGACACGACATAGGATAGGGAAATAGTCTACGCTTTACGGGACACAAGTTTGACACACAGCTATCAGAAAGCGCTAGCAGCAGGTGCTTGACTGTACGCATCCCACTTGGTTGAGACTGTACAACTGTTGACCTCTCTCTCACAAACCTTCTCACTTACTTCCGTCAGCATAGTCAGTGTTGTCAGTTCGTGCGCTGAGATAAGCGATTCTCGACCTTCCCTCGCATCTCTGGTCCCATATGTGGCATCAGTGCGTTTTCTCTTACCCGCCGGAAACATTGTTTGACCGTATAGCCACCTAGCGCCAGTCACATCAACTTCAGATTCTCTAGCAGCACACCCTAGCGGGTATTGGACAACTCAAGAATAAGCGTAGAATATTTAACATGGCCATGTCGTGTTTTATAGTATTTATGTAGTCATTGGTTTTACGAAAACATAATCTGACAGTTCTGGACTGCTCGTCTCGAAATGTTGATTAGTTAGTCAGTTTAATCAATGACTACATAAATACTATAAGACACGACATAGGATAGGGAAATAGTCTACGCTTTACGGGACACAAGTTTGACTCACAGCTATCAGAAAGCGCTAGCAGCAGGTGCTTGACTGTACGCATCCCACTTGGTTGAGACTGTACAACTGTTGACCTCTCTCTCTCACAAATCTTCTCACTTACTTCCGTCAGCATAGTCAGTGTTGTCAGTTCGTGCGCTGAGATAAGCGATTCTCGACCTTCCCTCGCATCTCTGGTCCCATATGTGGCATCAGTGCGTTTTCTCTTACCCGCCGGAAACATTGTTTGACCGTATAGCCACCTAGCGCCAGTCACATCAACTTCAGATTCTCTAGCAGAGCGACCTAGCGGGTATTGGACAACTCAAGAATAAGCGTAGAATATTTAACATGACCATGTCGTGTCTTATAGTATTTATGTAGTCATTGGTTTTACGAAAACATAATCTGACAGTTCTGGACTGCTCGTCTCGAAATGTTGATTAGTTAGTCAGTTTAACCAATGACTACATAAATACTATAAGACACGACATAGGATAGGGAAATAGTCTACGCTTTACGGGACACAAGTTTGACTCACAGCTATCAGAAAGCGCTAGCAGCAGGTGCTTGACTGTACGCATCCCACTTGGTTGAGACTGTACAACTGTTGACCTCTCTCTCACAAACTTTCTCACTTACTTCCGTCTTACTAGTTGTTTTACCCGGCTTCGCCCAAAGCTGTGTAGATTGGAGGTTTATTATTATTTCTATAGTCTTGAGCTTCTACATGTTTTTATTTTGATAAGATAATTTTTAATTTGCACATATAATTTAGTATTTATAGGCCTAATGCACAGACATGGTTTTGATGCATACCTCTACATGTATGTATAGTATGCCTTTTAAAAAAAATAAAAAATCGTTTTCTTACTCTCTGAATACAAAAAATTGGTTTCACGGTTATGTATGTCTGTGTGTGTCAGAAATATCTAGCTTCAGATTCAGATGAAATTTTGTATCTATTCAATTGAAAACCAATATTTAATTGACAATTTCACCACAATTCCAGACGTTAGTTTATATTTATATTTTAGTGGTTTATGGCCTCCCCCAAAACCCCTAAAAACTGAAAAAATCTAAATTTCTCAAAAATTGTCAATGTTTATGGGTACTTAAAAAATACTACAACATTTTTATAATTTTTTAAAAGATATTTAAAAGTTTAGTAATTTAGTCTAAATAAAAATATAAAAAATATATAAAAATTAAAAAAAAATCCTTACCCTAAAATTAATTTCAAATATACCACATCATACAAAAAGAAGCAGCGTTATGAACTATAAGCTTGAAAAAAATGGTATAGTAATATATTTTGGGGAAAGAAAGCCATGACCACAAAAATATGTCTTACCGTTACAAAACCTTTTGATTAACAAAGTTATATAACATAGCAGAATAGTTTTTATAATTATTTTCAAGATGTACAAAATTTTAGTAATTCACTTGTGAACACAAATCTATAAAATTATTTTTCCCGCGACTTTTCTGTATATGTTTTTGTCTGACAAAAATATGTTTTTGTCGCGACTTGTCTATAGTTGGGGCCACGGAATCGGGCGGTTTAGTGATTTTGCGATGGCCTACATTGGTTATAATAATGTGAAAATGCCTACATTGGTTATAATAATAAACTTGAAAAATTGAGCTCAAAATAATTAGGCCTAGTATAATTTTTTTTAAATTACTTCCGTTATCGTATTTCTTAATCTGTTGTGTGTAAAATAATCGTTTGAAAACAAATTAATTTATGATTTGTTAAAAAAGGAAAGGATAGTGGGAAACCCCAATACCATACCCACATCTTACTGTAACAATGTCGTGAGGTGTTAAATTGAAGCTGCTAATGCTTTTCTGTTAACTGCTTTTCTTCTATCTGTTTTTAGGTTTTTTTGCTTTATTTCAATGTTGATGTAGTGAAGTAAGGAGTGTTTGGTCAGTGTAAACGTTTATATCTACTTTGTGAGTTGTTTGAAAATTTTAAACATGAGTTGTAAAATTTGTTATGCAAACATGTTTTTGATTGTGAAATCAGTCATAATTGCGTTTTCACCCATTTTATCATTTGCGTTTGAAAAACTAGTGGTACCAGTTAAGGGTTAATGTAATATTACATCCCATTATAAATTCATTGTATGTTGCAAGTATATAATGGCAACATAATAGAATATTACGTTTTGAGAATGTAATTTAATTATTTATTACCAACACTTATAAACGTTTATTTTTATCCTGCCAAATTGTTTTCTAGCCAGAAACAGATAACGACAGGGCAGCAGTTAGAAAAAAAACAAACTTAGAAAATTGAACACAAGTATTTTTACTGCTTAGTCCTATGATGTTATTTCTTGTCATATTTTTATGTAATAATATATTTTATAATTTTGCGATATTTTAGTTCTATGTTGACTTTATAAATTTGTATTTAGTTATTAGTTTCACTTTTTTTCACAAATTTATCAAGCTATTATTAAGGTTTTTATTTTATTATTTTGACTACAAATGAATTTTATCTGTAATATTTATGATTTTTACAATTTAAATAATTTTCTTAGTCCTATGATGTTATTTCTTGTCATATTTTTATGTAAGAATATATTTTAAAATTTTACTATGTTTTAATTCTACGGTGACTTTATAAATTGTCTTTACTTCCCCCCCCCATAAATTTATCAAGCTTTTCTTAAGGTTGTTATTTTATATTGTTACGTATGTAAACAAAGTTTTCAAATCACTTTTGTAAAATATTGTAACAAATATTATTAAAACATTTTTATAAACGTTTTCAATAGTATCCAAACAATATTTTATTAATATTTTCGAAACATGATAGTATGTTAGTATGTTACATGATAGTATGTAATATGATAGTATGTTGCATGATAGTATGAGTATTTAGAAAATGTTTTCAGCAAAAGCGGATGTTTTTGTGCTGTTAGTAGTGACGAGTCCGGGCGCAGAGAAATGACCAGTGCAGTAGGTTAGATTATTATTTATTTACTTAACGTCGCAACGCAACTGAAACATTGTTTGACCGTAGAGCCACCTAGCGCCAGTCACGTCAACTTCAGATTCTCTAGCAGAGCGACAGCTCCACACCCTAGCGGGTAATGGACAACTCAAGAATAAGCGTAGAATTTTTAACATGGCAATGTCGTGTCTTATAGTATTTATGTAGTCATTGGTTTAATATGGTTATGGTTCAGACTATACCAATAATAATTAAAATGTGGGCTATGTTTAAATGGAATATCGTAATTTTTAGAATTTCTTTATCTGTGAATTAATAAAAACTTAAGGTCCATAGAAAACTGTTGAAGATGTTGTTAATGTTGTCAATGTTTTTAGAACGGCTAGTTGTTGATAACTGCCGGGGAATTATACCACAGATTAACCTAATTTCCCGCTTCTAAATTGCAGGCTTTCACCCGCAGGGATGGTAATTCTCGGACATCCTTCCATCTGTAGATCCAGTGATATTTCGATCAATTTATACGTCACCTCATTCACGATGTAATTGTAGGCCAAGTTTCAACACGACAGCAATGAGAGGAGGGTTTCAAATATAAACAAATACTAGGTTCGGTGGAGCCGAGTGTGACAGATACAAATTAAACATAGTGGAAGTTACAGTCATTTTTCATGGTTGTTTTTTTAATGGTGAAATACACACGGTCATCATAGCCTTAAAAACAAAAGGAAAAAATATATAACAGAGACCCTATTCTAAGAACGTCAGGTTCGGAATAGAACAAGATTTGGTCAAGAGAGAACTTATGAGAAAAATGAAAGAGAGGGATCCAAACCAAGACTACATGAAGAAAGGTGTAGATCTAGCTAGATTACCTTGGAATTGCTACACCATTATTTACTATAAATTAACTCCTGAGTGTGGGCGGAGTTTAGTAATAAAACCTCTTTGTTCCGCCAAGCCAATTAATGTTCCGTATTAAATATGAACAACGGCGAGGTCTTTACAGTCTTAGGTGACTAGACGAGAGAAGAAAGTGAGACTCAGTTTACCAATGCCGTCGAATTCAGTGGCGATTCTTCCAAAGAGGAAGTGAAAATTTGTCTACACTTAATAAATATACTAATTATATTTACAAATTAAATAGTATAATTATATCCATAAATATTAAATAGAGAAGTAATGCAAAAGACAGTTACTATCAATCCTATGCGGCTCTTGTTGTCGTGTAAATAAATTGAAAAGAGTACAACTTACTTACTGAAACGCTACCGTATATTCTTAGAACTGCGTAACAATTGATTATAGAGTAGCAATACACGCGGTAATAAGGATGTAGTTTTCTGATCTTGTCTCAACTATAAGTACGGTACAGAGTGGTAAGTGTGCAGGCGGTCAATATTAGTTTGTAAATATACAAACAAATCTCTAACAAATTAGTTTGTTAGTTATGCATTATAAGGCCGTTCCATAAAATTTCTCTCTCTCTCTCTCTCTCTCTCTCTCTCTCTCTCTCTCTCTCTCTCTCTCTCTCTCTCTCTCTCCCTCATTATATATACTCAGTTTTTGAGTTTACTAACAAGACATATAATAATTATTATTATTAGGCCTATTAACGAAAGTTCATTTTCACACTACCAGTATTTTAGTAAAACTTATTATTCTACAGAGTGTTTACTATAATCGTTTCAAAACTTCATATATCCTAAATTGCTTAGTTTATCCGCCATTTTGTATTTTGCAGATAAAAATTCATATATTTATAACGGTATAATGGTATAAAATTGTGCAGACTATCTAGTGCTATAAATACGCAAATTGAGAAAAATAATCAAACTATTTACTTTACTGAATTCAAAATGGCGGTTATTTAAACTGTAATCTGGAGAGCCGTTAATTTGATTAACTGAAATATTAATTTTTTCTAATTGTCTACAACACCCGAGATTAGCATAAAACCGAAATTATTTTTTAAATTCTACAAATTTGTATCTCTAAAATTCCTGTAGCTTAAAAGGCAACTGAGTTATCAACACATCTAGTAATAATATGTAACAATTAATATTTATTGGCTTTTGTAATTATGTTTTTAAATAACAGTTTTTGAGGTATCAACGTTAAAAAGTTTAAATAGCCATTTTGAAATGAGTAAAGTAAATCAGTTGATTATTTTCTCAATTTTTAAAAAACTAAGTAGTAAGCAAAATTTAAATTCAATATCACTTACCGTTTAAAATATATAATTTCTGTGTGTGTTAATACATAAATTGGATGTTAGATAAAAAACTACTGTAAGCATTATAGGGAATTTGTTTGTATACAATTTTTCATTGGTTTTTACGTGAGGAATAATGTCCTGATTTTTTGAACATCCTGGATATTAGTAAATTCTATTATATGTAAAACAAACACTGCAGTTGATAAGTGCTTATTTCGATGTAGGTTCTAATGACTTCTAAACATCCAAATGTAACACAGGTTAAAGCCCATTTGATAGCGTTACTTTTGTGTGTGTTACCACTACCTCTCGATTTCAACAGTCTAATAAGCAACAAATTAAAACTATAAAAAGGAATAAGCAAATATTATCAAACAACGTAAGAATATGTGGCTGAGTTACTACTTATTTTGAAATATTATATATATTTTAAGTTTTTAATCCGCCATCTTGGATCTGCCATATTGAATCAAACTTTATTTTTTAAATAGCAAGATGGACATATAATGATGCATGTTTTTTATGTAAATTTGTACAAGAAAACGATGGTGTAACTCGTGTTTCGATAAAACCCTTCTTTTTTAGGTTATAAGAATTCTAAGTAAAATCGCGTTGGCTAAAAACTGTTTAAAATGCGTCTTCGAAACTTTTCTATTGTGTTTTTTCCTACAGAATATATCTAATAATGAATCAGAATACAATTTTGAACCACTACAACTTAATTTTACGGCCGAAATGAGCAGTTAATAAACTGAATTGTTTTAATGTAATACAAACAGCTAATGAAAACTAATAGCTGATTTAAACTAGGCCTACTTTTATAAACGCCTGTTAATCATTACGTCTGACCGTATCCATTAAATTGCTGATTTAAAATTTACAAAAAAACACTTTGTACAATCGTTACGATTACAAATATTTTTTTCCACTTTTTATGGGTAAATAGATATGTGTCAATCTATTTGAGGAAAAAGTCGATACCATATGTGTGCAATATGCATTACAATATTCAAACGACTAAACATTATTGAAAATACACATATCGTAGTTTCATTTCACAGTAGCAACTTGCATCTGACATTTCAATTCATGTGTATACAGTATTTCTAAATTTTCTTTCTATTTTATAAACATCTGAAAAATGTTATAAATACAACTGTTATTGATACCATTCCTAAAATAATATTTACTCTACAAATGGTATTTTTAGAGCCTAACAACAGCATATCTGGATAAAATACTTCGATACAATTCTGTAAAGGAAATGTATTTGGAAAGCTCTTAAGGTTGAAATGTATTGCACTCAATAACAGTATTGGAATGTAGGCCTAACGTTCCTTGCAGGACCTTGAATTGTATTGATCGACTGCTTTTAGTGACGTCTTGGACGAGCATTCATAGGGAGGTATTTTAAAGTTGTTTTGCTAATAGATGAAAACATTTTTATCAATACTAGTAATAAAGTATGAATTGAAGCTAATGTAATTGTAAAAAAGGGGGAAATGAATACACGTAGAAAATCAAATAATGCATTTTGTTCGTTTATTTATCTAAACAACTGGTAAATTAGAGAATAAAATCAAACATCCAATACTACAATTCAATAAAACAAGATTTATTTTCTTACGTACGTTTCAGTAACATAGTTACCATCCTGAGAGGTTGAGTATTAAACAAGCAACAATTCTATAATAAGTAATACTATAAACAGTTATACAATTAAGGTTCTTTCCCCACTCCTTCCTGTGGCTAGTTCAATCAACGGCATTGAGCCAATCCATCAATGCCATTGATTGAACTAGCCACAGGAAGGAGTGGGGAAAGAACCTTACTTGTATAACTGTTAATGATATTTATATAATTATTGTTTGTTTAACACTCAACCTCCGAGAATGGTAACTATGTCACTGAAATATACATAAGGAAATAAATCTTGTTTTATTGAATTGTGGTATTGGATGTTTGATTTTAATCTTTAAGTTCGCCACAGTATGCCCAAAAATGTAGTATTAACTGGTAAATTAACATTTTTAAATTTGTGGATCGGTAGTTGAGTTTTGATCAATTAACCTTCATGTTTTGCCAAATATTTAAACAAATTGTCTATTTTGAAATACTTCTATTTTTTAACTTCAGTGCCAACTTTCAAGGATCGTTTGTTTTTAATTGAAACGGAATAATATTTTTACAGGAAACGATAGTTTTGGAATTTTATTGGAGTTAGTAATCCATTAATTTTGCACGGATATGTTTTGTTCTTGGAGTTTTTTTGAGAGTGTATGTGTGTAGCAAATAGTTGTGCTAAATAGTTATATACAGGTATTCATCTAACCGTTAATAATTATACAGTAATTAACTGCGATGTATGTTTTTGTATTTTATTATAAGGAGAGGCAGGATTCATTGCGACTCAGGTACGAAACGTTTATGCGCATCCCCATTCATAGGTCATTCCTTTTTAATCTAATCTCATTTTTTTTTTAAACCGTGAGATACTTCTAATGACGTCCTGTTCTCATATCTCCACACAGAGCATTAAAACACGATCTGTTTCCTTCTTAAAGCTGTGTTCAAATCTCCGATGTGTTTTGATACTACGATGTGTTCAACTCTTCATCAATTTTATCTACCAATCACGTAACTTTCTTTATACTACGTTACTTTATGTGAGGAAGTAAAAAGCTTTAGAGTGTTATCTACTATGATTTATAAACAATTTATACATTTAAAAAGGAACAAAATTGTCAAAATACGTAAAATGGTTGAAAAAATAAAATATTGTACGAATAGGACTTCTCATAACTTCATATAACTTAAGTAATATTCGAATATAAAATAATTGTACTCTTGATTTAGCTACAATAAATTGTCTTTCCAGTAATGTTAAATTACTTTTCAGTCTTGTTATAAATTGGATTTTACGATCTGATAAATAAATTGAGTAATAAAAACTTTCTTATCAAGTTTTGTTAACTCGAAAGAAATAGAAAAAGTTTACCTACTAAAGACTTTCTTATCTTCGTGAAACATTTGCTGTGAATTCCCACAGTTCGATTGAATGTTCTTATCAAGATACATTGACTTTCAGGTATACATTAGAGTTCTTCTTTCGTTTCAAGTTGTTATTGAAATATGGAACTCCTTTGTAATACTGCACTAGATCGAATATTGTTGGTATATAAAAATATTTTTATATTTCTCGACACAAGTGACTACATAGAATGTAATCTTTATTTAAAGGTTGTAACTGATAACTTTTACAGGGATAATCAATCCGCTACTGTTCAACATATTTATGGGTGTGATTCGTGGACGCACACTCTGTTCACATAGTAGGGGAGACCGGGGTAATACCGTACCCCGTATTTTTAGATCCGTTGGAAGATCTAGTGAGCGCTGGGAAGTGCTGCTGCTTACCGGAAGGAATGCGAAACAAATAGAGACAGTCGGGAGCTTCTACCTTTACGCACGTGTATGTCACGAAGTTTTTTGTGTTTTATCAACTTTTCTTATAGTAACTCGAACTGAGGTAAGTGAAACATGCTTTTAGTGACTATATTCAAACTAGAGGTTTTGAATAGACTATAACGTGGCCTATTTTTAATACCAAACACAAGTCCTCAAGTGTTCTTATTTAAGGTTAGGGTTGAAAATGCTGCGTTATGTCGTTTTGGGGCAATTCCATACAACATGCATGGGGCAATACCGTACAAGGCGCAAGGTGTACGGTATTGCCCCGTGTTGAACGATATTGCCCCATATAGTATTACAACTTTTCAGGTCGTTGAGGATGATGGTGTCACAAATGATAAGACTACCGAGCTAGCCATTCCTGGTACTTCTAATACAGCCACTGATGTCTACTTAGCAGGTGAAGACAAGGACTTAGAAATACAACCAACGGTTAGTCTGCCTTTCAAAGATATTTCACCACTACCCGTTCCTCTAAAACTAAAGAAAAGTGCCAGACAACAACATTCGTCCGTTTTTACTTTGACCCCGAACAAAGAAAAGTTGGAGAAGGCTGCAAAGCTC
This sequence comes from Aphrophora alni, assembly GCA_963513935.1. Lineage (NCBI taxonomy): Eukaryota > Metazoa > Arthropoda > Insecta > Hemiptera > Aphrophoridae > Aphrophora > Aphrophora alni. Next base: position 81,207,808 of record OY740772.1, read on the forward strand.
AAACAAGAAAAATTACAAAAGAAAAAAGAAAGGGAAATTGCATTAGCATTACGAAAATCAAAGTTGAAACCCAAAGGAAAAAGCAAATACAGGAAGTTTGCATCGAAGGAGGGCCATCAGCAAGTTGATAAGAAGAAATGCCGTCGCAACATCTCTATTGAGTCATCATCAGAAGACGATTTGGATTCAAAGAAGCTCTGCAATGATGGCGAGATGGATGACATCGATTCTGCCGACTTCAGAGGAACTCCAATTGAAAGATCAACTGCCGATAAAGGCTCCGACTGCTTATTTTGTGGCGAATTCGGAAAAAACAAAGAACTGTGGTTCAGATGTATTTTTTGCAGTGGTTGGGTACATTCTGAGTGTAGTGGACGTGACACAGCAGAAAATTTCATTTGCGACTTCTGCAAATAAAATAGCCTAAATCAGATAACATAAAACAAACATATATTTTGTTGTTTATTTTATTTCCATCAAGAAGAGAACTTATGATTTTGTTTAGTTTTTTATAAGCATAAGGGTTTTTTTGCCATTTAAGAAAAGGAATTTTTTGTTTTAATATAAGCTAATTTACTACGTTTTCTTATTTCGATGCTACAATAAAATATTTAATGTAATTTATCTTATATAGAATTGGGCTTTTGTTTTTTCTTTTTAGTTTTATGTTAGCTTATTTTTATTACTACTAAGAAAAGGGATTTGGTATTATTTTAATTTTAGTGTAACCTAATATGCTATTTTTTACTTATTTCGTTGATAAAATAAAATATTAAATTACATTTTCTACATTTGTTTTTTTTATTCACAGTCTTTGCAATGTCGTGGGGCAATACCGCCCTAACATATTACCTAGCGGTATTGCCCCTAACTGGTGCACGGTAATGCCCTGGCACTCGGGGCAATACCGTGCAGTGTAAGGGTTTTGTAAAATGGGCTTAACACTCAAAATTAGTTAAAGATTTAAAATATGAAGCAAAGAATAGGTGGAAAATTAAATTTCTTTAAAAATGTGATGATTGCCTCTTTCATTGAAGTTTTCAAATTAAAGATATAAAATAATAATGCTTAATGTACGGTATTACCCCGCTCTCCTCAACTCTACGTCAGCTGACCCACTGCCACGAAATATCGTAACAGCAGGGGAGATTCTATCTTGATATCTTATATTTAATTTTACGATGATTCCAGTGTCAGTTAAAGTGACACCTCATAAAGTATGCAAGAGGCCGCTGGAATAGACCTAAAATCGCCATGTGGAGACTTATGTCTGTATCCAAGTAATGGTGTATGTAAATTATGCAGAATTTAAAATGGCAAATCTTTTAAAAGAGTTTTATAATAAAAAATGAAATACACACATTTCAAGATTAACCGCTCTATTGCATAGACGATATTAAGTCACAATCCACAGTTACAATCAGTTGACAAGCCTTCCTGACAATTTTATACTTTTTGAACGGAAATACCAACTGAAGATGATAACCTAATCATTGGATAGTTTGTGTTTTTACCAATAAAGTGATTGATGTGGAAAATTTTGTGCTATCTTTAACTTTGTTATTGAAGTTTCCACAACTGTTGGTAATTTCAAATAAATCATTATATTATTAATAATAGTTCTACCCACTGTTTAGACGAACTTCCTGGAACGACGTTTGATTTTCGTCTTGCAGTAGTTTAATTAAAAGTCGATTCAATGAAACTGCTACGTTTCCTTATGTCAATTTACACTACGTTTGGTTAAATTTGTAAATTAATTCGTTATTGTCTAATGGCGAAAAACCTTTAGGTCATGATCGCGTAATAAAGAAGGGAAGAAAAAAATCATAAAATGAAGACTCGACTAATAACGTCAGCTTTGGTTAAGAGACACTTAATAAGAAAAATTGAACCCAAGACTACGTGAAAAAGTGTATATCCAGCTAGGCTCATCGGGATTGTCAAGCCAGTACTCACTATAGCGGGGTCCTGAGGGAATCAATTGGTTCATTCGTGTGTTTGTACCACAGCGCAATAAGGGTGTAAAGAGTTATTAAGATAACGAGTTATGATTTATTTTAAATAATAATATTTCTTTTTGATTTTTCGATGCTTTTTTGGTAAAAATCATAATATTACTTAAGCAATATACAAAGTATATATGCAATGACTTCTGTTTTTTAACTATTCTTCACGTTTCTGTCCTTAAGAAACGTAAAAAGTGATTTTGACATGCGGTCCATCCGTCTGTACGTAAGGACAATAGTAAAACAAAATTAAGAAAGGAACTTGAAATTTGGTATAGGGAATTACTACAATGTGCTCACATAGAACCTTATTGTTATTCAGAATATCGAAATGACAGCAGTTAAAACATATTTTTGTCCATATCTCGTGTGTTATTCAAATTGTAACACACAAAATTGGATAAACATTTACAGAGTTCAATTCTACATGTAATAGTACTAATCCCATCTCTCTACGATGAAGAATAGTGAAGCTACGTGTAATTTCGAACTGTAAACTGCCAAGAGAATGTGATATTTGTATAGCTCGGCAGAACTATTGAGTGGAGGCTGACTATTTTCTATTAAAAGAAAAACTGACTCACATTCATATTATATTAAAAAATCAGTCACATTTCAATTTTGGCACTCCTAACGTAGATTTTTAATGTAATTTCTATTATAACATTTTAACCTCCTTCAAGGTACATACGGAAAGGAAAAATAAATAAACTTTTAAGCTGTTATTATCGTCTATCACAATCCATTCGCCACCATTCTTTCATAAAACAATAACACATACTCAATAAATACTAATGACCTTATAATAACATGTCCAATATATTATGAACGCCCCTTATAAACTATCATTATAATAAACCTTGCTTGTGGAATGGATAATAATTAATAAACACCCTATTTCAAGGAGGTTCTTATTACAGCTGATTTACGTCCACACTATAGTTGTCGTTATATATGCTAAATATATCTTGCGTATGTTTTATAACCGTAACAAAATACAATATATAACGCGAAGTAGTTATTTGTGCTCAATAAAATACATGCAAACAGCAAACGATGTTGTTTCCACAGCTAAATTTATCGACAGAACAAGTTTGTTTCGACGGAAAGGTTAAACTAATAGTAATTAAAATTATTTAATTACTTGAATGAGTAATGTTATGGAAACTTTAATCATCAAATAAATTGAAACAAAAACACTTTATTTGTCAATAAAACAAAGGTTCTATTTCTAAGTCTTCATCTTTGTTTTGTTACATGTGTATGGGCTCCTAATGGTACTAACCCAGCCCCATCATACAATGTACTGTAATGCTACATACAATGGGGATTTTTCTAAATATAATGAGCAAAAGTTGGATTTTTGAATGTCGTAAATGTGTATACAACTACCTTCTTAACATTGGCTAAATATTATAAAAAAGTCTCCACTCGCTTTGCTCGTATCAGTGTCTCTGGCTGCCCTTGAAGCTGTACATTTGTAGAGAAACCTTCCTTGCTACACTTGTGTCTGTGACTACTGGATCACTTCTGTCTGTGACTACTCAATCACTTGTGTCTATGATTACTGGATCACTTGTGTCTGTGACTACTCGATCACTTGTGTCTGTGACTACTCAATCACTTGTGTCTATGATTACTGGATCACTTGTGTCTGTGACTACTCGATCACTTGTGTCTGTGACTACTCAATCACTTGTGTCTATGATTACTGAATCACTTGTGTCTATGAATACGCGATCACTTGTGTCTATGATTACTGGATCACTTGTGTCTGTGACTACTGGATCACTTGTGTCTATGTCTACTGGATTACTTGTATCTATAACTACTGGATCACTTGTGTCTGTGACTACTGGATCATTTGTGTCTATGACTACTGGATTACTTGTATCTATGACTACTGGATTACTTGTGTCTGTTACTACTAAAACACTTGTGTCTACGATTACTGGATCACTTGTGTCTATGACTACTGGATCACTTGTATCTGTTATTACTGGATCACTTGTGTCTATGACTACTAGATCACTTGTGTCTATGACTACTGGATTACTTGTATCTATGACGACTGGATCACTTGTGTCTGTAACTACAAGAATTTCACATTTTCTTGAAATATCAGGGATTTATATTTGTTTTTGACAATAAAATTGCTATTTGTCGTGATAGCAATGTTCGTTTGGTACCATAACATACAACATTTAAATCCTCAAATTTGTATCTAATTTAGTATGTCATACGTTGAATAATACATAAGATATGAAGAAAAATGTTTAAAATGGCAGCCATATTGACATTTTGAATTCGATTATTAAATATTTCAATAGGGTTCTGAGCAAACTACACTCTCCAACTAGATTTTATGGTATATCTTAATTTTTGTGGTAGTTATCGTGCTAAGTGCAATAGACGACAACGTCAACGACAAAAAACTTAGGTCGACATTTCGGTGATTACCAAATATTGTAAACTGGGTAAGTGTAACCTCGTCCTACCAATCATAAACCTTGTTTTGATTTTCAAGTTATTTGATAATGATGGATTGTTCATATTATTGGTATGATTGACGCTACCATTTGTCATCATTTGTATAGATGAAAAATAATACACGGATTTCCGAGAGTATAAATCAAGACACTTGATAACGGGAGTTGATCTACAGACTCAAATAGTCGATTACAAGTTTTTATAGGATACAAATACTGTAATTTCAAATATCCTATTAATCCATGTTAATATTGCAAACCTTGTGTCTGTAATTTGTTTTATTTTAATTACATTTTTTTCTTTGTTTTTATTGTTCTATTGGTCATGTTTTTGTTTATATTCATACAGTCATTTCTCTAAATTCGCCGATATTACTGGCGTCCTGAGGTACAACTTATAACACAAAACATTAGATACACATATGCAGATTTCAATTATCCATATAATGATACCAACCTTACCTTTTTACAATGACCCACAGCAACGTTATCGTCAAAAAAATATTTGCAAACCCTCTCCTCTAATCAAATGATATTCGTATGTTTACGAGATCCGACTAGGCCTTAGTAACCGACACAAGCGAAGCGAGTGGGGCCATCTTCAAAGTATGTACGGCTTCGTGACCCACTTATACGAATAGGCACAGTTTAATATATAAATCACGAGAATATTATAGTCTATCAGACGTCAAAATGTAGTGACATAGGGCCTATACAATTACAAACCTGTGAAACAACTATCCATACTATGTAAGACCTCCTAATCTACCAATACAATTTAACATTTCCTACAAGACCTCAGAAAACATTTGAGTATTAGGTCTACATTTAGAGGATCTGTTTATATTATGTTGTATAATGGGGATGGGTAAGTACTATGATGACACCCTTCAACTTTTTTTTTACCACACTAAATCCTCGAAGGTTTTATGATAAAAAAGTTAGAACGATTTTTCAATTTTAACTTTAAAAAAAATGCTCATCATTAGTGCACTAACAACACAATGCATTAATATAATTCTCTTGTAAAATATCAGGTTTCGGCGTTCATGCAATTAATTCCCAACAGTCTGTGAAAACAGAATTGAAAGCAACAATATTAATTAGTGACTAATTTCACCATTGTTTGAGTATGCGTACAGTCAACCGAGAAAGTCATCCTAGTAGATACTGTTGGATAATATTTTCGTTAATAATTATAGTTTTATTTCATACAGTATCATTTTTGTGAAAACTTACCATTATTTTGTTATTCCCCCATTTTGTTTTGATAGACCATATAAAATAAAACTCGAGGGTACTATTTTTCATATCTATGTAATATAAATGTAATGTATCAAGTTTGTAAAATTTCATATTTCCGGCATATTAATTAAAAAATAGCGACCTTTTCATAGAACACCCCCCTATAAACGAAAATCATATTTTCTTCGAAGGTTAAAGTGTGAAATTACATTTTTAACAATAACTTCGCTATTTTTCATCGTACAGTAGTGTGGTTGGTACAGTACCATTACATGAATAATTGAAATCGTCTAATTTATTGTATTATAAATTGAATAACACAAGAGATATGAACGAAACATTTATTAGGGATGTATATGAGCTCACTGTACTATATTTCATGTTACTGCCATATATTGTATGACCGCTACTAGCAACAAACAAATGACTACAAAAACAAATACGGACAAAAGACATGTTAGAAATGACTTTATCGGTTTCCAGAGGACACGAAATGAGAAGATCAGTCAAAAAACCGTGGTTATATTTTGGCTATTATCAAGCTGTTCCTATATCATGTAGTAAATAGTCGTATAAATAGAATTGAATCTAATTAATAGAAACAGTACAGTTTCTAAAATAAATAGAGAGTTTCATTAAATATTAATTAAGGATTTTCCAAAAGTTTTCTCAATACATTTCGGTGATTAGAACTTAACTTCTTATCAACGAGAAGCAAAATAAGAATAAAAATTGAAGCATTTATATACAGATAGGTCAACCACGAAGTAAAACTTTCACGAATATGAAAAAAAAAAATAGAACTTGGATTGCGTGATACTGATCATTATCTTGCCTGTTCATGAATTTCTTAGAGATAACGGCTGATCACCTTCCTTCTATCCAGAACTTCTTTCTTGAACTAGAACTATATATACAACCTAACTATCTATATAAACCGTGCATGGCCGCGAATAAGCGATAACGTAGAAAACATGAATATATATATATATATATATATATATATATATATACATATAACCACCTAACCTATCTGTGATTATTCTTGTTAAGCTTAGTATGTTAACCACACACTATTTAAAGTTAGGTTAGGTAGTGTAATAACCGTGCATGCCCAAGCGATTACGTAGATCAATATATAGAAAACATGAATATATATATACAGTATATATACAACCAACTAACATAACCTATCTGTAGTTATTCTTCCAAAACCTAGTATGTTAACAACAGGCTATTTGTGGGGAGTTTTGCAACCGAAAAAATTTAATTGTATATTTTTGTTTACAAAAAAAAATTAATTTGAAAACGTATATCATTGGAACAAACATCCTTTACCATCATAATATTATTACTATTTCGCGGCAAAGTAAAATATTGGGAACAGTTGTGTTACGCATGCACAATTTGTCTGATCGATAATCGATACTCATTTTATTTTATAATGTCTGATCTAGTAGCTCATCATCTGTAATTACTTCAGTGACAATTTACTAGACTTTACATATAACCTACTTTTATGTGAAGTTGGTACTTTCAATTTTTTTCAGTGAAAAAGAGAATTACGCCTTAAAATATTGTTTAAATTTTTAATTAATGTTTGTACTAAAAGAATTTTAAAATATTTCAAATTAATCTTTATATCAAATTTCTAAATTTTTACATAATCGTTTGATTTACATACAATTTCAGTTGTTGTAAACTTTTTATTCTTCCTTTAAAGCTCTACGTTAAATATTAAAAATAGTTAAATCGATAGGAACATCGTGCTACTTACCCAGTTCCATTGTATAATGTAATACAATCAGATCTTCTAAATGTAATGCACCAAAAGTTGGTTTTTCGGGCTTTCTAGGAAATGTTAAATTGTATTAATAGCTCAATGGGTAAGCTAAGCTTGTTTTACAGCTGTTAGACAGGGTTTCTATGCTTCGTAATGATGACATACTTGCAGTCGGATAATCACTAACGAGCCTCGTAGATGTGGTAAATTTTAAAGAGATTTCTCAAGATATTTAAGCAAAATTATTAGAAATTATAATAAAATTTAATTCTTAATAACTATCTCAAAATAACAATAAAGATTGACGCATATGTATACAGATAGGTTAGTCACGTAATGAGTGTTCCACGAATGTTGTAAAAATAAATGGATTGTATGACGGCTGTCATTATCTCACTCAAATATGACTTTCTTAAGGGTAACAGCTGATCATCTTCGTCCAATCAATAAAGTTTTACTAGAACTAAAACTACATATCTTTATTTAGAATAGATATAGGGTGTTTCCAAAAACCGTTCCAAAACTTCAGGAGCGTCAAACTTGCTCATATCAAAACCAATGAAAACGTTTATATAAACATATATCATAAAACGCTTAATTTTCTATCTAGCTGCCATTTTATGTTAACAAAAAAATGCATATTTATGTTTTTAATGGTAAATATTATGGATTTGAAATTTAGAATATTACTCAGTGTTATAAATACCCAATATCATAAATATAATCAACTGATTTCCCTTACTCAATTTGAAAGTGTGGCTATTTAAACTTTTTAACATAGAATATATCGAAAACCGTTGATTTTAAAACAAATTTGCAAGAGACAAAATATTTTTATTTTGTAACCACAAACAATTTTTTTTTAATTCTTTCTCTAGCTAAAAGGATCGACAAAAATTTAATTCTTGGTAATTGTCTACAACACCCAAGTAGGCCAGAATTAAATTGTTTTTTTTGAAATGTGCAAAATTTATCTCCAAATCTTCGTTGAGCTGGAAAAACAACTGAATTATCGACACTCCAAATAATAATATGTAATATCTAATATTTATAAACTTCTCTGCTTCGTAGTAATAAGGCTGTAGGCCTGCAGTGTATGGCAGACAACAGTGTTAAAGGAACAGCTGTTAACACACCCAAACATTGATAAACATTCCTATTGCTTACTCAGTCACATTTAATTGCCCTTCCTACAGCTGATTAAAAAAGAGTATTAATATTACACAACGGCATATTAGGATTTAAAGGATTCGTCAGACATCTGTAATTTTGGATAGAGTCCGGCAGTTGATGAGAAGACGCATAAATGGGTGCATTTTGAATGAGGCCGCCATTTTGAAGAGCTCCTCTAGTTCCTTTCATACAGATCTTGTTTTTCATTATTGATTGTGATTTCAATTGTTTGTAAACAAAATGATTATTTTTTCCTGCTCAAATTTTAGTTCGGTAATTATATAGCAGAGCTGCCTCACTTCAAAATCAATTTTTATGGGTTTTATTCGTCAAATAAAAGTTGGAAAAATATTTTATTATCGAAAAAAAGTGTCGGAAAGATGATTACATAATATAATTACACAAGAAAATCTTAATCAGAGTCAAATTCTGCTGCAAATTCAGTAAAAGAGGAATTTATTGAATTTAAATGTATTTCACTCGTAATTCGCCATAAATGATGAAAACGAGTATTATACTCATTGTACTTTCTTTTAAACATAAATTCGGCTATATGGCTATGGAAATGTTGTTTTGAATTTCCATATCGCTGCACATTTCCTCGCACCTCCCTCCATTGACGTTCAATTGTCTGCGTATGTGCTTCAGTGTACGCATATGTAGGGCTGTATTATTATATGTCACGAAAGGTTTGGCCAGGTTGCTATATATATATATATATATAACCACCTGGCCAAACCTTCCGTACGTTTATTGAAGTGAATGTCATGAGTATGAAAGATAACACAGAGTTAATTTTTTCACGAAAAAACTACTTGTGTAATTGTATTATTGTATTATGTAATCATCTTTCCGGCACTTTTTTTCGATAGTAAAATATTTTTCCAACATTTATTTGACGAATAAAACCCATAAAAATTGATTTTGAAGTGAGGCAGGTCTGCTATATAATTATTACCTTTAGTTCTAGACTAATCTTGGTGATATAGACAATTACCAAGAACTAAGTTTATAGTCTACTGTGATAACTCAGTTATTATTTTAAGCTACGGAAAGAATAAAAACACTATTTTGTATTTAAACGTGTATAACCAATGGTTTACGTTATCACACTTTATGTGCATATTGACTTACCTTATCGCTTATCCGCGCAGGTATGCACGGTTAAATATAACCAACCAAACCTATGTCTGATCATTCTTGTTAATCCTAGTATTAAGAACATAATTTTATGACAAAATGAAAGGGTTTGGATTGTAAATAAAAGAGAAAAAAAACGTCGATTTGAAATTTCGAAAAATGTCCTAGAAAGTGGGTATGAAAATGTTAGTCCATATTTTTGCCCCCATTTCGCATAATGTTTTTTAGACGGGTAATAGCAAAGCCTCAATAAATTAAACACGCAAGGACAACTAAAATGTATAACGACGATTAGACACAAGTTCAACGAGAGAGAATCCATCAGACCCTTGCAAAATGTTCTTACTGAATTAACGCGGTAATAGACTGGTTGACTGCAGAAGTAGAACAGCAAACACAATCTAATTTTTAGTTATGTCTGTGGAAATATATCTGACAAGCTGGAGGCGTGACGACCAACACAACACATTCACGAACGAAATAATGTAATATTTATCTTTAAGTCACGATTATGTGCACGCTAGAGTTTCACACCAGCTTCGTACATTTCCCAAACATACTTACGTTTTAGTACATCAGGTTTGAGAGTAGTTCTGATGACATTCAAACTAGTTTCTGGATACAAGCTTGATTTATCAAAATTTTCTTATCTAAAATTCTAAATATATAGAACTGTGAAACTGGGATGAAAAAAGTGTCCTTAAATATTGCACTAACTTTCTATAAACGTTGAATAGATATCGCATGAACTTTCTTGTACGCTCGTCTACAAAACCAAAAACAAGTTGATGGACAATGTCATGGTACTTACCCAGCCTCATAATACGATGTAATGCACTTAAGTTGGTTTCTTGTGTCTTATAGGAAATGTTAAATTGTATTGGTAGATCAAGGAGTTTTACACAGTAAGGAAAGTTTGTAAACACCTTAACGGCCGCCAAAATATTAAGATAGGAAAATTAAATATGGTATAGGGGACAGTTATTATCAATACAATTTGACATTTCTTGCAAAACTCAACAAACCAACTTTGATTGATAGGGGGTTGGGTAAGTATTATGATACCCCCCATCAATTTTTGTTTAATATTCTGAGTTAAAAATTACATTTTTTTGTGGAAAAACATCTTTTTATAGGAGTGAATTGGTTTTCTTTAAATATTGAATAGCTTGTAAAATTTGACTTATCTAAGTTTTGTTATAAGATACGTAATGCTAGATATAGTGGGTGGTAAAGGAACTTATGAAAATAGAAACGATACCTCGATGGAAATGAACAAAAATACTTAACCCACCTGTTTTTGTCTTTTTCTATTAACTCGTGTAAAATCTTTGGTGAAGTTTGAAACATCTCTGCACGTTTTTGGGATTAAGTTGGTGTCGTCTTCGGAAATATAAAGTGTTGTTATAAATGAAATCGGATAATGACCCGAGTTTACATAATATTCAAAAATAATAATAATAAAAATCAGTTTTAATGTCCCAGTAAGTAACGTTGTTAATAGCCATGAGGTTTTACAAGTTTCCTCTTAGTTTCAACATAAAACTTAGGTTATTGTTGTTTTTAAATACACAAGTCAAAAGAGTATATCTATGACGATAATTTAAAAAATTAAAATCATTTTTAAAATGTAATATTTGTTTACAATCATTTTATAGACTATTATTATAATTCCTTGCTTTTATATAACAACAGAATACCATAAAATGTCCAAGTAGCATTGTGGCTATATTCGCCGTTAAGGAAACAAGAATAACCCAAATCACAAAAACAAGAAACAAAATTACAAGGTTAGCTGGTAAAACTCTGGGGATGTTGACTATATCATCGTAATGTGTTTACGGGTATTTACACCCACTACATTTATTATAATTTTAGTTTCTTGTTTTTGTGGTACGGGGAATCCTTCTTTTATTATTAACAAATACCTGTTGCCTTCGTTAACAACGGCGGCAGCGTCGCTTGTTGCACATGCGTCAATAAACAAGGATGGAGTGACCTTTATGTTATTTTTCTTGCTCTTTTAAAGGCAAAAAACCTCTCTTCATCATCTCATTATAAATAAAAAAATACAAGAAGTTGAAAAAAATACCCCAAGATCTCTAATAGTTTAAAAGTGTTAGTTTCGGGGAAAAAACAAGAGTTGGTCAAGAGAGGAAGTTATTCACCTTATAACACACTAAATTAAATAAAAATTGGCTGATTTCAATTCTGCATGTAATGATACCAACCCCATCTCTCTAAGATGATAAATAGCGAAGTTATTGTGAAAAATGTTATTTTGAAACTCCCAAGATAATGTAATATGAGTAAGTTAAGAAGGGTGCATCACCATCACGAGCTTAGAGAGTAGAGGCAGAGGCACATGCACAACTTTGAGGGTCGCCAGGAGCGAGTGGATACTTTTTAATATATACACATTAGGACCCAGTCACTAATAAGAAAATAGTGATGTACACAATTATGAGATTCAGAAAATCAGCGAAGCAACTGTTAAACAAACACACCCTATTGGGTAACATCCATTGATGTACCGATACCGTTTATCATTTCCTAAAAGGTCCAAGAAAACAATTTTTGGGCATTAAATTTAGTAGATCTTCTTGTATTACAGTGTATAATGAGACTGGGTAAATAACATGATGGAACTGTCTTTTGACAGTGGTTTTTGTGAAACCAAATATAAAGTCATTCGCTTTTTTTTAACGAGTTAAATATGAAAAAGAAGAACATTTTTCGGATTTAGAACATTATTTGTAATACAATTGTGAACTTATGGGAAGCCATTTTAATTAGGTCTTCGTAAATTTCTCTGAAGATATTACTATATTTATGTATGATTCTGTGAGACGCTCAATATAAGAAGTTATTTTCTAATATCGGAGGAAAAGCGAGACAGAGTGGTAATTAAAAATGATTGTGTTTTCATTTTAACTCTAACTTAAGCAAAACGTAAACTATTTATACAATTGTATTGCATTCCAAACAATAAGTAGTAGTGGTGTTTCATCATAATCAACCCTTAAAAATATAACAAAAATGTTAATTTACCTAGCCACGTTTTTGAATTGAATATTTTACTTCAAACTAGTAATCACCACCCCAAAAACATAGGAAAACTAAGTTTTCTCTAATTAATTATTGTACAACAAAACTAACCACACGTAGTGTATTATTTCTCTAAACACATTTAAAACTGACGATATATTAGTCACATATTTTCCTTCAACTCATATTGTTTACCCTAAACTGTCCATTCCCTTGAGCTAAAAATTAGTTTACGTCATGGAATCTATGAGTCACTGGGTAAATTCCTTAATCTTTGCTACCATTCCCTACATCTGCCGTTGCACAAACTGAGGTCTAATAAATTATTATTGTATTAGAACAGAGGGTCGAAGCTGCCAAGTACAGGGTGCCACGAAAGTAAATAACTCAAGATTTTGTAAAATGATCTGAAGTGAAAGACTGTTAAAAATGTATAATAAATCATTTGTTTTCTTGTTTCTTATACCTCTTGCCCATCATCATCGCTTGATAAAAAATGGATGAAAGGCAACATAATAAAGTACCCTAGCTCATAATTACTCAAATAGCTTCGGAGTCTGATGATTGGAAAGATGCAAAAGAAGGATCTAACCCAAGACTACATCGAAAAAGTTGCAGATCCAGCTAGGTTCTGTCGGAATTGTTAAACCCGTAATCACTCAATTGCCCCTGAGAGTGATTATTTCATTTATCGTCTACTAAAAAATATAACCTTATTAGTATTTCTTAATTACCCTTAGGTTTAAAACTCATAGTAAACGTGGATCCAAGTCTCAAGTCACAAAGAAAATATAATTAGTATTTTAGTATCTCTTAGGATTGATTTACCAATCAATTCCAAGTAAAGTAATGTTTTTAAACAATGCACTCGTGTAAGTGATTCTTAAAATATATTTGCATATTTATCGATTTCAATCAAATCTAAAATTAAGGTACAAAAATGTAGCTCTACACTATAATTAGTAGATCTACGTGTTACTGATTAAAAAAAAAATGTTTATTTGATATTAGGGTTTATTTATCAAAAAATCAATTATATTTTATAATTATATTTATTTAGTGATTTTCTTCTTTCATATTTTAGGTTAAATACATTAATTCTGACTTTAAAGTTGAAAATTATAAATCCTTTTTGGAGAACCTTAATATATATATATATATATATATATATATATATATATATATATATATATATATTCATTCGTAATAATCAAAAGAAATCAGTTTCAATCAAATTTCATAATGACGAAGAAAGAAAAAAGCGCGTACTTAAAACTAACAATGTTCATCGTATTGAGCTCCTACTAAATCCTGAAATCCATTAATGAACAATTTTCCGATATATAAAAAATTTATTTGGTAATATTGACAGTTTAAAATTTTTTACACTGATTAGTGTATTTTTTGTACAAATGTGTTATGAATAAAATCGTTTTAAAAATCACATTGACTAGTAAAAAAGTAGAGCAGGAAGGTTAAGTCACATACCAGGATAGTTTCCTACGAATAATAATTGTACTCCAAATAAATTTTGAAATCCTTTCCTTAAACAGCCATTAATCCATGGATCAAGTAGCATCCGCCTTGGCAGTTTCGCTGCCGATAGTTTATCCCTTACCATAACAAAAAAGTATACCCAACTGCTATGATATAGGCCTAATATGTTAATGGTTTCGACTAACGTTTAACTGACAAATAATATGTAGTTCTATTGTAACGTTACTGTTAAACGATGATGCCAAGTTGTGCTATAATTTCACACGGTATAAGTTACTCTCTTCTCTGTGATAATGCTTTCCTTTTTTTTTCCCTCTTTTTTTTTGTTGCGGAACTAAATAAGAATTTAGTGGCCATTCAAATAGAAAGTTTTATTAAACTCTTATTTTTTTAAACAACAAGGAATAATTTATAATATAATTTTCAAAAATCATAACTCTTATAACAATTCATAAATTACAACGATAGCTAACATATCACTGAAGATAGTGAATTTGTAGTTGAAACGAATTTCGTAATTAAATATTTTGTTACAATTTGTGTTATATTCATTATTATTGAAAGAAATGTATTTCACTAGTCTAGTTGGGTTTTTATTCACAATTACTATGTATGTTACAAAAACTACATCCCAAATGGGAGAACCTGTTTTGATGACATTTACATTATTTTCTTTCTTCGGTTCAAATTTCTAAAATTACAGTAATTTATATGTATATTTAATTTATTAGAATTCAAATGTAGTAAGTTTAGAGAAAGTAGTGTGAATATTAGAAAATGGATATCGAGATTAGGTTGAAAAGATGCCCCCACCCCCTAGGTATGTATTTAGATCGACCTAAAACATTTCAATAATTATTTTATCTAAATTTTTTAAGCGATAAAATTTCAAGGCTATCTTATTAACAGCATGAGTTTTCGGCAGAATAAACAAAAGGAGAGTATAACTTAAGAATCTTCTTCAATTTTTCGAAACTTTGAATCTTGGTGTAGCTGACGTAAGACCAAAACTTAAATTTCAGATTTGTTCTAAATCAGTTCCAACGATTTTGATCAAATTTAGCCTCATGTTTAAACGTGTTGGTCAAAATAATGTATTTTGTTGTTTTGATTCAGAATTTATAACAGGGGTTTTAAATTATTTTTAGTTTAACTTACATAGTGCTTACTTTATTTGTAGGGATTCACGTTGTGTTGTGATTGATTACTTATATTTCTCAAAACTGAACCATTTAAATGGCTTATTAATGTGTAAAAATTGGGTGTGAATTTTTTATCTTAGAAAAGTTAAGGCTTAACTGTATAGTGCTTACTTCATTTGTGATTTAATGCTTACATCTCGCAAAAATTAACGGTTTATATGTTATTGACAATTGCTTGCAAGGATAGATATTCTAAGTTTTACACAATATAGTACAAAATGGCGACCGTAAGGAAAACCACAAAAAACCGTCGAACACTTACTGGTCGACGAGAAAATGCTAATGACAGAAATCCAAAAGCAATGAATCGTGAAGTAAACCAACAGATTAAAAATTTTGATACTAACATATAGCTCAGATATTTCTGTCGTATATGAACTTCTTGACAGCATAAATAAAAAGGACAAATATTAATGGAATCAGCATATACTAATATACTAATATTGTAATTATCTTAATAATCGCTTTCAATTTTTCGAAATTTTGAATTTGAGAGTATTTGTCGTAAGATTAAAACTCAAATTTCGGATTTGCTCTAAATCAGCTCCAAAGGTTTTGATCAAATTTACCTTCATCTTTAAATCATTTCATTCATGTACAAACAAAACGTATCGGTCTTCAATAAATCCCAGTTGATTATTGTCAGTAATGATACTAAAAATTCGTCCTTGGAGTTCGTATAAAAGAAGTATTTTCTAAAAATCTTCTCTAGAAATTTTGTTCAAATTTTTATAAAATGTAGTAATTAATGTTATAGACCAGTATGAAAAATCGGAAAAAACAACTTTATGGTTGAGGAATAAATGGCAACAAAAATGGGTCTTGTACGACGTCATTAAAAAGTTGATTTCCAATAAAATACAATTTTTGTTTATGTACAAACAAAACAAGTTATTTAAAGATATAATTATGAAAACAAATATGACAAAAATGTATTAAAATTAATTATCAAAAATTTATAAAATTATAAAGGGGGCGTTCTATCTTCATTGGAAATTAAAAGGCAAAAATCCAGTAATAAGGAAAACAATATTTTGTCTCACATCTTACTAAAATTGAAACGTTTTCAGCAGATATGATGACGCATGTTTTTGGTTTTGTGAATTATTTTGAGAAAGTTAGAGCAAAGTTTTTACACAGTTTATTATACAATTATCAACGATACGTGAAACTTAATGATGAAAATCAATATCCCACGCGGTATTTTAATTGAAATTACTGTTCAAGTATAATTTTAAGAAAGACTGGATAAATATAGAACCTGATTGACAATCTGCTATCCTTCCATGTCGCAGTGCTGACAATTCCTTTTGACATTTAAAAAACTTTACTCTACCTATAATTTTTTTCCATTTTAATATAAATCAAATAGGGCGGAAACATAAAGTTATACAATTCAAACATTACGTCCATTAGAACTGCTATTTCTATTAAGTCTCTATCCGATCACATAACAAAAACTATCTCTTTGCAACCATAGACGATGTCAGTAGCTGTACATATAAATTACTTTCTCTAACAAATCGTGCCTACAATGTCTAAACACCTCATCACTGATTTGTAGTCCTCTGTTGTAGGGACCTGGTATACAGCTGTTGTATGTTTTGTAACAGAGAGTTTTGATACTTTCGTTCCCTACTTGGAGAAATAATTATACCTGAAGAAATAAGGAATTCCATGTCCGAGTAGGTGAAAGGTTTGCTAAATAGCAGGGAAGGTCGGTCGATGTAGTCCATCACGATATGTGTGTTAGGATTGTTAGCGGAAAAAAAATCGTGTTATGCGAAAAAAATTAGTAAGAGATTGCAAGACTAATTGGCACAATGCTGAAATTCAGCTAGTCTGTTATAATAATAATATTTATTTCTTCAATAATGTGCCAGGAAGAAATAAAAAATACAAAATATTCCGTAAATAATAAATAAAAACCTTGTAACAAATAATAAAGAATAAAACAAAAATGTGAGGTACGAGGTTTTTTATAAAAATGATTTTTAACTTCTTAAAAATTCTGCAAATTATTGGATATTCTTGAAAACTTAACCATCTCCTATTGTTTTTCACATGATGTACTTAAATTTAAAGTAGGCTATATTCAGTGGCGTGCTTTGTAATTGAGTGAAAATATATATGCAAAATGAAGTGATAAATAAAAAGGTATTTTTATAACGTTTGAAAAATGAATGAGATTTAACTCAGAGTAAGATAAAACTTTTTTTTTTTTTTTCAATATGAATTTGAATAACAATGAGATCATTAATAAATTCAAATAAATTAAACATAATTGATAACTAAGTACAAAATCAGATACTGAAAATATTCTTTTCTTTTGCTGTTAAGTCACAATTATGTTGTAAATATAATAAGTAACGTGGACGGACGTCTAACTTAGTGGATGTTCAAAGCAATAGCTGAAACTATTTTAATACTGTAAGTCTCCTTCGGGGTTGTGTTCATTCTGCAATAAAGAGGATGACGAAGATGTAATGTATTTTATTGGTGTGTCTCCTATTTTTGTTTTTCCAGAAAAGTGCATAAGTTCATTAGAAGTGTGTTAGGATTAGTTCCATTAACCTGACGTTAATAAATGATGTCTCCCTTGGTTGCAGGGTAAATAAATTATTAATTTTTCCACGTCTGTCATAATAATTGTTGTCATACTTGCTTCTTTAAAGAAACGTAGACTATATTCCTAACAAGTGAAAGACATTTTGAATGGTTAAGACTGGACTACTCTGATATTTGAAATCAGTTTATCTGTATAGATTAATTTTTTTGAGGAATTCAAGTTTTGATTAAATAGTCTGTATTTATTTGAAAAAGACTTCCACTCGTCGAATTCTTACTTGTACAAGAGAAAAGTGTTTTTGACTTAATCAAGGTAGTTTCTTTCTTATAAGAATAATTATTGTATTTTTCTGTAATGTTTTCTCTTGTTTTATTAGTAACATTTTTATTACTATTATTAAAGAGTAAAACCAAAATATTATGTCCTAATTTCGAAACCTATATAAATAAAGTTATACGATATGAATTAAAACTGCATTAATCTGTAATGTTGTTCATTCTAAATGAAAAGAGAGAGGAAGAAAAGAAAAATTTGAAACAAACAAAAGAGAGTAGAATTAGGTACTTTAAAGACAAACCTAAGTTGTAATTGATCTTAGTAGCAGACAAATCAGGTGCAAGATGCTAATTTAATATATTTTTTTTTTAAATAAACACAATGTTTTAACCAAAACATTGCAAATTTATTCCAAAAAAAGTATCGGAGATTCATTAAGAAACGGATAAACATTTAGGACGTGATTTAATGGTAAAAATAAAGCAAAACATAATTCTAAACAATTGATGTTTCTTAAAATGACAGCAATTTTCAATTAGATTGTTATGCATTTTATATAAGCACACTATAGTCATATAAACTAAATTTGATGACCATCTGATCGTTAGACATTTGCCTCGAAACATCACTTTCGATACAAAAAATAACTAGAACAAGAAAAAATAATAAAAATAGTAATATCTCCACGCACAAGTCTATATAGAAAAGAACAAAAGTTATTGTTTAAGTACCAAATGCACTTCTTTGATAATCTTAAGAATTAAACTCGTAAACAAATTGTGTTTATCATTCCAGGTTTCTAAACATATCTATTTTACACCAATTACGACAATTTAACACCCTGTAATTTCATATTTAAATTGCTTCTACTAAGATATTTGATTATATAACCAAGCAGTATTGGACAGCTAGAAATCTTCCAACATAATATTGGAAAGCGAATGCAATAAAGAATTACTGCTATAATACGATTTGTTTTGATTTAAAGAAACACAATAATATGACGTAAACAATACAAAAACAAAATTTATGAATTCACTTATCCAGTTATAGGAAATGTAGAAATACGTTTGATAATCTCAAAATGTCTACCTTCGTGTTTAAATGATCTTCACGTTTTAGCAATTCGAATTGGCAGATTGCAGTTACTCATCTAAAGCTATCAACCACACTACTGCACGATGATAAATAATGAAGTTATTGTTGAAAATTTCGTTTTGAAACTTGTCCTCTTAAGAAATAGCGACTTGGGGCGGCTCCTTTGAGTTTACAGTTTTGAGGCCGTCTAGGGCTAAGACAATAACATGAACGAAACGAGTGTAGACCTCATACATATACAAGGTAGCCTAATATTTCGTTAGGGCCTAGCCTACGTTAAATTCACAATTACGAGTTGCCGTTCGGTAGCCAAATGGTGCACACAAATAAACTGTCCACAAAAGTGTTTGTGTTGTGTCCTGTTGAATTTATTTTAATGTAATGACGACCTCAGATGAGGGAATGAGATTTCTGGTGATGTGATAAAAGTCTCGAAAAGCGACAAATCAAAAAGAAAAAGAGGTCACTGACGGAGTAAACAAAATAAGGTAAGAAACTTTGTCTTATACAATTACGAGGTTTAGTTAACATGTAAACAAACTTACCCTTCTAGATAAGATCCCAATATCTACCAATTTAACATTTACCAAAAACCTACTATTGGGCATTATATTTAGAGGATTTGCTTGTGTTAAATAGTATGCTGGGTAGGTATAATTTACTTGAAAAATAAATTAATTAGGCACATTAGAGCTGTTTATATATTATCCTTTGTATGTAATAAACAACTTCTCAGAACAGTATATTATGCAATAGTAAACTCAAATATAGATTATGGGTTAATAGTATTTGGAGGGGCGTACACTACGAATTTAAAACCATTATTAACTATTCAAAAAGCTTTTATAAGATTAATTATGCACAAGAAAAGAATAGAACATACAGCACCTCTTTTTAAATGTTTAACAATTCTACCTCTCAGGAGTTTATATGTGTTTAAGGTTTTGCGTATGTTTTTTGATAGAAGTGGAAATGGTAATACAGGCAGGAAAAATAGAATAGGCGCAATAAGAAACAGATTTGACAGAACTATATTCATGCCTAACTTGTCACATTTTAAAAAGTTTTATAATTTCTGGCACAACATTTTTTTAACTGTCTGCCTTTAAACATAAAAACTTCTTGTAACAGAGTTCAATTTGCCAAGAGTTTGTGGGAGTACTTACTAGAGATAGAAAATGTTGATTATTTTTTCAATACTATTAATTAGAAATGTTAGTATTATGTTGTATAGTAAGTAAAGTGAATGAAAAGTGTAATTCAGAAGAGTTAGTGCTTTGTTATTTTGTTTTGTGTGTTTATTCTATTATTATTTGGCTGGTTCGCTGCCTTCCAATACTCGTTGAAACTATAGTGATCCATAAGAATATTAAATCCACCTCCACAGGTAAATAACCTAGGTGGTTATTATTTCTATCTATGCATATGTAAAATGTGGTGTTGTACTTTGTATTTTATAATGCAAGAAACAATAAAGATTTCTCATTTAAAATAAATAAATTAGTAATGATGGCGTCCATCAACTTGTTTATTTTTACGTGCCTTGACATCTTTTAATGGTGCTAAATATCTCATTTATTTAAAACATTATCAGAGCCATCAATGTAACAACAATTCGGTGTTAATCATTTGAACAGCTGATTTCAACGTAAAAGTTAATTTTAAGGTTATGTTTACAAACGTGTTTAAAACAAATGAGCGGTGCTGACTAGTATTTTATTTTATGGTGTATTGTTTTTAATACTTCAATATTTTAAAGAAGAACTACGGACAATGTTTTCGGGTGTGTTACGCACTGACGAACACGACCTCCAGACAGTGTTTTTATGCTTCACACTTCATTTGATAAACAATACTGGAAAATTTGGGGAAAGCTGTGTGGTTCATCTTGTGAGAAATATTTATTTAGAAATTAATTTTTGTACGATAGATAAAAGTATGAAACAACAAACAATAATAAGATTTAAATATTAATTTAAAACGTACAGGAACAGTTTTTAATAGCCAGTAGCTCTTTCGATGTTTATCAGAAATTTGATAAGGTGCAGCACAAAGGCATGATTTTAAACTTGAAAGACATCTTCTGAAACAATTTTGTTAGATCCTTTCAGACTAACTGTTTTGTGTAAAACACGGGAAAGAATACTAGGAATTTAAGGAAATCTCAGCTCGGTGTTCCACAAGGACGTTTCTTGGACTAATATTTTGTACCTGCTGTATTCAAATGATCTAACACAGTAAAAGAACAGTAACAGCTACTTTTCCAGATATTAATGCTATACTGGCTACTGGAGAGACTATCAAAGACGCTACAGAAAAACATCAAAAAAACATTCTGAAATTTATTGTGTGGACCAGTAATTGGAGGGTAAATTTTAACGAAAATAAATTGACACATGTAAACAAATAAACGGACAAAGGATTACCTGTCCCCATTATTTTCAAAATTGTCCCGTAAAATAAGCTCAAGTATTTGATGATGACTCTTGACATAAAGTTAAACTGAGAGTCTCACATCAAATAGAAAAACTAAGGAGCTCGAAATAAAGTTTAGGAAATCACTGGTTGTTCGGCGTTAAGTGCATACAATCAACTGCTTCTGTAAAGACAAGTTGTGAAACCAGTATGGACTTATAGGCTGTAACGGTGGAGCTGCTCAAATAAATATATTATTAGAAAGATCCAAATCTTCCGAAACAAAGTACTTCCAACTATTATAAACGGTCCATAGTACGTCCGCAATGAAAACATCCGCAGAGACAGTGCAGTGTATACCGTCTGCGAAAAAATTAAAATTGCATCAGTAAACATGAACAGACTTCAAAACCATATAAACTTTATTACAGTTTTGCAGATGCTGGGAACAGAAATACAGAGCGGGGACAGAACGAAACCT
Organism: Aphrophora alni; assembly: GCA_963513935.1. NCBI lineage: Eukaryota > Metazoa > Arthropoda > Insecta > Hemiptera > Aphrophoridae > Aphrophora > Aphrophora alni. The sequence continues at coordinate 81,230,233 of OY740772.1, forward strand.
ACGGACTTATAATTTCTAAACGAAGGAAGACCTAGCAAAACTCTCTCAGACGCACGCACACTCACAGATGTCCTGCCCCAGACAAGCTGCCTAATTAGTTTCTCACCAACTGCAAATACTTTTGATATAAAGAAAAACTTTCTTAATTGTTAAACAATGCCTACTGCTTTATAAAATTTTATTGAAAACTGCTCCAAACAAGCCATTGTTAAAACATAAAGGAGAAATAATGTGAATAAAAAAAAGTAGAAAAGTAAAGTATGAATGTTCAATATATTTGTCATATGATTGATAAAAACATATTGAATAATTACATAAAAAAATGAAAATGTTTTCAACGTGTCTAAACTTAAAACATACAAATAAAAAAACATAATTACTTACAAACATTGCATAAATGCAAAACATTATAAAAAACAGTTTAATTAAACTGCATCCTTTACCTCGTAGGAAATAGCGATTCAGTTGATACCTGCTTCATTATGACATATTATAAAAACATAAACAATTAAAAAATATTGATGTGATTTTAAAAAAACAACAAACAAATATCAATTGATTATAAATAAACGTAATCAATCATCCTCCACAAAAATCAAGCTATAAATGGCAACATCCTATAAACTTTTGACTAAACAGTTAAAAAATAAATGCTACCAATAATTTAATTACATTTTGTTTCACCCTGCGGTTTTAAATTAGGAAAAAACACATAAATTTGGAAGTGCTTATATAACATCAAATATATTCGTATTCTGGAACCAGATTGGTGTCCCTTGCATTACAAAATAATGCTCTTTTATAAGTTAAGTTATTCTTAAAAAAAGTTCTTGGAAAATACAAAAAAAACCTTTTATGTCAAAAATAAAATACGATTTAATTGTCAATTGCACAGGATGATTTAGAGAAGGTATTGCTAAGAGAATAAATTCATGAGATTTTAATTTTGTTAGAAAATAACACTTTAATTAAGTAAAAAGTACTTATAGAGTACTGTCACACTATACTTGTGAGTTTTCACTTACTACAGTTAATACGGAAGGGCGTTACTGCAGTAACTAATACAACAGTTTAACTAATGAAGTTGACGACAGTAGTGTAATCATCTACCTAAAGGACAGCGATTGCTTCTAATTGTTTGTTGTTCGGTATCATTTAACTAAAGTACAAAATTTATTTAAAAAATAAAATAAAATTACGTAACATGCACTGTAAAAACACAGATTTCGCAAAAAGGTGAGTCCATTAGGTAACCTAACCTAACCTAACCTAAACTAACCTAACCTATCCTAACCTAACCTAACCTAACCTAACCTAACCTAACCTAACCTAACCTAACCTAACCTATCCTAACCTAACCTAACCTATCCTAACCATCGATGACATCGATGATCCTAACCTAAATAAACCTAACCTATCCTAACGTCCAGGTATGTTTATGTGAGAGAAAGCTGCGTGTGTTTGGTGAGGCGACCCTTCCGCAAGCCGCCATTGTTTTACAAACTAAAGTGTAGTTGTAAAACCGTGCTAAGTAGCTGGTTTATAGGTCCACTCAATATAAAATGATCTGAGAAAATTATAATATTTAAATGATTACTTTTAGATTAGTTTATTTTTAGTTATAGATCTTTCATAGAGAAAAAAACAGTAGCTAATCAAACATTCACTTTACCAGATTGTTCCTCCTGTCAAACAAACAGTCGAGTCGTTTGTCTGGAGTTGTGATTAATATATTAAATGTCTCAATTATTCATTTCGTGTTAGGTTTACATCATGTCACACGCATGTAAAATAGTTTTGTTGTGTAATGTAAAATGGGAGGGTTACACGTACCCTATTGTGTACACTGCATTGCCTTCGTGATATTACAACCCCCTGTTTACGTGTTTATATTTTATGCACGGTAATAGGCGATCAAGACAGCATTTCACAGATTTAAAAATATGATTTGCCTCGTTATTAAAGGTCGCATTGCTCATAGTCTTTCTGAGATCAAAAGAATAAAATCTGTCATATTGTGACAAAATTTGAAGATAATTGAAAAGTTGTATTTTTGTGTGTATGGAGTGTACATGAAGAAAGTTATACAATTATCAGTTATAGTTGGTTTGCCAGAAGAGCAAAACAGAGTATAACAAACATCACTTTGCTATATTATTTAATTTATGATTTAATTTAATTTATTCTTGCCCAAACGTTGGTGCGCCAAATATAACATTTAAGACGTTATATATATGTTTATTTAAGTTAATTTATTTATTTTGAATATTTTTGAATAATAATTATTATTAGATATTAATAATTAATAATTAATTTAGTTTCCCCTTTATATCATAAGTTACATGTAATTACTCATTTTTTATAGAGATCGTTGTTATCCTTTATTTTATTATTTATTTGATAACGCGATATCGTTATAAGAGGCACTCCGAGCTGGGTCGACTAGTTGGACCCAGGGAAAATTTGTGAGCAGCAGGCTAACAAATGTAGCAAACATGAAACTAATTGTGCATTTTTAAAACTTCCTCACACACTCTCAGAAGTGTAATAGTAAAACAATATTGGTTATTTTTCAACATTGAGTTTTATTAAAACGATTTTTTTGAGCTGTTAAAACAATAACTGTGCATAATTTTTATACAAACTGTCCCACTCACCCAAAAAACGAACCATAACTAATTGTCACCAAAAATGTAGTTTCGTCAATCAAAAAATGAACATAAACCGTCTTTAAAAAGCCAGAACTTGATTTCCTTGTGCAACAAACACGTCTCTAAGGTAGTAAATAGATATTGATAAAATTGAGCTTTAATAACAACGATCAACATTCATACTTATTTTTGACAATTATTATTGAAATGTAATATTTTTTTTTTTAATTTGCGATTTTACCACGAGTTAAAATTTCACATTTAGTTAAAATTTTAACTCAGTCGGTTCAGAAAATTTTGAGAAATTACGTCTTTTATAACATTCCTATGGCTGGCTGATTTTTTGGTTGTTTACCGATAAATCACTTACTGGTATTTTTTTAGCCATGGCGAACAATATGTTGTTTTGGGGTTGTTTTATGTTTTATATCGCTAGATGTGGCACAGATATAATAAACCAGACCTAATTTATAGAATTGAGCTAAGAACATGGAGTTGTTTGTTAGTCAACTACCTCCCCAGCAATACACCCACTTCCCAGTTTAACTAGATATATTTTATCCACTATCAATGGTCTACATACACTCAGTGCGTGTCTGTACATAGTCGTAGTAACTGTTACTATACTACACATTTCGAAATGTTATTTTTACAATTATTTATTAAATTGTTAAGAACGTTCATATCCATAACAACACTACTGTTTCCACAACTACTATTATTTTGTCAGTTCAGTAGGACTAAACATTTGTTGTCTGCAAGTTGTAGGTTGTTGAGTAGGCCTACAGTGCTATAAAGTTTTGTTTTTGTAGATAAAATAAATTCATAAACCACATAAATCATACTACATCTGTCACTTCACTCAGACAATATAACTATGCTGTATTTTATTTCAAATGAATCCGAAACATGTGGTTACACTAGTTTTATTTCTTCTTAAAAGATGTATAAATCAAATTCGCTAAATATGTGTATCCACGCTTTGGTTAATCAGTGTATGAAACAAAAGCTATGATTAATCCAACCATAGAGTGAACTGTGGCAAAGACAAGTTCCAATTACACGTAACAAGTAACATGATCATGCAGCTACTCCTAGCTCCAGGGGTAGTTATCCCTTACAAAAGACTTCCGTTCCATGACAAAGGGAGAGGAAGAAGAACAGTACGTCATTATCTGTGGTAAAGTTACTCTGTGCCGAAGGTTATGGGGTCTGGATTCATTACTGTGAGCGCAATGCACACACTGAGTAATCAAAACTTTTGGTTTTAGAACATTTTGTTTGTGTGTTTTACGTTATTTAGTGTTTGATTTCTTTATACAGCCTAAAAAATGTCTAAGAAGTAAAGGAATTGATTCGTCAAATGAACCATTTGTGTATATTATTCAGAAGCATGATTCATCACATTTGATTCAAATTTGTAAACTACTTATGGTAACTCGTAGAATAATAAATAGTTAACTGAACATTTAAAAACCCTCTTAAAATGCAATTTGAAGCAGTTGTTACAATTAAGACACTTGTAAATGTCAATACAGGTTGAAACCAAAAGTGATATCGTTCATTCGAGGTGGATTGTAACAGTTTTTGTTCTTTTTCTTCCTACGTAATATTCGACTTCCTTAGAAGTAAAGCTTCAAATTTTAAAACAATTGCTTGTAGATATTTCTTTTCTTTATGGTATAAGTAAAAGTGATGATATCAAAACAGAGATAGAAGAAATAATTGCAGCTTCAAATCTGTGCACTTGGCCCTCCATCAACACTGCGGTCTTCACTGATTACAAGAACAATGGAATTAGAATATATAAGACATTCATCAGACTCGTAGGTCAGAAATATATATTATGACAAAAACAACCGAAAGTAGACTAGCAGTATGGGAAAGGAAGGTCTTTAAGAAGATGTATAGAGTGGTAGAAGAAGAAAACGAGTTATGTTATTGAGAATTAGAACAAACCAAGAACTGAAGGATCGATACAAGGACCTAGGTGCTGCAACGAATATAAAAAGATAACATCTAAGAAGATTGGGGCATTTGTAAAGAATAGAGGACCTTGTAGAAAGTTTATGGGGAAGGCCCATAAAGAAGAAGAAGAGGCCGAATCAATAAGAGATGGAGTGATGATGTTGTGGAGATCCTTAAACAAATGGGAATGGTTAGAACACCAGGTGAGGGATTTAGGGTTCTACAAGGGAACTGTAAAGCCGATGGGTACCAGTATCACCAAGTGAAAGACCACGTGTAATCTTCCACGACATTTACTTTATTTGCAACGAGACGACGCGCCGTTTCAATTACTAGGTCATCTTCAGTTATTAGATCTATACAAACCATTTCGATACTGAACTACAAAGTATCAAGCCAACGCTTTATATAAGTAGCAGCAGGAAGGCAGAAAACATTGAATAATGATATATTGATCATGTCTCTTATAGTTCACTGTCTATATATTTATAAATATATTTACAATTTAAGAATAATGATTGCATACATAGTCATTGAAATATGGTCTTATTGCAATTAAATTTTTTTTTTTTTTTTCATTTGGTGATTGAAGTATTCACAATTGTTGGTCATTTCAAGTCCAATCTTTACAATATGTTACTCCAACATTTTGATTTTTATAATTACAGTTTACAGGGGGATGCAGAAAAATAACAGATGTGGTCACAATCATCACCTGATTTTCTAGTCAAAACTGATGTCATTTACACGTCTTAAAGAAGTACAAATACAAGATTCATTAAGATAAATAAAATCCATAAATATAAAATTTGTGTTATGTTACATTTGGCTGTGTTGCTCTATCTGTACACAATAATATCCAAGCAGATATTGTAGCCAGTGTGGATGTATGACACGTAGTTCTGGGGTTGACAATTATTATTTTTCTGATTAATTTCAGTGAATGTTTCACAGCGTGGCGTCTCAACCGATTGACATGTCACCCGCTCGACGAAGAGGTTCCATGCGAGAGGAACTGGTAATAAATTATTTTACACAAAAACATGACCAGTTCTAAAATGGATTCAACATTGCCTTTGAGCTAATAAAATCAGACAGTTTAATATGGTTATGGTTCGGTTTATACGAATAATATGTTGATATGTAGGCCAAATTAAAATGTAACCTAGTAATTTTCGATAGAAAATTAAAGTCCATACCAAAGCATTGCACAAGTTGGTAATTATGTAAAATATTTTACTTGAAGTAAAATACTTGAATATCGGTATTGATACGTAACCGATATTCCACGGTACGAAACAAGGACGAATATAAATAAGGATATAAGCATTCCAATTTTAAAGGATGAAATCAAAATGACAATCAGATATTATAAGGTGAGACTGATTAACCATAAAATATTAAGGTCTACCAACTTCTCAACAATAATTCCTTTCCACTAAACCTCAAGTGAAAGAAAACGTCTGAGTTAATGTAGGGAGTGTATAAATATCTGGTTGGTTGAATATGACTAGTTGCTGTTAGATGGCGCCACGGGTGATGGTAATAAATTTATAAAAGAAGAAGAAAACAGATTTGACAGATGGTACGTACAAACATCGTCAAAGTCGACGTCTGTTCTAAAAAACAAAAACATAAATTTTAGGTTTCGTAAAATGTATTTTTACATACATTTTGAACATACCGAAATAAAATTCTTACTATATATGTCTAGTAATTAAAAATATTATTGACGAAACATTTGTAGCTACTAAATAAATAAATATATTAATATTTAATTCTAAACTTATAATTATATATTTAACTCAAGACGGTTTTAATTGAAATGTAGATATTCTGTAAACACTTAATTTTATATGCACATTATTAGTTGTTTTGAATAATACATTTATTGTAATCAATTTTCACATAATTACTTTCATTCCCACACAAATATGATTTTATCGCATTATATTCCTTTGGACACACCACCAATAAAGCTTTGAATTTTGGCCGTTTTTTTTTTTTGGATAATTTGTGTAAATATTTACCGACAATACCATGTTGTTCCGGGATATATCGTGACACTGCCAATGTTTTTAAAGTGATTCATTTTTAATTTCCACTTTCAACAAATCAACCGTTTTCTTGTTATATCTCTAAGAGTGTGTCTGTTTGTTTTACATTCCTGTCTAGAATAAATAACAAATTGCAAACAAATGAGGAGGTGTAAAACAACTTCTACGCCGTCTAAACTACGAAGGTATGCACTTTGTAATTTGAAAGTGTATCTAATTAAGAAATAAGTGATTGTAATCGCCTTGGAAAAGTATAACCTTGGCCGTGTAAGGAAGGCATTCTCTGCGGCTAACAGAACAGCTGTACATTGTAACCTTATTTACTTGTTATTGTTTCATACACGTCTTGTTCGTGTCGGGTTATGATTTACTGTTTTCAACACGGTTTGAAACAGCTGATCGTGAAATAACTGTACTAAATCCATCTAGCTCATAAACGTCAGTTGTTGATATGTGTCAGAATGGTTTTATTTCATGTTGATAAGAATTTATTTTGTCAATATTTTGTAGTTTTCCTTATGAAAATAAAAATTAATATTGAAAGACACTAGTCAAATTTTAATGACATTAATCCAGAACCTAATCGAAATAAAAAAATAATAAAAAAATACTTATTTATTTCTTATATTTTTAATATTAAACTTGTCTACTATACTATGTATAGGGGAAGTTTAGTAATTTACAAAAATGTCTACCTCATTTTGTACTGAATTTCACCTTTAATGGTCTTAGGATATCGAAAAAAGTGCTGTCGCATCTTTATCGTCAGCACGTAACTACAATAATGACCTCCAAATTTAAGATAGGAACAAGAAATTGTGTATAGGGGAGTATAGAGTGCTCATATATATATATATATATATATATATATATATCACTATTAAAATGTAGAAAAATTAAATTAAAAATATCAAATGGAGACCATTAAGCATAGTTTTTTTTTTCTTACTTCATGTTATTCAACTTATAAAAACACAAAATTAGATACAAATTTACAGATTTCAATTTTGTATGTTATGATGGAACCCCCATAACTATACTATGACATACAACGAAAATTTGTTCAAAAAGTAATTTGATTCCTCCACGAAATCTGGCAGGGCCAAGTCTCCGACACGAGCGTAGTGAGTGGAGGTTCCTACACATATATACAGCTTCATAGGCCGCCTGGACAGAGACACTGATACGACCGAAGCGAGTGGAGCCGTCGACTTTCGGAAGACGAGAAAGTAGTGATACGTTAGGCTACGACTTTCAGGAATCAGTGTTTTAAAAAAGCCATTGATCTACCAATACAAATTAACATATCTTACAAGGCCCAAGATACCAATGGTTGGGAATTACATTTGGAGAATCATCTTTTATTACATTATATGATGGGGCTGGGTAAATGCTGTAATAGCGTCCCAGTATTTAATTAGTTAGCCTATTATACAAAATATTAAAATTAGTAAACACTAATAAAGTTTTAATAATATTAATCCAGCACTATCTAAAAAAACAATCAACTCATTTACTTACACATCTCTCATATTTTTAATGTTTTTGAACTGTCGCAATTTCTACAATTCCCCTGGAAAATATTTTTTATCAAAGCTTCCATGTAAAAAAATTTGGTCTACCAGAAGATTCTTTAAACTGTTTTGATTTTATTATTTTGGTTTAAAACGTGTAATTGAATCCAGATTTATTGATAGTCACCATCTCTCCACATTAATAATAAAGTGATCCAATGTGTTTTAATTAGCCTGATTATGCATAACAGTGAAACATAATGTTCCAAAATAAAGCACTTTGTCAAATTATACTTGTTAAATTAATTATTTTTTTCTTTATTTCGAAGTTTCATCAAGAACCTACTGTTGTCGTTTTAAAATGTTTTGGTTAGTTTTAAAACATTGCACATTTTGTAGATACCGTTAATACAAATTACTATTTTATTTTATTATTATTATTTAAAGGCAAAAACCTCTCGGTCATTATTGCTTTATAAATAAGGGTTGAAAATAACATCAAATACAGACCCCTTAACCCTCAAATAACGCAAAGGTTGGAAGAAAATAATAAGAGTTGGTTAAAATAAACATGGTAGGAAAGATGAAAAATAGAGATCTAAACCAAGACTACGTGTAAAAAGCGTACATCCGCCTAGGTACCGTGGGATTGCCATGCCCGTGCTCACTCTAATGAGCCCCTGAGAGTCTAACTTAATTTAATCCAACAAATAAAACATTTCATATCTAAAGTCTTCAATTTGATGAAAGAAGCTTCAATTTCAACTGTTTTGACTGAAACACAAGAAGCCAATATTTTGTCGCATGATGTTGTTCATACCCGATAAATATTTGAAAAATATTGTTACTAATGTCGTAAAAAGGATATTCATTACGTAAAATTACTAAGAACTGTAATAAAAAAATAAGTAAATTAATTTTAGCATAAAACTTATGACTTTCAATTCAAAAGATGTAAAACGTCTCAAATCCAAGCTGAGAAAACACTTAGCTAGAGTATTTTATTTTTATTTTTAGGAAGAGTACTTTTCAATAGACAACACGTTGAAACAACGTACATACATCGTAGCACATCTGTACATTATAACATTGAATTTTATTACACATACTTTAACAATCTTCCAAAAGCATATCAATAATTCTCAGTCTTTTATTATTTCAGGAATGAGATTTTTAATACACAGTATGCAATTAATACATTATCATGAAAGGACGCGAGTATTGTGGTTTATTTCGTTTGTTAGCTCAAGTTGGCTGAATTTACTTTTGGTATTCAGTTAACTGAATAAAAATAAAAATTTAATTTAACGCAACACAAGTCGCCCCCAATAATGTTAAATGAGTAACACAAATTCAATTTCGAAGAATAAACCGTCTTCGAATGTACAGTATAAAAAATATTGTCACTAAATTTAACAAATTTGAAGAAAATATTTTTTATTTGGAAACAACCCAGTCAACGGTACAAATTTTTGTTTTACCCTGTATATATTCCAAACATATATATATACACGTATATATATATGTAACTGGACACGTATGAGTTCAAGTATGTATTAGTATATTTACAAGGTTTTTACTAGCATCTGTGTAATATAAGTCCTTGTTATTAATTGCTCTAGTAGAGATATTTTTCATCCGATGTGATTTTAAACTTTGGTGCGAGGGCACTGTTGTACGAATATTTTAGTTTATTAAGTTTGTTAAAATGTGTCAGTAAATTTCAAAAAGGTGTTCTGAGAAAACATGCACTTTTATTGTTAACGAAACTCTAAATTTTCAGACCTCTAGTTTTAATTTCTCCCAGTCCAAACAACCAGCCTTTAGAAGCTTTCTGAATCTTGTTATTTCAACCAAGCAGTCTACTACGTTATCTTTTAACTAGATGTAGTTAATCTTCCATCATCTATCTTTCTCCTGTAACCAAACCACACCAGTTGCTCATCCTAGCTTATTCCCAATCTTAAGGTACATTATGATTCCTGAATCTCGATTAACTTTACAAGAACTTCTTCTTAGAAAGTTACATGAACTGATGTCTCAAACTTCTGTTTCATATACCACTAAACTATGAACGATACACCTGTAAGTTCTTCTCTTCGTATTCCTAAGAACATCCGTATCTTAGAAATACTTCAAGAGCTTTTATAAGATTTTCTTATCTTCATTTATAGTCGAATTATCTCAGAATACCCCTCCTTGGTAAGCTCATTCATAAATTGTGTTTCAACATTACCATCATCAACGTCTGTATATTGAAACAGCCATGTATTATTCACTCTTCTCTAAATTGATTTTCAGTTCACTTCGACAATATTTCTCTTAATTTCCATATCCTTGACCATCATTATTAATCATCGCAAAACAATTTAAGTACCCTACATCTCCACTTGGCAATGCAGAATTACATTTAGTACTCTACGTGTGGAAACTTCTAACAAGATAAATCTTAAAAACAAGGAACACACTTACGTTAACGTCTTTATTACCTCAAATTCTCCTCATAACTCATTACCGACTTCTATTCGTTCGATGACATTTTAATTTCCTTTTGTTAGTTGTGCCAAAGATGTTTAGTCAAACGCTTTTTTTAAATCTATCAAGTGCGTCTCGTCTCCTGACAAAATAATTTGTTGATAATAAATTTACTCTTGTTGGTCCAAAATTGACCTATTGTTGTATAGTTTGACAATATAGAGAAAATTATGCTAATATCCCCCCCCCTTTGAAATGAATAACAATTACAAATTTATTGTCAAAAGAGTAATTTTAACTACATAACCTATAACAATATGTTTGATTGTCGGAATGTTTTAGCACTTATGCTTAGTTTCAGTTTTATTTTTCGTTTCAGAAGGTTTTGTAATAAAAAAAAGAAGATTAATAACCTTCAAAATGGAAGCAGATTGAAACAATTTATTTGAACCATAGGCTCTTTTATCAGAATATAAAGTTAAGTTAACATACCTTGTCAATCTGAATTCATTGATGTCACGGAAGATAAACCTGCAGATCGAGACTAAACGGAATTTGCTCTAGACCTTTAACCTTACAAATATACAAAATAGTAGCTGGACAAAAATTGATACGAGGAATCATGCTAGTAACGACTCTAAACCATAGTGTTCATTTAGTATTTTGTTTTAAAAAATAGAGCCCTTTACGAGTTACTTAGAGGTGAAAGAAAATTATTTCAAATCAATAAAATCATATTATAAATAAAGTTGAAAAAACTCCAGTTAAAGGAATATAAATGCAAAATTAACGGATGAAATTCTCTTTGTTAATAATAAAAATGATTTACTCGTAATGAATAAGACCAATTTTTAGAAGTATTGTCTGATTCTTCTTTGCAGTTCATATGTAGCCTCCAATTACCAAAACACACAAACTTCCCCAATAAACACTCTATTTGCAACAAAACGACATTTCATTAACCAAGACATCATCTTCAGTGGTAACACAAATTAGCAACTGAAGATGATAACGTTGATGTTAAAATGTCATTGCAAACGAAGTGTTTCATTTTTATATTGCTGAATAGAATTTCTGCAGATGCTTAAGTAAATATTCTCCGATGTCATTGCTGAACTTATGGTGTCCGTACATTGTATTCTGTGGTTCATAAAATAGATACAATTTACTTATTGTTTTACCTAAACACATACCTATGTGATATATTTTCGACCCTTGTTAATATTAAATTTTTTGTAGATAAACTGAATGTGAGGTTCGATATGAGGCTCAAAACAAATTCTTCGGAACCACATATCTAAAAGATCTAATCTGTTACACTAATCTGACTTGAGAAATCCTTAAATTCTGTAATTTAAAATAATTGTTTTCCTAAGTAATAATAATATGGTTAGTTAATTCTTGGAACTGCGAATGTTCAATAAATGAATTGTAAAATTACTTGTGCATTTTTACGAGACCTATTGATAGTAGTGGAAGGGAAATTATTGATTGAGGTTAGTATTGAGGCGGCAACAGTCAGCCAAAGATTGAGAAAAGTTGATATAAAATATACATTAATGGTGCAGTTTATACAACACGTCACCCTTTTAAAGACGATACAAAATGGAAACTCAGAACAAGTGATTTTGCTACGTGATTTGGAAGATAAGTTCGATACAATAAAATAAGCAAGAAAAGAAAAGTTTCTGGATGAATGGTTGCTATTTGAAGAGGTAAGGCAAAGAATGAAGCTCAGTGAGTCTCATTTTCCGGCTCATCACTCTCTCGCCACGGTTCAGTTGTTACGATGCTGTACACATAAATTCCAATTTTGGTTAGGATGAGGATCCACTGCAATTTCATTGTCTCTAATTGTTTATTGTGAATAAACGATTAAATATACGTAGAAGGTTATATAGATTTTTAGTAATATTAATTTTGGTAGGAGAGAAATTATCGTGATGATAAAAAGAAGTCTATAAATAATTTCGTGGAAATTTTGTCCATTTTCACTTCAAAATATTCGTGTAAAACAATTTTTTTTAATAATTATAGCAATAAGTAAATAAACAACAAAACTCAGTTTTTTATTGAAATTTGTTGAAAATGTTTGATAAGGAATAATACTGTGTAAGGTCTCAATAACGGTGAAATGTTATATACCTATAAAACAGTCGTTAATTATCAAAACGGAAAAGAAAAAAAGTTTTAAAATGTAAGCAAACACTTTTTTCTAAAGAAACTTAAATTTTAAAGGTCAAAGAAATTTTAAAACTACTTGTGTTTATAAAATGTCATTGAATTAAGAAAGCAAAGAATGTATATAACAGCTCAAACTACTAATTTTAAATGGTTTGCTTCTGTTAACCCATGGCGACGGTTTTAAACATTAAAATCAGTGTAATTATCGGAAAAAACGGATAAAAATACGCTAAAATCATTGGTCATATATTGTTTTTCAGAAAACTAGCCTGTGTAAATGTCAAAGTATGTTGCAGTCAAACAAAAAATGAGATAAACTAAAAGCTAACTAAAATCAAGCCTCTTTTTGCTAACATAATTATTCAATCTAGCGGGTGTTTCATAATTAACGCAACTCGGTTGGTAATTTTGTAATCTCGAAATTTTTATAAACAGTCGCTTTAATTTACAATAAATGATAAATTGGTTTCCATTAGGCTAGTACACATTTCATGACATTTGCAAACACTAGAGGTAATCTGTTCATTTATTTTTAAAATTTCTCTTTCAATTTTTAATACCGTTCGCCATTAGATCTTCAAGTATTCACGGATTGGTTTTAAAAAGCACATATTTCAAACATCCCCGAAGGTGAAAATATGGAAAAGTGAAATCTAAAGATCTCGAGGACCACAGATTTTTCGACATCAAGCAATAATGAAAAAATCCCTGCAACATGGTCATTGTTTCATTTTTAGTGTGAGAGGTTACGCCATCCTGCTGAAACCAACACCAGCTTTGATTAAGATCCAACAAATTAATAAATTGTTGGTTTAAATTACTACGAATTTACCTCTAAGTTGTATATAAAAAAATAAACACAATACAACGAGAAATTGCACACCACACAAAAATCTTTCTTTCAAGTAAAGCTCGACCTAGAAAAGGGTGAGAATTTTTGTCACTAGAATAAACACTATTCAAACTTAATATCTTAATTTCATTAGCTGAAATAAATCCACGAAACTAACTACAAAACCGTAAACTTTTTCACAATCTGGTTGTAACAGTTCATGAACAACACCTATGCAGTAATCACATAGTTTTAACGTTCTTGTAGCCCTTAAAAACGATACTCATTGACCTGTAAAGATATGTTTCTCAGCATATTCTCGAATTTAGATAAATTAATCGATGGGACACTTCTCTAGAGTGTCGGCAGTTATCAATGATGCTCTTAAGAGCGTGTATGGAACCTGTTTCACAAAATGTATTAATTATTACATTTTAAGTTATTTGATAATAATGTATTGTGTATATTATTAATATTTTTAATCGGACATTTACTATCATTTGTGAAATTGAAAACTTATACAAGACGTTTCAAGACTTTAAATCAACTATCGTTATCAAGTATTAAAATAGAATATAAAAGAGAAAACTACAAACATGTTAAAACAATTAGGAAAAACATCTCTTGGCTCTATCTCTTTTCAATATGTAGCTTGGCATCCCTTTGTGTAGTGTAAACCTGTGTGTTGTGGTTTTTATGCTCACGTTTGTATTTAGTCTTTGCTTTGACCGTTCAGGAATAGTTTTAGGTTTAAGTTTATTTCTTATTTTATGAATTTTTATTTTATAACCAACATTGCCCTAGGCTATAAGGCTATATTGGTGTTTTTCTTTTTATGTTATATACACTTGATAACGGAGTTGATTTATACTCTCGAAACGTCGTGTATTAATTTGGATGGCAAATTTCCGATTAAACCATATTAATAATTATTAGTTTGTTGAGAAAACTCATCACTCACACTTCTGTAAGATTTTTACTGAAAATAACTAGATGATTTCATCTTTGAAAAGAGGCATTACTGTGACAACACAACAATACATACTTAAGTAAAACTAGTGTATTACAAATTCATTTCAACAGTTAGGGGCTATCAACCTACAGTAGAGTATATAAAATATACTTCAACTGAAATATCTATATGCAGTGTTGAAACGTTCTTATTGAAACTCCCGGTATAACAATGTGTTTAAATTATTTAGTAAAAACTTATAAAAGATATAAAACAAAATATATAAAAATCGACTAAAATATTGGAGAAAATGTTCTCAGTGAATGGTAGAGAAAGACTACCTAATTTGTGGACATAACGCACTTGTACAGGCCCCACTACTTGGTCGTAGAGAATATCTTAATATATAACGGATGTTATACAGTAAAAATAGACCACATTTTGCTGAAGTTAATTAGTATCTTTTAAAATCCAAACCCTATTCCTTTAGAGATTAAAATTAGTATATTTTTTATGAGATTTTGATATTTCCCCATTGTCTTAGTTTCGACTTTGGAACTAACATTTCAATATAAATTATTATATGACCCTATGACATATAAAAGTATATTAATAACAAACACAATTTCTTAAAGAGTTTTCTATTCTACCATTTAATCCAAAATGATCACAATTGGAAGATAAAATCTGTAGCATGTACACTATTCCCCTCTCTCTAAAACAATACATAATTCCTTGGTACAGCACCTTCACTAGTAAACTGACATATTATTTTTTAATGTGTATTAGTAATTTGTCTTACATTTTATGTTTATTATTCCTTTATATTTTCTTCCTTTTTAATTTTGGATTTCTAAATTACCTCGATAAAGGAAGATCGGGCTAAAGCTCTAGAGTTATCTAAACAACAAATCTCAAGTTTTTCGATTATTCTAACTAACGAACTTGTGAGGGTTATTTCAAAACCCTTCTGTCGCACCAATTTCATAATATTTAGAATAACAACAACAAAACTAACGCTAAGGAGCATACATATGTTTATTTACGTATTTATGTAAGTATTCTCGAATTGTAAGTATAGAATTTTAAGAAAATCCTGGGATGGTCAAATAAAGTTTAAATTAGGAATGGTTGAAAACTGAAAGTTTAGATTTTATTATTATTATTATTATTATTATCATTATTTTATAAAGTAAATTCACCTCCACTCCAAAATGGGTTTGGGGGATCCAACTCAAACCTTTTATATGTAAGCCCTATCGAGTAATATACCTCGTTTAAAATACCTTGTTTCATAGAAAATAATTGCTTAACTAGAAGTCGCTCTCTCACTCCAATCTAAAATAGAGGCTAGTCAATATTCAACAAATCCAATTTACTCTTCGCCCTTTACAGAACTCAAAGTTGACTAATGATGTCAGCCATTTGTTTTTACAGGTTTCGCATTCGCCTGTTGAGGTCGGTCATTAAGGAAAATAATAATAAGACAAAATTATTACGACAAAAACGTTACTGTTATTTTATTAAAGTAAATTAGCGATCTCTAGTTTTCGCAGTTAATTTATAATATACAAAAGTTTAATATAAAATATTACTGGGCTTTAAATTTTTAAATTTTGATTTGCCCAACGAAAATCCATATTTTGTGGGTGGGGTGAATTTACCTTTTAATATTTAAAAATAAATTTTCACACTAAAACATTTTGTCATCGTCTGTACTTAAGGACGAAAGCGATCACTAAAAGTTATATAGAAACATGAAATTTCTTGGAGGGGACCCTAGTGTGCTCATATAGATAACTACTTTTAAATTCTAAAATCGAATTATAAATGTCAAAACGTCAGCCATGTAAAACAATTTTCTATTCATATCCCGTGTGTTATTCAACATACAACACACTAAACTAGATAAAAATCTGCAAATTTCAATTCTGCATGTAATAGTATCAACCTCTCTACAATGACAAATAGGGAAGTTATTGTCAAAAATATAATTTCGAACCCTAACCTTCCAAGGAAACTCGTATAGTTATGAGGAATGGCAGGACAGAGACACCAACACTGAGCGAATAGAGTATAGAGTTTTTAAACTTTATTATGAGGTCCTTTAAATACAGGCCGATGTCAAGAAAGTAGTAATATACA
Organism: Aphrophora alni; assembly: GCA_963513935.1. Classification (NCBI taxonomy): domain Eukaryota; kingdom Metazoa; phylum Arthropoda; class Insecta; order Hemiptera; family Aphrophoridae; genus Aphrophora; species Aphrophora alni. The sequence continues at coordinate 81,247,011 of OY740772.1, forward strand.
CAATTACGAGCTTCAGAAAACTTACAGATTGTCACGTAATTAAGCTGCCAAACTTTAGGAAACGATTCTGTGGGTCAAGATAAATTTTTTTCTTTCTAAAAATGCTGTTTTCCTAGTATTCGCCATTTTGTTTTTGCAAGAGAACCTTATAACATTGGAAATAAAACAGATGTTGCTTTCATATTTACTATACGCATCTAGCAAAGAGTTTATTTTTTGTCTTTTAAAAATGGCAGCTGTTTAAAATATTTAACATTGAATATCTTGAAAATAATTAACTTTACAAAAAATTCACGAGAGAAAAAATATTACCTTTTTTGATGACAAACAAATTAGTTTTTTTTTCTTTCTGTAGGTTAAAGGACAACCGAGTCATGGACAAAAACTAGAATCATAGTTTCTTGTTAGTTGTGTACGACATAGTTAAAAATAATAAAATCGATTGCTCCGATTACATAAAACATTTAAATGTGACTATTTCAAAATGGTGTTATTTAATTTTTGTAACTGTTATGTACATAACAAATTACTTGATATTTATGTAAACCGAAGAAGCACGAAACTGTTTTAACTAAAATAAAATGAAAGAGGTAGAACATTGATAACTCGAACCTCGATAGCTCGAATTCCTAGATATCTCGAATTATTGCCATTCCCCTTCAACTTCACATACTCCCGATACTAATTTTTCTCTATAAGTCGAATATTTTAAAGAAACGACAAGGCGAATTCTGTTGGTTTCCTGGACGTGTTGGTAAACTTCATAACGCAAAATCCTCTACAAGTCCTTTTAATAAATTCACCTCTATAAATGGAAGTTTTAGCCAACTGACAATTGTAATTCGAAGTTTAGGGTAGCCGTACATACGAGATGACAAAATTTGCATGTAAAGACATGAACTTCTCCTCTCCAGCGTCCTTGCATTTTCTCGAATTGTACTCAGTACAGCTCTAGTACCGGTCCGTATATACAAAGTTTTGGTTTTTATTAAAGCGATTGTGAAGTGGGAAAAATTATTAACCACCTATACTACTCTAAATGTTCTTTATGTAAATGTACCGATTTATGATTAAAATAAATTTAAGAACTTTTTTATTAAAACAAAATACTTGTACTGTGGTGTTTTCTTTCACTTATTACTTATTACAGGATTACAGGAAATAAAGAACACACTGCCGAGGTGAATAAAAGTGAGTCAACTTGGGTCCTCTATAAATAGAAGTAGGTGAGTCGATAACTCGAATGGTATATCGAATTATTTAATAATTCGAGTTATCGAGGTTCCACTACACCAAAGAAGAAGTAAGCAAGGAATTGTCTTATTTATGGTCAGGAACAGTTTAAATTGTATTTTCTATGTTTTCTATATTTGTATGTTGTCATTGCGACTATGCGCTCACATCATTACATTTAATACGTCGGAGTGTGCGCTGTATTTCCTAGTTGGAACACATGTCTTGAAGTAGTGCAGAACTGTGCCATTATTAAACACAAAATAAAAAATGTTTTAAACTTTGTTCCTATATTGATAGACTTTGTTACAAAAAAACCACTAACTGTGTAATATACACAACAACATACAAACTAAACGTCAAATGGTTGAGTTAAAACACAACAATCGATCAGTTAACCAAGGGTGAAATATCGTTTATATGTAATTAGATGTTTGCATACATTTTGTTATTTAAAATATATAATCTTAGTACTAGAATACCATTGTTTATGACAGTATTTAGGAAACCTGAATTTCAATTCTTTTTTAAAACCAGTTTTTTAAATAAAAAATTAATTAATTAAATGGTCTCGATATTTATAAAAGATATATAATAAATATTCTTATATTAGAGAATTAAATTAATAACAGATATTTTTTTCCTGCCAGAGTAGAACTGACAGTTAAATTTTCTTTACATATTGGTGGTGATTTCCCCCCTCAATATATATATATATATATATATATATATATATATATATTTAAAGGACCTAGCTCCTGTCCCCATATACAACGTCTACATTAAAAATATGTAAATTAGTTAATAATATTTTCATGAAGAAGGAACAGGGTTTTCTGAAAATGAATTTATATTTCATATTTCACAGGAAACCTAGCCTATTCTTTTGTTCTGTTTGATGAGTGACGCTATATTGTGTGGGCGTGTGTTGTTTTGTACAAACTCATTAAAAAATGTATTGTGTTCGTCCTAATTGAAAGTAACGTTGATTCTAGAAACAAGCGCTTTCACATAACAAACTACAACTTTATTCATTATATCCAAAAGAAAGTTTGTTGGACAAATTTAACCTCATGACTATTTTGTGCCTCAAAAAAACGCACTTTTCTTGTAACCACATACGACTAAATGTAACATATAAATATATTACTTTATTCACCTTTTATATCCTCCTTTCTCATCTATACTACTCAACAATGCGATTCAAAATTATGGTTAGTCATACTCGTATTTAAGTATTTTTAACTTTGATTTCTTTCTTTATTGGATTATTATATTCAATTGTAAAAAACAATTACACCAATTATGTTGTTTTAATAATCCATTAAAATAAAACACGTCTGTGCAACGTTTTACTACAAAATTTCACTTCTAATTTCCTCCCCCCCCCTTCTACCTTCAATTAGCATACAATATTTTTTAATGAAATGTGCAAAATCGGGTCTAACGATTTCATTCAAATATAGCCTCTAATTTTCCAGACAAAACGTAATTGTGGCCAACTCTCCGAAATTTCCGATTCGTGAGTTATCGTCAAAACCAAAATTCTGTCAAAAAAGACGTTATAAAATCGGCTCTCTAGATTTTGTTCAAATTTTAGTAAAATGTGAAGATTAACGACCCAAACCCTTATACAAAACTGAAAGTAATATATATTACGGTTCAAGAATAATTGGTAAAAATAATAGTTAAAATGAACCTTGACCAGGGTCACTAAAAACTTACTATAAGCACATGGTTATGGCATAAGCTAAGCCATAATTTAATTCCTATCATTTCTTTAATGTACAACAAAGGACCTCAACGAAATCAACGTCTTCTGTCCTGTGTTACGATCTACCTGTCCCGAAGTTGTATTTACAGCTAAAATTTCCTTTTCGATTCTACATCTCAAGGAATTCTCGGATTGTTTTTTTCTGACTTCCTTGCAGATTCCAATGGAGAGCCCGTCTAGTAATATCTTCTTGTGGCTTCGTATGCCTATCTACAAATATATCCATTTCCTTTTAGAATCTCCACCTTAAATAAACATGGGTTTATGATCTGCGAAAGATCTTCTTTGGAAATAAGGCAGGATGCACACTGGAGAAACCCGTTTCAGGAAACCGGTTTCATGAAACGAGAAACTTTAGTTGCTTGCAACAGATAGATTAGTTTAACACAGGGCTGTGCACACTGCGTTGCATGAAATTGTAATTTCATTGGTTTCTTGCAACTGGGTTACATGAAATCCAAAAAACAGATTTCGTATAGGCTTCAGTTTCACGTTTCTAGTGGTTTTATTTACTACAACGTAAAATTAAATAAAGTTTTTAAAGTGCTTACCATGACACGCGTGTGCTGTTTTTAGTATGGCAGACATTTGTTTCCAAGGGAATTTAGCGAAGCTGTCGAAAACCATGCCTGGTTATAATATGATTTCCATCTAAAGGAGTATAGCAACAGGGATAAAGTACAAAGAGCTTGGGAGAAAGTGGCACAAGAATTGAACTCATCAGCTATTTATATTTATTATATATTTCAATAAGTACAAAACGATAGACAATATGTCAACTTTAAGTGATAGATACATTGTTAGATAAAGCAGTTAAGCCTTTGTACGTACTTCTATCCAACAACACCATGGTCTGTACCTAATCCCTGTTTTCATGAGTTAACTCCCATTGTGGTGGAATTGCTATGCCTGGAATCAAGAAATATATCTTAAGATAATTCCTGATAGCCTTTGCGGTTTTTAAGTTTTTGTCCACGATACGGTGACATACATTTTCATCACTTCCCTTAAATTCTGGTAAAGAAAGTTTATATGCAACACCTTCCGATTTCCGGATGTAATTGTGCAAAACACAGGCACTTGCAACTATAGGCTTGACCACTTTCTCAGAACAACCAATAGGGACATCAAATATACGGAACTTTGACCTGAGCATTCCAAAAGCCCACTCTACTGTCTTGCGACCTAAAGTCAATCGGAAATTGCAAATTCGTTCTTCATCTGTCAAAGCAGCTCTTGGATAAGGCTTCATAAGGTACTTTTTAAGAGGAAATGCTTCGTCGGCAACAAAGAAATATGGGAAAGGATCCTCATTAGCGTCAAAAGGTAGAGGATGTGGTCGTGGTACATTCAAATCATCTCGATCCAACCACCGACGGAACACACCCCATCACTGTTTCGTCCTAGATCTCCCACATCAATGGTTGTAAAACAGCAATCTGCATCAGCACATGCCATAATATGAACAGAGTGATAACCTTTATAATTACAATTAGCTGATCCTGCATGTTTAAACTTTTGGATTCTGGCATGTTTGCCATCTATTGCACCGATGCAGTTCGGCAAACTCCAAGTTCTATGCACTTCCACATATTTTCGTCAGGAACTGGCATGTACAGTGGTTGTAAACAACTACATATTGCCTCCGTAGTCTCCGCTACAACCAAACCAATGTATCGTTCTCCTCTCATGAAATATTGGGCCAAACATTTGAACGAGTTACCAGTAGCAAGGTAAAATCAGTCCAACTTCAACACAGTCATGGTCGGGGGAGTCTTCACAATCATCATCCAATCAGCTTCTACATCCTCAAAACTACAGTGAGGAAGGAAATGATCGACTGTATACTGAACTGGCACCTTTTCTTAATAAACCCTTACAATAACTTTTTTTTTGTTTTATGTTTAATGCGATACATTTGGCAATGATAAAACGGTTTTGACTTGCAGTGTATATTGTTATTTTTTCCTCATCACTCAGAGCTAACCTCCAGTTGGTGTCCTTCTATGTTATTAGTGGGCTAAGTAATTTCACCAAACGTTCAAAAAGAGGCTTCGACATTCTAAAAAAATCCTTAAATTTGACAGGATCACTGCACAATTGACGAGTTACAACGTAAGTACTGTGTTGACGATCCCTGATCAACCGGGTGAACCCAATACTTCTTTCTTTTCTTTTTCTTTAGCCACCACCACAAAATAACCACAGCATCATCATCCGAATCCATCACGAAACTGATGGAAACCCGTTTCTTCTGTGTGCATGTTTTAAAGAAACGGTTTCCTTGAAACCAATTTCATGAAACCAGTTTCCTGAAACGGGTTTCTCCAGTGTGCACCCTGCCTAACTGTTGACCATCAAATTTTAAGGATGTCTTACACAGCGGTTAGCGAATGTTTAATTGTTCAATTTCTTTGTCTCTCATATTAAGTTAGGACCATATTTCTTTCTTTCTTTCTTTTTTTTTTTTTTTCAAAAAGTATGGTTCATTTTCAGTTTTTGATTGACAGCTACCGAAAAATGACAATTTTGTTGACCATTATTTTTGGTTTGTTTTTAGTTGGTTTGGGGGGGGGGGTATGTGAAGGGGAAAATTTGTACAGTGTTTTTGCACCATTTTATGAAAGAAAAAAGAGGATTGTATAGCTGTAACATTTTTCTTATAATTTAACACAGTTCTACATTAGGCCACCTCGAAATAAAAGAGTAACACAACTTTAAAATTTAAAACTGTTTTTGGTTCAAGTGGTCTGTCAAAAAATCAACAAATTATTCCCTTCATTCATCATCTTGGATTGAGACAATCGATTAAAAATACGTTTTCAATTATGTTAGTTCATCAACTACTGGCTTAAAACTAAGATTAACAATAATTTTATTCAATTATGAGAAATTTACAATAATGTGTTGTCTTCCAAATATTTCTCTGATTTTAGGTTAGATTAGAGGAGTTAAAATTAAAGAGGACGTAACGTAACCACGAAGTAGAGAAGCCATTAAGGAGTTATATTCCTAACCGCACTAGTCTCATTTCTACCAACGTAAAACCGAGTAGCACTTATATAGGCTTGCCAACGTTTTTGCGTTCCAGCTTTAATCCTGGATTAATAAATCATCACCAGCAAATTGCCACCTTTGTAAAACTCTCTAAGAATTAATGGTTAGTTCAAAGAGAAGGGAAGAAAAGTAATTAAAAGTTTCTAATTGATAATATTTCAATATTTGTTTCTGCAAAGTAATTAGAAATTTACTAAACCGCTGAATAGACATTGTTTTCATAATACTGTATTTATATGTGCAAGTAGAAAAGGATTCAACATTTGATAGCAAAACAAAATTGTAGCAACTCTTTTAAATTTTTTTCTGATTCAGACTTAATATTTTCACGACATCTTCACAAAAATAATTAATTATGAATTCTAGTTTTAAATGGGAAAGTAGCTAAAAACTACTTGAACTGTTTTAAGAGAATTTTGTGGTTGGATTAGTAAAAATAACCACATATGGGTCCATGCAATACAGCTGTCCGCGAATATTTCTCACTACAATTAAGCTAGCTATTCTAAACACGCACCTGAAAATATCAGTCAAACTTGTATCTCGTTATTATTTTGTTTAACTCATAATAATTATTATTTACAATTAAATTATTGACGCAATAAGCCTATATACCAGGTGTCCATTTTTACCTGGTTACCATTGTGATGTCTGAAACTACAAGATTTACACCAACTTTAAGTGGATGACTTCATTTACTTTTAGTGACCATTACAAATATAATTCTTCAACATGGCGCCCAACAAAATTGAAACAAATGGTATTATTGTCAAGTAGACTAGTGAAACAATAATATTGTTTTATTCCTGTACAATTGTTTGACTACTTATAGACTTCACAATATTGTCCTTTATTTGTTTAACTAAATTTTAAATACTTATATAATGGTGTTTGAACGTAAGCAAAACATTCAATGTTTCAATATTTTGAGGGCACTAGCTCCGAAACAGTTGGGTTTACAAAAATTAAGTCAAGATTAATAAATCTTAAAATGTTATGTAGATTCCGAAAACACCATAAAATATAGGAAGTTTTGTAAAAAATTATAAAGTAGACTAATTTACAAGCAAAAATTATATATAGTATAAGTCTAGTTAATAGATGAATATTTTTCAAAATTTTTTTTTCTATTTGTTCATTGATAAAGAGAGAAATTGATTTCAACTTCGCCTCCGTTAAGAAATACGTTGAAAAAAAAGAAATAAAAAAAATAACAATTAAATTTGTTCTTGATCAGTTAATAAGAGGATCTTAGGCTACAAGGACAATTTTGGGGAGATATAGAAAGGATTGATGTTTCGTTGGTATCAAGTTTTGAGAATGGATGTGTGAAAAAGTTACTTGCAAAATTTTGATTGATGTTCGTAATAGAAATCGGATTATTTTGTATTATGAATATTTTTCAAAATACAAAAAGTTGGTTCCTTCTATACAAAGTCATCTTTAATGAGACCTACATGGGGGGGGCATTGTTTTTGTCTTTGGTAAATGTACGCAGTCTAGAATTCGTAACTTACCTTTCAGAGTTACACTTGGAACACTTGAAAAACGTGTCTCTCGCATCTTCATCTTAGTCTCCACAGTAATCACATTCTGATATTTACCTCAAATTGAACCGCTTAAGATATGCTTTGAAGCCTGTGTCAGGTGGTTATTTATCTCGCCATGTTTTCTTTCCAGCCTACAGAAACATTAGGAATTAGCTCGCGGATCCACCTACCCATGTCTTCCTATTCCCAGAGCTCTTCGAATCAATATCAATAATGAATGCCAGCTAGACGATTTGATTAAATTGTCCACAGTTAAAGTGAAAAATAAATAAAACTTTATGGCGCCCTTTAAAGAGTAACATTCTTCTGTTGCTCGTGAATGTAAATGTTTCGTGACTGTAAAATCTGGCAAAGCTTTAAAGGTTTTCTACAAATTGTCATAATAAAAGATTAATTTCGGGATGTTGTGTTTGTGAGAATGAATGAATGTGGAAAGAGATTTACTTAAAATACGGAATGTTTTATTATTTTAAAAAAGATGTATTGTTTTACAACAACAATGACTGTTACGATACAACTATAAAATCTACCTGTTAATATAATGTCAACTTACTCCCCCCCCCCCCCAATTCTGACCTCTAATGGTTTTATGAAGCTAGTGTTTAAAACGAAAGTTAAATCACACTCTAAAACATTGCATGTTGGTTTATCCATAATTATTATGCAAATCCATATTTTATCTACCTAGTAAAAATATACTGATTTTAGACATAAATAAACTTATAATTCAACTTAAGAAAGGCTTTTAAAATGTTCTTTAAATTGTACAATTATTACCACTAAAACAAAAACTACCAATCTCTTGGAAATTTGTAATCATGTGAATTTTATTTGTGAAATCGGAATCTGTAAAAGATAAAAAGCTATTTTTAAAAGATACAGAGCTGTATTAATCGTTAAATCTAATATTAAAAAAAATAATAACTTGATGAGAGGTTCGTTTTTATTCTCGAGATGAAAATTCTATAACTGCATTAGGCAATTTTTTAACATCCTATCTCCTAATGCTTTTGTATTTAAAAAAAAATACCTAAAATAATATCTTTATAAAAGCGTTATTTTATATGGAATCAAGTAATACAAAAATATCATTTTACATTTTTAATATGTTCACTTAAATGCTCTGGTGGGCTTATTTTTGGACTTTAGAAATTGGGCTGCAAACTGTAATTCAATTCGATCAATTTCTTGATTGTTTTCTGCTGACATTCGTTTAAAAGTTATATAACCGTTACCATAGTTTCCTACTACCCTGAATGTGTGTATGATACTCATATAAATAATGCGTCTGTGAATAATATGTGTTACCCCCCCCCCCCCCAAGCAATAACAGAATGTGTGTCCAACTTTCACACAAACATAGAATTAGTTGAATTCGCTACCCAGAATTATTTAAAACTTTTAACGTCATTTTGGGGGATTTTCAGTTTATTATTAAAATATTTCTTCTATTTCGTCAAATTTTAAACTAACATTGAATTTAAAATCTAGACAAGCACTTTTAGACAAAATAAAAACTGATTATGGCAGTTAGTTATATATAAGTTCATATTCACTCCGTTTCATAAAAATATGAAAAATATACACTTTATTGTCATAACTTATTGTTTTGACGACCTCTTAGATTCCAAAACGAGTAACACAGCAATACATGAGACAGAGTGAGTATAAACTTATTTTAATATCAGTGACTTTTAAGTTAGTTATAGTTTGATTATTGTAGCTCATTGCATTCCTGAAGATGGCGACTTGTGGGATATTTTATTTTTATTTTGAAAACATCACATTCGTTTTTAACCTTTTCTCTTATTTTCACAAGTTTTAAATATTTGTATTTTTATTTTTTTTTTTTTTCTAAGATTTGGATTTAAAGGTAAAAATACAAACAATTTGAGCATTTATGCATTTCTCAGATTTCCTAATTCCGAAGATATTTGAGTAAATAATTTTCTAGTATATATATTAGATGAAAAACAATGTAAAATTATCATCACATTTTTTCAACGTATACACATGAGCTGCATCTTTCGACATTAGTATTTCGTGTCTAAATTACTTAAGAAGGCGTGAAGGACATTAAATATTTGAAGCAAAACTCTTTTTAATATACTTGTAACGTCACTCCGTTCAATATTGATCCTTTGGTCTATTACGTATAAAATATGAGCGTACTCAGAATATTCATGAAACACAATTAATTTGATATTCCTTTTCCACGGGAAGTGTAGATAAGAGCTGTTAACTGATAAGAAGATGTCATTCTATTTCAAGAACTAGGTCACAACTCTGGCAGCCAATTATGGCATTGCGACGATCACATACAGTCTTGCTCAATAACTACTTTAAAGACTATTTTGAGCAAATCCTCTATGACGCAAGAGTACAGACAAGTGCCAACAACAAAACTGTTACTTTCGTTGGAATTTTTGTCTAGAAGTGAGGGTGTGGAGAAATACCATATCTTTTGAATTCTCAAATTGTATTTTAATTCTATCCAAAACATTCTTTTTAATTGAATACCATTGATTTAAAAGCAATTATTTGAAATTGTTCAATTTTGTAGTCTTACTCACTTTATAAATAACGATCACTTAACAAAACAAAAATGCGTAATATAGTGTAATTTCCTAACCTCACTTATTTATTTTGAATTTTGAATGCAGTTTGAATATTAAAAAATCATAACTTTAATCATATTTAAAAAATGCGATTAGCAGCTAATAAAAAGGCTGAGTGGATATTTTAAGACCTGGGGACTCCAAATTCTAACATGAAATAAAATCATAAATTTTAGACGAAAAATAAATACAAATCCAAAATTAAAACATTCTCATTTTTATTTTATTTGTGAAGGAAGAGGATTAACAAAACAGTAAACTTCAAGTATGTAAAATTTATTATAAAATTATGGGATTGGTGACCACATAGAACACCTAATAATAATGTCAAATTCCAAACTCACCACTCGTAAAACCATGTATAAGATCTATACTAAATGAGTTCGATATTATATTCAGTACCTAGCAATATTTTAAGAAGAAAAAAAGTCCTTATAAACATATATCACAGATGACAGATTAAGTTAAGATTTAGTATAAACATGTATTAAGCAACCTTTTACAAGTATATAAAAACAAAGCTGTACATTTTAAAAATGGTACCGTTTAAGATGTTAATGTAATACATGGAGATTTTAAGACAAGATGTAAGATGTTAATAAATAAAAACCATAACATTGGCAAATCATTTAAAATATTTTCTCCTTCAATAGAAACACTACGGATTTTTTATTTTCTCGCATATTTGTCGTATAGTGAAAGTTATGTGATGGGTAAAAACATTGTTGCGTGTATATCTGTTTTGGGGTCCCCTAAGTCCAAAATGTGGTTTTTGGAACGATTACTGTCGGCGTATGGTTGTCTGTCATTTGTTGTACGTGAAACGTTCTAAGGCCTAAATTGTCGTTTTATCATATGTGTAGTACTCTACAGTCCAAAATGTCTTTTGTCGTACATGCAGTGCTCTTTAGTCCAAACTGTCCTTTGTCGTACGTGAGTGCTCTACAGTCCAAACTGTCTTTTGTCGTACATGCAATGCTCTTTAGTCCAAACTGTCCTTTGTAGTACGTGCAGTGCTCTTTAATCCAAACTATCCTTTGTAGTACGTGCAGTGCTCTTAGTCCAAACTATCCTTTGTAGTACGTGCAGTGCTCTTTAGTCCAAACTGTCCTTTGTAGTACGTGCGTGCTCTACAGTCCAAACTGTCCTTTATAGTACATGCAGTGCTCTACAGTCCAAACTGTCCTTTGTAGTACGTGCAGTGCTCTTTAGTCCAAACTGTCCTTTATAGTACGTGCAGTGCTCTACAGTCCAAACTGTCCTGTATAGTACATACAGTGCTCTACAGTCCAAACTGTCCTTTGTAGTACGTGCAGTGCTCTACAGTCCAAACTGTCCTTTGTAGTACGTGCGTGCTCTACAGTCCAAACTGTCCTTTGTAGTACGTGCGTGCTCTTTAGTCCAAACTGTCCTTTGTCCTACATGCAGTGCTCTTTAGTCCACACTGCCTTTTGTCGTACATGCAGTGCTCTTTAGTCCAAACTGTCTTTTGTCGTACATGCACTGCTCATTAGCCCAAACTGTCCTTTGTAGTACGTGCAGTCCTCTACAGTCCAAAAGCGTAGACTTTATTTAATAAAATTACTTTAATTGGCATATTTTGGGCACATCTAGGGACTTTTTTTCATTTTTTTAAATTTCTCATAAGAAAAATATTAAAATTCTGATTTTCCTAAAATCCCCTGTAACCTATTTGGTCGACAAATTACATTAATATGTCGATCCATGAGTTACAGTTAAAATATTAATCTAGCATTTTGTTAAGGGTGTAAAGGACTAATTATTGCGTTTTCTGTCAAGATATCAATTTTTTTTTAATGGACACTATTTCGAAAGGTATTGCAAAAAATGATATTATAAAGCGGATTTTTTAGCTACTATAACACTATAATTCTAAACTATGTACGCAATTTTGACTCAATACTTACAAGGATTAGACAGAAATTGTATTAAGAAAGCAGAAACAGACGCTAAATGAAGCAGAGTTCGAAAAGTTTTAGTAAACGTCTTTTATTCCAAAAGCGGAAATTTATTTCAATAGACCCGTTATTACTTTTCTTAAAACATATTTTAAGTGTATTTATAGAATTCGGAAGTTTATCAACCAAATATTTAAAACCTACGATGAGTATTAAAAAGATATGTGTTCAAATTAGAAAGAAGACGCGACATATAAAAAATTGATCAAAATCGTTAGAGCCGATTCTGAGATATATATATATATATTTTATCTTTTTCTCTTATGCATGTAACTCATCAAATTTTTAGTTAGCAAAAGGATGTAAAATTATAAACGTCCAGAGGTATTGCTAAAGCATACCCACTTATCAGATAGGATTAAAATCTGGTAGTAGAACCCTGTATATACGACAGACAACAAAGATCATCATTCCAAAAACTTCTCTTTTGGACTCAAGTCACCTTGTGGCAAAATACTCCATATTGAATTTATGACCCATCTTAACTTTTCTTACATTAGGTTATAAATGGGAAAGTAAGACAAAGTTCTAATATATTTAAGTATACATCATTTTATAGCTTAAACTATTTAGTAATCACCAATTATAAGGACTTTTTATAAGGACTTGTGCTTCCCACATCTCACGAGGGCTTCTTTTTATGGTAACATTATAGCCAATTCGAAAAGGGAAAATGATGAAAAATACATCAAATAAGCAATTTTGTGGTGGTTTACAACTGTATTAAAATGATATTCTAACCAACATGAATTTACTTTTAATGTTTTCAAAATGACGGATCAACGATTTTATGAATAGGAATTATATAGTTATAATTTAATGACATTTTATTGTATTTGAAGCAAACTATAGTAAAACAACTTTGCTATTTTATATTGGATTCTAGGGACCTATTTCATATCTATGTAGCTTTTAATATCAACAGCAAACTGGCTGTCATTGTCTGTCTTTTCCTTCTTTTTTTATAGGGAAAGAAAAATTCTCAACCAAAGAAAAGTAATCAGACTCTTAGTGACTAAAATCCTCCTCTTTTTAATTTTGAATCACTCCCTTGGAACCACTTTACTTAGCTTTACTTCAAGATCGCTTTACCTATATGTTGTCTTCTACTTCTCAAGATTGAAGTTTTCTATCTCTCATATCCTTATTGCTTCTTAAATTTCAAGACCCGTGCAATATAATTAGATATCACATCCAACTCTTCTTTATTACTGAGCATAACCTATACAATATTTTCTAGCGTTAGACCACTTTTCCCATTTTCCTCCTTTCCAACATCCATCTTTCACACTTCAAAACGGTATGATATGCATCATCCCGTTTTTTTTTTACCAGGTATTTGCAATCATACCGAGGTGTCTTTTGCATCTTGTGTAGGTAGGAAATGAAGTAGTCATGTCAGGACCGGAACATTGTAATATAAGAATTCACCTCATCATATTTTCTGTTTAACCAGGCATCCAGCATAATAGTTTTGGCCGTCCACCTACCTCCACAATTTCATCTTTCTTTCCCTTTCTGAATAGTTCGTGATCGCTCCTATTTTTTGACACTTGCTGTATTTGTTTCACCTTTCCTCGCAAAAACACATTTACAATCCTGCGCAGGTGTAGATCTAATAAGATCACTCTTACAATCACAAAATCCCCAAGTTCCTACATCCTTTGGTAAGAAGTTGACTTCTTCAGAACTCCCCTTCTATGTAAATCATATATTCTTTTCCTGTACTTCTTAATCCTAAGTATTTCACCCTAGATCTCCGCTCCCGGCACCATGATGGATTCTCCGACCTTCTTCACTACTCCCCTGTTGCTCAAGGACGCAGTCACTGTAACCGCTTTATCCATTCCTATTTTAATATGCTCCCAGTACATTATCTTATGTAGCATTACTCCCACGTATCTTAAAACTCTTTTTGTTTCAATATCTGATCGGGTATGCACATAAGTACGAGAGTGTCAATTCACTTCTTTGAAAGAAACACGATTTCGGTCTTGTGTATGGCAAGCTGTTATTTTTAAACTTTAACATAGCAATATTTCGTTGTAAAGCATTTTTTTTTTCTTTCCACTCAGGCGATAACCTATGGGATTACTCGTGAGTACGGGTGTGGACTTCCAGAGGGATCCTAGTTGGATCTACACTTTCCTTCATGTAGTCTTGGGTTAGATCTCTCTCTTTCATCTTTCCTATCAAATCTCTCTGACTAACTCTAGTTTTCTTCTAACCTTGACTCTATTAGTGTATTCGAGGGTTAGGGTGGTTTATGTTTTTTTTTTTACTTTTTTTATATGGGGTTAATGACTGAGAGATTTTTCACCTTTAAACAACAAGGAGTAAAATGTATCTTTCCTATCAGGTCGCTCTGATCAACATCTTAGCGTCTTTCGAATCTAACGCTATTAGATTATTCCTGTGGTGGGGATTTTTTATTTTATTATATTTTCTTCTTTTCTTTAAGACCATGATTACTGAGAGGTTTTCACCTTTAAATACCACCTATATCAAAATTATTTTCCTATAAGTTACGCTAACCCCGATCGTCTTCATTAGTAGAAACGAGCATAAAACCACGTTGGACAACAAAACATAGAGTCGATTGTATAAACAACAAATGAAAGAAAAAAATACAAAGGAAACTAGAAATAAAAAATAAATAGAGAATTTAAAGTCAATTATATACAAAACAAAATCAATGAAATCAGACATAACATAATCAATACACGAAGCGTCCTTTTAATTTGAAAACATGTTATTTGGTAGAAAAGTTATTTTACATCAGTTTTATATGTTAAATCTAGCTCTATATTAAAATACACTCTAAACATGTCAAGTACTTTATTTAAATGTACATCACAGTCATTAACAAAATAATCATTATTTGATTATTCTTTTTTAATTATTTTTTCTGTACTTAATAGATTATTCTTGTCACACAAAAATGGCAACACCAGACTACTGAATTATGTTTTTTAAAATATTTTCCCAGCAATTAAATTAAAAAATCAACCTAACGTAGTTGTGGTTTATCGAGAATTTTATAGTTTTTTCGATATTTTAAAAATAACATCAATTTTTAGAGATTTTCCTTGTGTTTAACATTTTTGAAATATGTATAAATTTCTCATGTCTTAACATATATTTAATTTGGACTTGTACAAACTATCCACAACATAAAACTGAGCTAAGCGTGCAGTTTCTATACATAAATGATCGATTTCTGAGCTGTCGCGTCGTTAGAAGTAGTGGGTGTGTCAACTGTCGTGCTGTCTGACGTCAGCTTTCATCAAGTCCTAACAAATTGTACAAAACATTCTTGGTCTAATCTTAGTCTATTTCCGAGATGGAAATATCTAGTGAAAAGACAATTAACACTTAAATTAATTATCTCCTTTTAAACGCTGTATATAGTTTTAATTTAATTGAGTTTAGTATGCACAGTGTTAATAGATTTAAAATTTGTACGACTCTAAATTAGCCTTTTATAAGTACATAATTAACGAATATGAAAAGTTTATGCCAGAAAATGTTTTCATTGAATTTGAACAATAAACTGTCCTAAAACTTGCATTAACTTTTCAAACATACATCTACAAACCCAAATACTGTACTTGTAAAAATATTATTCAGTGACGTTTCCCAAGAAATATCACGTTGTACTACTTCATAGACTACTTGAAGAAGAAGAAAATATGATTTTCTTATTATTGAGTATTTCCATACTATTTAAAATAGGTTGAAATAGAATGAAAACAACAACTTTTTGTAATTTTTAAAGATAATCTTATATTTATTTCGCTAATGAATGTCTTTACTAGTCGCATATTTCTTTATTATAGCGCCGATTTGAATGATTAAGATGATAAATTAAACAGTGTTAAACTGCAGATTTGAAAAATGTGTTAATTTTGCTTAGAAATGCTATTGTAATGAATTTATTATATAAATAACAAACCTGTAATAGATAAATAACATGTTTCGCGAAACAAAAATAAACTTAAAAGCTGTGATAAATTTTATTCTCAGATACATTTTATTTTGTTGTTTTGTTCGAGAATTTATAACAGCTGTTTTAAAATATGTTTAGGTTAATTTATTTAGTTCTTACTTTATTTGTGTGGGTTCAAGTTTTGTTGTTATTGATTGCTTACATCTCGCCAAATTAAATTGTTGAAATAATCAAATGCGTTTTATTTTGATGATTTGTTTCATAATTTATAACAGGAGTTTCAAATTATTTCCAGTTTCATAAATGTAGGTAATAAAAACTGTTAAAAATCATAACTGGAAACGACTAGTCTAATGTTTATTTTACTTGGGAATTTCTGCGACAGGCGCGTATTTCTTTACTATAAGGACGATTTCAATTATTAAGGTGTCAGATTAAACAGTGTTACCTGCAGATTTGCCAAAAATTAGTCATTTTCTTTGGAAACACTTATTTTGTAATACATTTATCATTTAAATAATATGTTTGTTATGGGTGAATAACATGTTTCACACACAAAATAATTTGAAACAGCTGTTACAAATTCTCAATTTCGATTTATTTTCTTGTTTTGTTTGAGAATTTAAAACGGCTGTTATATATATTATTTTTAGGTTAGTATATATAATATTTACTTTATTTTTGCTGATTCACGTTGTTTTGTGATTGATTGCACATCTCGCAAATTTAATCAGTTTAAATTCTTCAGTATGTTTAATTTTATTGTTTTTTAGAATTTATAACAAGGTGTTTTAAATTATCTAAAGGTTAACTTATATAGTACATACTTTATTTGTAGGGCTTGACGTTGTTTTATGATTGGTTGGTTACATTTTGCAAAACTAAACGGTTTATATGGCCTATTCTTAATGTGTGACAATCTCATATTTAATTCGCTAAAGAATATTCTGCGCCAGTCGCCTGTTATTCAAAACTGTTAAAACTGTTAACCGGAAACTGCTAGAGATATTTAAATCTTGATTAGCTTGAGTTTTTAACTTGATAATTAAATCATAAACACTAAGACAAGTCCCCTACCACAAGTTAAGTAAAATAACACAATACAAATAAACTTTTGACAAATATGTATTAACCTATGTTATTACAGTTCCCTGATGTAAATTTCGGTAACCAAGTTACCATCATCCGATGGCTCAAAATTAATATTCTGAATAAACTAATATTGAATATTAGTTTAGAACCCTCCGATGATAGTAACTTGGTTACCGAAATAAACATCAGTGAACCTGTAATAACATAAGCTAATACATTTTCCGTAGTTTATTTGTATTGTGTTATTGTACTTAACTTGTGGAGAGTTAGTGTTTACAATTGTAAAATTCACCACAGTGCTCATCTATTATTAATTGAAATCAAATTTTTAATGACGGCGATCAACGTTCTTTTTTGCCAATTATTGTCGGCTATAGTTTTTTTACATACCCAGTATACGAAGTATAGGGTGCGTTTGGTAGTAGTCACCTCTATTATTGGACTGATCTTCACGGTTTTTTTTTCTTCTTCTTCTTTCCGTTCTGGGCTGTGAAAGCCTCCTTCAGAGGCCTCACCAGCGTCGACCTAGAGATATTTTGCCGCCCCAATTTCCTTCCTACACCCAATCAGTAATACCCGTCATCCTTATGAAGGAACAGATACTACCAATAGGGTTATCTAGGATGGTTTCCATCTCTTTCCCCGGAGGGCAGTAGAGTGTGGGGCAGTTTAGGACAAAAATGGTGGGGGTACCCCCACCCCTCCCCCTCCCCTCCCCCCTCCCCCTTGGCCCCTCCCCCCTTGCCCCCACCCCTCCCCTCCCCTCTTGGCCTCTCCCCCTTTGCCCCTCCCCCTTGACCCCTCCCCCTTTGCCCCTCCCCCTTTGCCCCTCCCCCTTGCCCCTCCCCTTTAGGCCCCTTCCCTTCCCCCATTGGTCCCTCACCCATCCCCCTGCCCCCTTGGCCCCTCCCCTTTAGGCCCCTTCCCTTCCCCCATTGGTCCCCCACCTCCTCCCACCCCACCCCTCCCCTTTAGGCCCCTTCCCTTCCCCCATTGGTCCCCCACCTGTAACGTATTATTGTTGTCGAGACACACACACGACGTCATACACACATGACGTCATACACTTAACTTTTTTAATACCAGCGGGATTCGAACCTGTGAAGTTTGGATTCGAAGGCGGACACGCTACCGACTGAGCTATCGTGCATAGTATTACAAGTCGGATATTTAACGCGGTATATAAGCCGCCATGTTGTAACCGCAATAATGTGTTATATATATAATGTGTTAAGATAGTTAACCTAACCTATAAGTGCCCTACTTTAGCCCATCCACAGCCTATCAGCTGTTACAATAATGTGTTATTATATAATGTGTTAAGATAGTTAACCTAAAGTTTCCCACTTTTGCCCATCCAGAGCCAATCAGCTGTTACTATAATGTGTTATATATAATGTGTTATATATTTATATAATGTGTTAAGATAGTTAACCTAACCCCATAGTATTACAAGTCGGATATTTAACGCAGTATATAAGCCGCCATGTTGTAACCGAACGTCAGAACATTTCGTAGAAGTTCGGACACGAACCCCTTACCGTAAGACTTACCGAGTTTTTCGCGACCGCGAAAAACTCGCGTACGTCTTACGGTATGGATTCTGAGTCGTACCTCTAGGTTACTCTGACAACAAATAGTAGTGTCCAAAATTAATGTGCTTGTGTTAACCTAACCTATAAGTTTCTGCCTACCACAGCCTATCAGCTGTTACAATAATGTGTTATATATATATAATGTGTTATATATAATGTGTTAAGATAGTTAACCTAAAGTTTCCTACTTTTACCCATCCACAGCCAATCAGCTGTTACAATAATGTGTTATATATTTATATAATGTGTTATATATGTATATAATGTGTTAAGATAGTTAATCTAACCTATGTATGAAAAGTTTTTACCTATGTTCACCACAGCCTACTTGTAACAGTTGGTACAATCAATGTGTATTTATATAATGTGTTATATATTTATATAATGTGTTGAGATAGTTAACCTAACCTATAAGTTTCCTACTTTTGCCTATGTTCACCACAGCCTACTTGAATCAGCTGGTACAATTAATGTGTTATATATTTATATAATGTGTTAAATATGTATATAATGTGTTAAGATAGTTAACCTAACCTATAAGTTTCCCACTTTTGCCTATGTTCACCACAGCCTACTTGTAACAGCTGGTACAATAATGTGTTATATATATATGTAATGTGTTATATATTTATATAATGTGTTATATATGTATATAATGTGTTAAGATAGTTAATCTAACCTATGTATGAAAAGTTTTTACCTATGTTCACCACAGCCTACTTGTAACAGTTGGTACAATTAATGTGTTATATATTTATATAATGTGTTATATATGTATATAATGTGTTAAGATAGTTAACCTAACCTATAAGTTTCCTACTATTGCCTATGTTCACCACAGCCTACTTGTAACAGCTGGTACAATAATGTGTTATATATTTATATAATGTGTTATATATGTATATAATGTGTTAAGATAGTTAATCCAACCTATGTATGAAAAGTTTTTACCTATGTTCACCACAGCCTACTTGTAACAGTTGGTACAATCAATGTGTATTTATATAATGTGTTATATATTTATATAATGTGTTGAGATAGTTAACCTAACCTATAAGTTTCCTACTTTTGCCTATGTTCACCACAGCCTACTTGAATCAGCTGGTACAATTAATGTGTTATATATTTATATAATGTGTTATATATGTATATAATGTGTTAAGATAGTTAATCTAACCTATGTATGAAAAGTTTTTACCTATGTTCACCACAGCCTACTTGTAACAGATGGTACAATTAATGTGTTATATATTTATATAATGTGTTATATATGTATATAATGTGTTAAGATAGTTAACCTAACCTATAAGTTTCCTACTATTGCCTATGTTCACCACAGCCTACTTGTAACAGCTGGTACAATAATGTGTTATATATTTATATAATGTGTTATATATGTATATAATGTGTTAAGATAGTTAATCCAACCTATGTATGAAAAGTTTTTACCTATGTTCACCACAGCCTACTTGTAACAGTTGGTACAATCAATGTGTATTTATATAATGTGTTATATATTTATATAATGTGTTGAGATAGTTAACCTAACCTATAAGTTTCCTACTTTTGCCTATGTTCACCACAGCCTACTTGAATCAGCTGGTACAATTAATGTGTTATATATTTATATAATGTGTTATATATGTATATAATGTGTTAAGATAGTTAACCTAACCTATAAGTTTCCCACTTTTGCCTATGTTCACCACAGCCTACTTGTAACAGCTGGTACAATAATGTGTTATATATATGTAATGTGTTATATATTTATATAATGTGTTATATAGTTATATAATGTGTTAAGATAGTTAACCTAACCTAAAGTTTCCTACTTTTGCCTATGTTTACCACAAGTGTCCTACTTTTGAACATCCACAGCCAATCAGCTGTTACAATAATGTGTTATATATAATGTGTTATATATTTATATAATGTGTTATATAATGTGTTAAGATAGTTAACCTATTAGAGTTTCCTACTTTTGCCCACCACGGCCTAGGTACATTTAATGTGTATAATGTGTTAAACGTAGTTTCCTCCGTTGTCTACCAGGGTGTAGCACATGTGTTTAAGTATCGTGTTAAAATATTGTTAACCTAGACTTAATTCCTACTTTTGCCTATTAACCTAACCTATAAGTGGCCTACTTTTACCCATCCACAGCCAATCAGCTGTTACAATAATGTGTTATATAATTATATAATGTGTTAAGATAGTTAACCTAAAGTTTCCTACCTTTGCTCATCCACAGCCAATCAGCGGTTCAATTAATGTGTTATATATATATAATGTGTTATATATTTATATAATGTGTTAAGATAGTTAACCTAAAGTGTCCTACTTTTACCCATCCACAGCCAATCAGCTGTTACAATAATGTGTTATATATATATAATGTGTTATATATTTATATAATGTGTTAAGATAGTTAACCTATAAGTGTCCTACTTTTACCCATCCACAGCCTATAAGCTGTTACAATAATGTGTTATATAATTATATAATGTGTTAAGATAGTTAACCTAACCTATAAGTGTCCTACTTTTACCCATCCACAGCCAATCAGCTGGTACAATTAATGTGTTATATATATATATATATATATATATATATATATATGTGTTATATATTTATATAATGTGTTATATAATGTGTTAAGATAGTTAACCTAACCTATAAGTTTCCTACTTTTACCCATCCACAGCCAATCAGCTGTTACAATAATGTGTTATATATATATATATATATATATATATATATATATATATATATATATATATATATATATATATATATATATATATATATATATATATATATATATATAATGTGTTATATATTTATATAATGTGTTACGATAGTTAACCTAACCTATAAGTGTCCTACTTTTACTCATCCACAGCCAATCAGCTGTTACAATAATGTGTTATACTGTATATATATATATATATATATATATATATATACAATGTGTTATATATTTATATAATGTGTTAAGATAGTTAACCTAACCTATAAGTGTCCTACTTTTACCCATCCACAGCCTATCAGCTGTTACAATAATGTGTTATATAATTATATAATGTGTTAAGATAGTTAACCTAACCTATAAGTTTCCTACTTTTGCCCATCCACAGCCAATCAGCTGGTACAATTATTGTGTTATATATTTTATATAATGTGTTAAGATATAATGTGTTAAGATAGTTAACCTAACCTATAAGTTTCCTACATTTGCCCATCCATAGCCTATCAGCTGGTACAATTAATGTGTTATATATAATGTGTTAAGATATAATGTGTTAAGATAGTTAACCTAACCTATAAGTTTCCTACTTTTGCCCATCCACAGCCAATCAGCTGTTAAAATAATGTGTTATATACATATATAATGTGTTATATATTTATATAATGTGTTATATAATGTGTTAAGATAGTTAACCTAACCTATTAGAGTTTCCTACTTTTGCCCACCACGGCCTAGGTACATTTAATGTGTATAATCTGTTAAACGTAGTTTCCTCCGTTGTCTACCAGGGTGTAGCACATGTTTTTATGTATCGTGTTAAAATATTGTTAACCTAGACTTAATTCCTACTTTTGCCTAAACCTATGCTTACCACAGTCCAAACGGGTGTTAGTCCGGCCACTATTTAACCGAACCGAAATTACCAACCGATTTACCAACCGAAATATACTTTTACCAACCGATTTACCAACCACAATATACTTTTACCAACCGATTTACCAACCAAAACCAACCGACATTGCAAAGAAATTTAAAAATCCCATTGCAATCCCCTACAAGGTAGAGTTAGCGGATGTTGAGTTGGCTACTCTACAGGAAAAAATGCCCTAAATACTATTGGAGCTGCAAACCCACGACTTCTACCTTATGGATTTGGACATTACACAAGATTTTGTGGGGATCTTTAACAAGCGAGAGATGTGTGAGCATTTACTACGTCATTAAAAATAAATAAATAAATGTTTTAAAATAATATTCTTTGTAATTTGTTACCTCCATTCCACCAAAACTCTTTTTAGTAGAGAGATAGATATTTGATGTGACCTTGGAATTGTAGCCGAAAACGACACGACCCCCCAACCCCCATTTTTCCTTTTTAAATATATAACGTCGTAACATTTGTTAGGAACCGATTTACCAAACCGTAGATAAAATTACCAAGATTTGGTTGGTAAATTGGTTGCAAAAAGTATATTTTGGTTGGTAAATCGGTTGGTATTGGTTAGGTTAGGTTAGGTTAGGTCTGGTTAGGATAGGTTAGGATAGGTTAGGTTAGGTTAAGTCTGGTTAGGATAGGTTAGGATAGGTTAGGTTATGTTAGGTTAGGTTAGGATAGGATAGGTTAGGTTAGGTTAGGATAGGTTAGGTTAGGTTAGGATAGGTTGTGTTAGGTGAGGTTAGGTTAGGTTAGGATAGGTTAGGTTAGGTTAGGTTTTTAGGAGAATGGTTGTTAGGTTAAGTTAGGATAGGATAGGTTAGGTTAGGTTAGGTTAGGATAGGTTAGGTTAGGTTAGGTCTGGTTAGGATAGGTTAGGTTATGTTAGGTTAGGTTAGGATAGGATAGGTTAGGTTAGGTTAGGATAGGTTAGGTTAGGATAGGTTATGTTAGGTGAGGTTAGGTTAGGTTAGGATAGGTTAGGTTAGGTTAGGTCTGGTTAGGATAGGTTAGGATAGGTTAGGTTAGGTTAGGATAGATTAGGTTATGTTAGGTTAGGTTGGGATAGGTTAGGTTAGGTTAGGATAGGTTAGGTTAGGTTAGGATAGGTTATGTTAGGTGAGGTTAGGTTAGATTAGGATAGGTTAGGTTAGGTTAGGTTTTTAGGAGAATGGTTGTTAGGTTAGGTTAGGATAGGATAGGTTAGGTTAGGTTAGGTTAAGATAGGTTAGGTTAGGTTAGGATAGGTTATGTTAGGTTAGGTTAGGTTAGGTTAGGATAGGTTAGGTTAGGTTAGGTTAGGTTTTTAGGAGAATGGTTGCCACACGCCCGGGAGATGGTAGGGGTGGGACGGAGGTTGGTAGGCGTGTGGCAAGTAGGACACTTATAGGTTAGGTTAACTATCTTAACACATTATATAAATATATAACACATTGTATATATATATATATATATATATATATATATATATATACAGTATAACACATTATTGTAACAGCTGATTGGCTGTGGATGAGTAAAAGTAGGACACTTATAGGTTAGGTTAACTATCGTAACACATTATATAAATATATAACACATATATATATATATATATATATATATATATATATATATATATATATATATATATATATATATATATATATATATATATAACACATTATTGTAACAGCTGATTGGCTGTGGATGGGTAAAAGTAGGAAACTTATAGGTTAGGTTAACTATCTTAACACATTATATAACACATTATATAAATATATAACACATATATATATATATATATATATATATATATATATATATAACACATTAATTGTACCAGCTGATTGGCTGTGGATGGGTAAAAGTAGGACACTTATAGGTTAGGTTAACTATCTTAACACATTATATAATTATATAACACATTATTGTAACAGCTTATAGGCTGTGGATGGGTAAAAGTAGGACACTTATAGGTTAACTATCTTAACACATTATATAAATATATAACACATTATATATATATAACACATTATTGTAACAGCTGATTGGCTGTGGATGGGTAAAAGTAGGACACTTTAGGTTAACTATCTTAACACATTATATAAATATATAACACATTATATATATATAACACATTAATTGAACCGCTGATTGGCTGTGGATGAGCAAAGGTAGGAAACTTTAGGTTTTTATGTATCGTGTTAAAATATTGTTAACCTAGACTTAATTCCTACTTTTGCCTAAACCTATGCTTACCACAGTCCAAACGGGTGTTAGTCCGGCCACTATTTAACCGAACCGAAATTACCAACCGATTTACCAACCGAAATATACTTTTACCAACCGATTTACCAACCACAATATACTTTTACCAACCGATTTACCAACCAAAACCAACCGACATTGCAAAGAAATTTAAAAATCCCATTGCAATCCCCTACAAGGTAGAGTTAGCGGATGTTGAGTTGGCTACTCTACAGGAAAAAATGCCCTAAATACTATTGGAGCTGCAAACCCACGACTTCTACCTTATGGATTTGGACATTACACAAGATTTTGTGGGGATCTTTAACAAGCGAGAGATGTGTGAGCATTTACTACGTCATTAAAAATAAATAAATAAATGTTTTAAAATAATATTCTTTGTAATTTGTTACCTCCATTCCACCAAAACTCTTTTTAGTAGAGAGATAGATATTTGATGTGACCTTGGAATTGTAGCCGAAAACGACACGACCCCCCAACCCCCATTTTTCCTTTTTAAATATATAACGTCGTAACATTTGTTAGGAACCGATTTACCAAACCGTAGATAAAATTACCAAGATTTGGTTGGTAAATTGGTTGCAAAAAGTATATTTTGGTTGGTAAATCGGTTGGTATTGGTTAGGTTAGGTTAGGTTAGGTCTGGTTAGGATAGGTTAGGATAGGTTAGGTTAGGTTAAGTCTGGTTAGGATAGGTTAGGATAGGTTAGGTTATGTTAGGTTAGGTTAGGATAGGATAGGTTAGGTTAGGTTAGGATAGGTTAGGTTAGGTTAGGATAGGTTGTGTTAGGTGAGGTTAGGTTAGGTTAGGATAGGTTAGGTTAGGTTAGGTTTTTAGGAGAATGGTTGTTAGGTTAAGTTAGGATAGGATAGGTTAGGTTAGGTTAGGTTAGGATAGGTTAGGTTAGGTTAGGTCTGGTTAGGATAGGTTAGGTTATGTTAGGTTAGGTTAGGATAGGATAGGTTAGGTTAGGTTAGGATAGGTTAGGTTAGGATAGGTTATGTTAGGTGAGGTTAGGTTAGGTTAGGATAGGTTAGGTTAGGTTAGGTCTGGTTAGGATAGGTTAGGATAGGTTAGGTTAGGTTAGGATAGATTAGGTTATGTTAGGTTAGGTTGGGATAGGTTAGGTTAGGTTAGGATAGGTTAGGTTAGGTTAGGATAGGTTATGTTAGGTGAGGTTAGGTTAGATTAGGATAGGTTAGGTTAGGTTAGGTTTTTAGGAGAATGGTTGTTAGGTTAGGTTAGGATAGGATAGGTTAGGTTAGGTTAGGTTAAGATAGGTTAGGTTAGGTTAGGATAGGTTATGTTAGGTTAGGTTAGGTTAGGTTAGGATAGGTTAGGTTAGGTTAGGTTAGGTTTTTAGGAGAATGGTTGCCACACGCCCGGGAGATGGTAGGGGTGGGACGGAGGTTGGTAGGCGTGTGGCAAGTAGGACACTTATAGGTTAGGTTAACTATCTTAACACATTATATAAATATATAACACATTGTATATATATATATATATATATATATATATATATATACAGTATAACACATTATTGTAACAGCTGATTGGCTGTGGATGAGTAAAAGTAGGACACTTATAGGTTAGGTTAACTATCGTAACACATTATATAAATATATAACACATTATATATATATATATATATATATATATATATATATATATATATATATATATATATATATATATAACACATTATTGTAACAGCTGATTGGCTGTGGATGGGTAAAAGTAGGAAACTTATAGGTTAGGTTAACTATCTTAACACATTATATAACACATTATATAAATATATAACACATATATATATATATATATATATATATATATATATATATATAACACATTAATTGTACCAGCTGATTGGCTGTGGATGGGTAAAAGTAGGACACTTATAGGTTAGGTTAACTATCTTAACACATTATATAATTATATAACACATTATTGTAACAGCTTATAGGCTGTGGATGGGTAAAAGTAGGACACTTATAGGTTAACTATCTTAACACATTATATAAATATATAACACATTATATATATATAACACATTATTGTAACAGCTGATTGGCTGTGGATGGGTAAAAGTAGGACACTTTAGGTTAACTATCTTAACACATTATATAAATATATAACACATTATATATATATAACACATTAATTGAACCGCTGATTGGCTGTGGATGAGCAAAGGTAGGAAACTTTAGGTTAACTATCTTAACACATTATATAATTATATAACACATTATTGTAACAGCTGATTGGCTGTGGATGGGTAAAAGTAGGCCACTTATAGGTTAGGTTAATAGGCAAAAGTAGGAATTAAGTCTAGGTTAACAATATTTTAACACGATACTTAAACACATGTGCTACACCCTGGTAGACAACGGAGGAAACTACGTTTAACACATTATACACATTAAATGTACCTAGGCCGTGGTGGGCAAAAGTAGGAAACTCTAATAGGTTAACTATCTTAACACATTATATAACACATTATATAAATATATAACACATTATATATAACACATTATTGTAACAGCTGATTGGCTGTGGATGTTCAAAAGTAGGACACTTGTGGTAAACATAGGCAAAAGTAGGAAACTTTAGGTTAGGTTAACTATCTTAACACATTATATAACTATATAACACATTATATAAATATATAACACATTACATATATATAACACATTATTGTACCAGCTGTTACAAGTAGGCTGTGGTGAACATAGGCAAAAGTGGGAAACTTATAGGTTAGGTTAACTATCTTAACACATTATATACATATATAACACATTATATAAATATATAACACATTAATTGTACCAGCTGATTCAAGTAGGCTGTGGTGAACATAGGCAAAAGTAGGAAACTTATAGGTTAGGTTAACTATCTCAACACATTATATAAATATATAACACATTATATAAATACACATTGATTGTACCAACTGTTACAAGTAGGCTGTGGTGAACATAGGTAAAAACTTTTCATACATAGGTTGGATTAACTATCTTAACACATTATATACATATATAACACATTATATAAATATATAACACATTATTGTACCAGCTGTTACAAGTAGGCTGTGGTGAACATAGGCAATAGTAGGAAACTTATAGGTTAGGTTAACTATCTTAACACATTATATACATATATAACACATTATATAAATATATAACACATTAATTGTACCATCTGTTACAAGTAGGCTGTGGTGAACATAGGTAAAAACTTTTCATACATAGGTTAGATTAACTATCTTAACACATTATATACATATATAACACATTATATAAATATATAACACATTAATTGTACCAGCTGATTCAAGTAGGCTGTGGTGAACATAGGCAAAAGTAGGAAACTTATAGGTTAGGTTAACTATCTCAACACATTATATAAATATATAACACATTATATAAATACACATTGATTGTACCAACTGTTACAAGTAGGCTGTGGTGAACATAGGTAAAAACTTTTCATACATAGGTTGGATTAACTATCTTAACACATTATATACATATATAACACATTATATAAATATATAACACATTATTGTACCAGCTGTTACAAGTAGGCTGTGGTGAACATAGGCAATAGTAGGAAACTTATAGGTTAGGTTAACTATCTTAACACATTATATACATATATAACACATTATATAAATATATAACACATTAATTGTACCAACTGTTACAAGTAGGCTGTGGTGAACATAGGTAAAAACTTTTCATACATAGGTTAGATTAACTATCTTAACACATTATATACATATATAACACATTATATAAATATATAACACATTACATATATATATAACACATTATTGTACCAGCTGTTACAAGTAGGCTGTGGTGAACATAGGCAAAAGTGGGAAACTTATAGGTTAGGTTAACTATCTTAACACATTATATACATATTTAACACATTATATAAATATATAACACATTAATTGTACCAGCTGATTCAAGTAGGCTGTGGTGAACATAGGCAAAAGTAGGAAACTTATAGGTTAGGTTAACTATCTCAACACATTATATAAATATATAACACATTATATAAATACACATTGATTGTACCAACTGTTACAAGTAGGCTGTGGTGAACATAGGTAAAAACTTTTCATACATAGGTTAGATTAACTATCTTAACACATTATATACATATATAACACATTATATAAATATATAACACATTATTGTAACAGCTGATTGGCTGTGGATGGGTAAAAGTAGGAAACTTTAGGTTAACTATCTTAACACATTATATATAACACATTATATATATATAACACATTATTGTAACAGCTGATAGGCTGTGGTAGGCAGAAACTTATAGGTTAGGTTAACACAAGCACATTAATTTTGGACACTACTATTTGTTGTCAGAGTAACCTAGAGGTACGACTCAGAATCCATACCGTAAGACGTACGCGAGTTTTTCGCGGTCGCGAAAAACTCGGTAAGTCTTACGGTAAGGGGTTCGTGTCCGAACTTCTACGAAATGTTCTGACGTTCGGTTACAACATGGCGGCTTATATACTGCGTTAAATATCCGACTTGTAATACTATGGGGTTAGGTTAACTATCTTAACACATTATATAAATATATAACACATTATATATAACACATTATAGTAACAGCTGATTGGCTCTGGATGGGCAAAAGTGGGAAACTTTAGGTTAACTATCTTAACACATTATATAATAACACATTATTGTAACAGCTGATAGGCTGTGGATGGGCTAAAGTAGGGCACTTATAGGTTAGGTTAACTATCTTAACACATTATATATATAACACATTATTGCGGTTACAACATGGCGGCTTATATACCGCGTTAAATATCCGACTTGTAATACTATGCACGATAGCTCAGTCGGTAGCGTGTCCGCCTTCGAATCCAAACTTCACAGGTTCGAATCCCGCTGGTATTAAAAAAGTTAAGTGTATGACGTCATGTGTGTATGACGTCGTGTGTGTGTCTCGACAACAATAATACGTTACAGGTGGGGGACCAATGGGGGAAGGGAAGGGGCCTAAAGGGGAGGGGTGGGGTGGGAGGAGGTGGGGGACCAATGGGGGAAGGGAAGGGGCCTAAAGGGGAGGGGCCAAGGGGGCAGGGGGATGGGTGAGGGACCAATGGGGGAAGGGAAGGGGCCTAAAGGGGAGGGGCAAGGGGGAGGGGCAAAGGGGGAGGGGCAAAGGGGGAGGGGTCAAGGGGGAGGGGCAAAGGGGGAGAGGCCAAGAGGGGAGGGGGAGGGGTGGGGGCAAGGGGGAGGGGCCAAGGGGGAGGGGGAGGGGAGGGGGAGGGGGAGGGGTGGGGGTACCCCCACCATTTTTGTCCTAAACTGCCCCACACTCTACTGAGGGCCTAGAGAGTATAGCCTGGCTCGTCCTAACGCCTCGCACTCTAAGAGAATGTGTTCTGCGGACTCTTCAGCCAAACCACATTTCCTGCAAGTATTGTCTGCAGCAATCCCTATCCTGTGTAGATGTTTTCTGAGGTGACAGTGGCTCGTTAAGAGCCCAACCACCCACCTCATGTTATCCCTTCTGAGAGAGATGAGGTGTTCAGCATGTTTCTTGCTTGGTCTAAATAGCCTTTTTGCAAGTCTACTAGTAGTTGAATTCGTCCAGGCCCTATACATCTCCTCCCGTATCCATGTCTCAACCGCAGCTCTGGCATGTCCATAGGAGATCCCGAACACCGGTTCCGGGCCCACGAAAGGGGATTCTGAACCTGACCTGGCTAATTCGTCTGCTCTCTCATTACCATCAATACCTGAGTGGCCAGGAACCCAGCCTACAGTGACCGTGTTCACCTGACTAAGCTTTATCAATGATGAGATGCAGTCCCATACCTTTACTCAAGTCGTGTTTAGTGCCTTAATAGCAGCTTGACTGTCTGTGAAGATCAGAATGTTCTTACCTGTGTATTTCATTCTTAGATTCTCCATCTTCACGTTTCGTGACCTCATTAAACCTAAAAATGGGGATTTTCAACACGCCGTCCCTTCGTTGTCGTTGTAAGCACAATAATGGATACAAAAATTAAGATAGGAACAATAGGGAACTATATTGTGCTCATATAAAACCCTACTAAACTACAGAAAAATCTAATAGAAAAGTCTAAATGGCGTCCATTTTGAATAATTGTTTGTTTATATCTCGTGTTATATTAAACATATAACTCCCTAATTGAATATTTCAATACTGCATGTAATGATACCACCCCGATCATTCTACTATGGTAAATAGAACTTTATTGTCAAAAATATAAATTCGAATTCTACCCTCTTAAGAAAATGTATTATTTGTATAGTTACGAGATCCAGCACGGCTGAGTCAACGACACGAGCGTAGCGATTGGAGGCTCCTTTATATATGTACAGGAGGGACGAGACACTCACACGAACGAAGCTAGTAGAAACTCTTTAATATATAAATACGAAGACCTAGCGACGTCAAGAAAGTACAGGTATACACATTTACTAAGTTCGTGAAACCTGTGTAACTGTTTCAAACAAATTTACCCTATTGGATTTACCAATACAATAACATTTCCTACAAGGTCCAAGAGACAAACTTTTGGGTCTTTCAGTTGGAGGATCTAATTGTATTGCAAGGTTTAATGGGCAGTTTAACTATCATGATGGCGCAAATCGATTTGTTTTTACTTGCGAAAAACTAGTCTGGGATCGTTAGAGCATATTTGAAAAATACTTCAGTTTCAACGTTGGTTTTATGACAACTACCTCGAATTGTTTAGTTATAAAAATTATGAAATAAAGACAGCAAGGTAGGGTAAAAATATTCCCACATACTAAATTTCATAAGTGTCTACTAGTTTCACTGCAGTTTGATACAGATGACACAAGGTTCAATAGACAGAGCGTCAGACTCGTCATTTCTAAAACGCTATTTTTATTCAGAGGAACTCAAAAAGAAAACATCAAAATAGATTTGTTTAAGTCAACTTTCCTTTAAGGATAAAATAAAGCAAAACCTTAAAGTTTCAAATATTTATTAGTATAAATGAGCTACAATTGTTTCGCCTTGCGGCATCGACGGGCTACTGATAATTTACAGGTATAGACAACTATTCAAAACATAAGTACAGGAAACTGAAATACAATAGAGAAATCGGGAAAGGTAGGGGGTGACCTAGCAGGTAGATAAAGGTTGATGAACTATGGTACGGATGGGTTTTAGAAGAGGTGACGAATTTTAAGTTGAGAATAGGCCTAAGTGAAATAGATCTATTTATTTCTAAACATTCTAAATTATTTAATCTATTGCTTTTATTTTCTATATGTAAGAGTTTAACATTCAATTTCGGATCAAAAGTATGACCCAAGTCCAAAAGGTGGTTAGCAAAGTTAGAGTTTCTATAGCCATGTTTCCAGCTATTTACATGTTCTTTAATTCTAACTTTTATAGATCTACCTGTTTGACCTATGTACTCAGAGTCACAATCTTGACAAGATATTTTATAAACTCCACTATTTTCTAACATTTCTTTTTTATCTTTATTATTAACCAACATTTTCCCTAGATTTTTTGTACAATAAAATGCAACTTTACGATTACATTTAGTAGAAATAAGGTTACTGATTTTATAACTAGTTCTGTTGATATAAGATAATTTACAATATCTAACTATTTCAATGTTCTCGTTATGGGAAGAGTGGACTAAATTTTCAGCTCTACGCTTTAACTTTTTTCTTAAAATATTATCTATTAAACTAACCTCATACTTATTATTAACAGCAATTTGTTTAACGACATTCAGTTCATCAGAACCCATCTGCTATTACATTAAAGTTAACTTTCCTTTATGTGAAAGAGTAAAACATTTAGTGTAAATTAAAAACAAACCTTGTCCAATACTATAACAAATGGACTAAACTAATGAAATATAAATATA
Organism: Aphrophora alni; assembly: GCA_963513935.1. NCBI lineage: Eukaryota > Metazoa > Arthropoda > Insecta > Hemiptera > Aphrophoridae > Aphrophora > Aphrophora alni. The sequence continues at coordinate 81,279,734 of OY740772.1, forward strand.
ATTTTAATAAAAATACTCTTGGGCGTTTAATTTAATTTGTTCATCCAGCTATAAATATCAAAGATATTTTATCTGTTATGTAAATTAGTTTGAGTGGAATCTTCTGCCAATCCTAGTATTGTCTTTACGTTTTGGAGTTCCTCCATCTTCAAGACCTAATTTAGTATTGGATTCGTCCGTCAAGGACACGTTTATATAGAAATAAGTTAGTAAATCTACGAAAACAAATTCCACTTTGCCAAACCTCCTATCAGCAAGTTTTGCCTACCACAAGGCTCTACCTTCGGTGTAATTTGTTTTGGTAGATTTACTAACATATTTATTTCCTTATCATTTATAGGTTTTGAAACACTACTTAAAATCATCTTCTACTTACTTGCGATTGTTAAAAATAACTTGTTTACTATTTCATAAAACATTTTGTCCCACAACTTTAAAAAATTTCTTATAACTACAGTATTTTTTCCCCCCAAAATTTTGCTCTATAGGCCCGGGCCTAGTTGGTCTAATGGAAAATATGTTCCTGGTCTTATCACATCACTTTCTCTTAAACTAGTATATGAGAAAGTAAAATATGTAAATAGTTTTAATAATGTTACTCGTTTTTTTTTCTCCCTTTCATAAATAAATTTTAAATTGCAGTTCATTAAACATTTAGAAATTCACTATCCACGGAACCAATCCTACACATTTACGAAAGTTTATTGGTCACACTAACGCATCAAATTAAATTGAGGTTAGAGACATAAAACTTGGCTGGCAAACAAACCATACGTTGGTTTGTGTCGTTAAGCTCCAAATTCTAATTTAAATCGTAAAAGTTAATTTTAGAAGTCTCTCCAATACCGAAGTCAAATTTCATTTCTGATTTTTTAATTGTCAACTTCATATTTTTAATTTTAATAGAAATAGTATGAGGTAGGGTTTGGATGATATCTTCTGGGTTAGTGTTGAGTAAAATGTTAATAATTCTACAGATATATGTTATTAAACCTTAATATATTTTCGTAATATAAGTTGGTAATATGTATTTATTTATTTCATTTCCACATAATTATACATAGAAATTACGTATATAAAAATATATATACATTATAGTAAACTAAAATTTACAACCTATAATATAAATTATTTTACTACTATAAATTTAAAAAACAATAGTGTCAAAAAAATATTATTTTCATATATTACAACATGCACACTACTTTTATCTAACACCACTATTAAAACTTTGAAGGAAATTAAATTCAGCAAGACCTTTTTGAGGTTATAGAATAATTATATTAACAAAAATAGTAAAAAGATTAGAAAGGTGAGTACATAAGGGAACTGTTATATTTATTTTAAAAAATACTATAAGATCAAATTGTTTAAAATAATTTTATAGTAAACAAATGGAAACAACTAAAGATAACCAAAACAAAGTAATAAAATAATAGTAGACTAGTTAACAAAACCTCTTTTATATGGTGGTAACTCTCTCTCTCTCTCTCTCTCTCTCTCTCTCTCTCTCTCTCTCTCTCTCTCTCTCTCTCTCTCTCTCTCTCTCTCTCTCTCTCTCTCTCTCTCTCTCCCACACACACATTCACACACAAAATCTAACGTAAAATCATAAAATCACACCCAACAAACTCTCAACGCCAAAAGCGCGACGTACTCGTATTTATTTACAGAAGAATAGATACAATAATATAGTTTTAACACAGGGAAATTAAAATGCCCGATTTCTACAACAACAATTACAATTTTAAAGTTCTACAGCATATTTGATTTTTTTCTGCAGTAACTATAAGGTAGTAAAGATGTTCTATACCACCTATGAGATAGTAAAATAACTTCTATAATACCTATTAGATAGTAAAGATGTTCTATGGTACCTATGAGATAGGAAAAGATGTTCTGTAGTACCTATGCCATAGTAAAATTTGTTTGTTATTACCGATGAGATAGTAAAAGCAGTTCTATAGCACTTTAGTGTAAGATGTTTTATAATATCTATGAGATAGTAAATATGAAAAGATGTTCACAGCACCTATGAGATAGTAAATTAAAGATGTTCTATAGTACCTATGAGAGATTAAAGATGTTCTTTAGCACCTATGAGATAGTAAAAGATGTCCTATAGTACCGATGAGATAGTAAAGGATGTACATAGTTTTAAGAATGTGATTTGTTTCCCTTTTCTTAAATTAACTGCAAATTACTGAACAGTTTTCTGAATAACCTTTTAATTGTTTACACCAGAAATCAGTCAAAACTTACAGAGCTTTATGACTCTGGTACAATGGTTATGAGAAAGGAGGAAGTAAATCTAATTACTATTTGGGAACGCAACACACTTACACCGATGAAGGATGATGTGGTGTTGATTGTGAACTTATACAAGAAATAAATAAACTTTACAACGACCCAAACATACAGGCGACATTCAAAGCTAGAAAACCATGACTCGTTGGATACATCTAAAGGATGTATGTGGAGAGAAGTATTAAAAAAGTATTCTATGGTCACTCAGGAGGCTTAGATAGAGATAGATGATAGAGATAGAATCAAGGAAGAGAGATGGATGATGTTGAGGAGGATTTGAGGTAAATGGGAGTGAAACGCCAGAGGCAGAGAGCTGCCGACAGACGGGGAGCGATCTGGTGGGAGGCCAAGGGCTATCTGGAACTGTACCACCACGAGCTAAGGTAAGGTAAGAAATCAATGTTACACACATGATTGGACGCCCTAACACAACAATTCAAATTAACAAATTGAGGTTAGACCAGAGATGTAAAACTCATCTAACAACCAAACCACGCTTTAATTTGGATAGTATTTCCAAATATTTGCTCGTAATATATTTGAAGACTCTTCAGACCTGAAGACGTAATAAGAATAGACATACAGTCATTTTTCTAAAAATATATTCTCAACTCCAGGCATTTTACGTCGATCTCAAGAACATATACAATTTTAACCTTTTTAAATTACATAACATTCTCTATTGCACAAACTTGTGAAATTTGTGTTTCTAAAAATCTTGAACAAATTTTGAAAGTAGGTACCTTGCGTTAAAGATAAAGAAAACATTGTGTGCCTATAAACATATGTCCAAAAATACTAAATTTCCATCTGTCTATCAGTGTTGTTGACAATGAAAACTGAAAACTATGGACAAAGATTAAATATTGAGTCTAGATATGGTGTAGGCATACACAATTTTTATGTGACTAGTATAACCAAAAACCAAAACTTTATTTTGTTCATTTTAAACAACTGTTTTCAAGTTGTAATGTCTGAAATCTTGAAAATTATCCATTTCACATTTTTTTAAATACACAGATTTTGCTCTTTTAAACGTTAATACAATAGTATTTTTATTCATATTTTAAAGTAAAAATATACTAAGTTATCGATAGATATTATAATAGTTTGTTGGAATTTGACCACAACATTCAGAAGTTTATAATACCGGTTATTCCTTATTATAATGGGATGTATTACATGTTACACTGTATGTTACTTCCTACTTTATATACTACTTTAAGGCTTGTGCTTGAATATAATAAAACACTTGATGTCCTTATACAAGAAAAGAGAAAATCCTTGTGCCGTTTAATAACAATTTTAGAATTAGAAACCAGGTACGATTAGGAATGCTAATAATGTTAGAAAACAAAACAAAAGTACAAAATAATTTAGAAAATATAGTCACGATTAAAGACTATTAAAGGGGAAGCACACGTATTACAAACTTAATTAGACTAAAGAAAAATTATCTCTAGTTCTGGCAGATTGTATTGTAGGTTGAAGGAAACAAATGCTATCATAATCACTCATGATAAGGAAAAAAATGTTTAAAGTGTCCACAAGCAGATCAATACACTTGTGAACATATCGTATTTGTTAAAGTGTAACATATCAAATAATAATAAGAAATACTTAAAAACCTCTTAGTGTTTAATTAGCAACAACTTTATTTTTCATGGATAACTCAGTTATTCATTGACCTACAGAAAAGAAAAAAAACTACTAACCTTCGTTAAAACAGCATAATATTTTGTACGTGTTTTATAAAGAGTGTTCCTGTAATGCGTGGAGATAATTCAAGGGTTAGTTATATGGGTCAAACGCTACTTTTACCAGTATCCGCCATTTTGTTTGTTTTGTTAAATTATTTACATCTCTAGAACACCTTAATCGATTGAGTTGTAATTTTGTACGTTAGTCATCAATCTTTTGACCTGGCTTAAAAAATATATAATCAACGTGTTCTAATAATCTGTTTCAAAATGGCGGTCATTAAATTAGTGATTTACATTTGAAATAGTTAAATAGCCGCCATTTCGAAACGGTTTATTGGAACAAGTTTTTTATTTTTTTCAAACTAGGTCCTTACATTGATGAGTACCGTACACAATTTCAACTCAATCTGTTAAGTCGTTCTAGGAATATAAATTATTTAGTAAAAACAAAACAAAATGGCGGATAGCTGGTAAAAGAAACGTTTCCTGACATGTTTATAGGCACTTTTTTCTTCATTTTGACTCATATAACCACCCCCTGAATTATCTCCACGCTTTACCGAAACATTCTGTATAGTTACCGATTTTCGAGATATTCAGCTAAGCTTTCAGGGCCTCATTATAGCAATCGATACCGTGGTACCTAGCTGGATCTACACCCTTTCTTTGTTTAACCTTTGGTTTTTCAATTTTCCTTTCAGGTCTCTCTTGATTAATTATTGGTTTTTTTTCCAACCGTGGCGCTATTTTTTCTAGGGGATAACTATTTTATGGTATTTTCTTCTTTTTTTGTAAGACTATGATTACTTAGATGTTTTTCACCTTTTTTATGTCGCCATTTAGATTAATATACAAAATAAAGTCTTAGTTATTTGTATAAATAGGAAATAAGTACACCAAAATAGATCCAATATCTCATTCGTTTCTATAATTATAATTTGTGATAAATTAAAAACAGACGAAGTTTTTTCAAACTTAAGTTAATAGGACAGCTTTTCTTCATTATAACATAAAAACATTAACTAATGCTTTTCAGACATATTCTGTTTTTGTCGTTGGAACAACACAAAGTAAAATTGGTTTTTTCGCTCTTTATATGAAAACACTTTTACTTTTAGCAAAGGACAAGAACCCGGGAAATAAATCTACAGTTCACGTTGCATTTCGCTTTCTTGCAGTCCCTCCCCGCCTCCCAACCACCCCCGACATTGAACGACCTTCAAAACAAATCGATACAGGGTTACTGTCCCACCCCTTTCAAAGACTTCCGCACTCGCACGCGCGCGCGCTCTCTCTACAGCTTTCACGAGAGTTGACTAACTAGAACAAATCCTCTCGTTTAAACTTTCCAGAAGAATTGTTTTCGATTGACAATTTACAAATTGTTTCTGAAAAGGATTGTTTAGTGGAATTAATGGCTGCGTCTAAATAAATTGCTTCATAATGGAGGATTTTTAAAAAAATGAAAATGAAACATTGTAAGCTACTTTCCTGCATCTACAGATATTTCACTATACAACTTATAAGTAAGGTATGAATGTAATTTTCATTACTACGTCCCCCCCCCCTTTATGGGAGTTATGTTGGTATAGATAAGTTTCCTCTTATTAAATTTTTGAGATTTAATAAATGTTTTGTATGATATATATGTACAGTGTCACAAAAACCATATTCAAATAAATGAAATTTGTTCAGTAACATTTTTTGAATTCGCCTTATATTAATTTAATCACAATTAGCCATTTTGATTTTTTTAACTCTTTGTAATTCCGGAAGTAGATAAGATATTGAGTTCAAAGTTGGTATCCGCATTTTGTATGTTACGATTTACAAGTGTACAAAAAACAAATACTTCCTTTTTATAATATTCAAATATTGGCTGTTTAAAACTGTTAACTTCAAATCTCTCCAAAACCGTTAACTTTTAACATAATTTTAAAAGGCGGTCATTTTATAAGTTTTTTTTTTTTTTTTAAAGTATTTGTGTTTGGTACACTTGTAAATCATAACATCCAAAATGCTTATACCAAACTTAAACTCAATATTTTATTAATTTTTGGACTTACAGTGAGTTAAAAAATTCAAAATGGCAAATTCCGCGAAAAATTAATATAAGGAGAATTCGAAAAAGAAGTGACTGAACACTTTTAATTTACTTCAAATAGTATTAAAAATTTATACAGAGTGTTAGAAAAGTATGGAAGTTACTCTCATTGTGAGCAAACTAATCCTCTCAGTTTCATTCAAATCCATTGCTTATCAAACTGTAAATAACGTTTCTTTCAGATTAACTCATTCACTTGATTTATGAATAGATACTAAGTTACTTCATAAAGTTATGTAGACCTACATATATCAAACAAAAACCAACATATTTTATATTTTGAGCCAAATTCCAAACCTTGATAACAAGTTTGGAAATTTCACTGTACCAGTTTCTAGGGATTTCTGCTTTTACTCCAGATCTGAACTATGGAAATTAAATATACTGTATAAGAATGATTACATAACTTTTTAAGTGGTCATTAGTAAGATGTTAAAAGTTTACTTAATATTGTAAAGTTTGTATACTAATAAGAACTTTACATACATAACATTTTTGTAAAAATTTTAAAATGTAGATTATATTTTTAGATAAATCTGTACATGTAAAATTATTTTTACACCTTATGTTTTATGCCCTAAACTTTCAATGGATATGCTAGTTTTGTTACAGGACTCGTTAAAACTATTGGATAAAAAATAATCTAAGGTATCATTTGGTTCTATTAAGTTTTGTAATTTAAAATGTGTAGGTTTAGTTTTTTACTTTTTAGAACACCCTGTACCAGATACGTAATTTCCAATACATCTTGACTTACTTTACATCACAATAAACAAATTAATAAATCATTATTTACTCAACCCTGTAAGGAGTTTTAAATATTGTGTTTACAAAATTTCGAATTTGAAAACGCCATAACTCAAAAATACCTTTTAAGTATCTTAAATCGACCTATTAGAATATGTAAAAACAATAATAGCGGTACATTAAAAAAGATGATAAAATTCACGTTCTGTCAATTTTTGAAACCTGTATATCCTGATAAACTTTTGTACCACTTTAGGTGTTAGGTGGAGTTTTAAAATGAGTGGTGGAAAATCTTTTATCTAAAGCAGTTCTTGAAGTATGAAACTGTTTCCATGCTTTTCTAACACTGTTATAAAATTATGGAAAGAAAATTTTCTTTTACCTCTTAAAAAGTGTGGAACATCCAATACAAATTGACATCTTAGGCACATAGCATCACTCTAAAAGCATTAGAACTGGTACTATTAAATTGAACTCTGAACACCAAGTGTCTCTAACTAGAGTTCTTCTTAACCTCTACAAAGCTCTGATTTGGTCTATGCTGGCTCCTTAATATAGTCACCTTACCAAACTTGGTAAATCAAAAAAAATGGAAAGTTTCAGTACCGTCTTGTGAGACTGTTGGGTGTAAGCTCATTTCTATCTTGATACTCGAATTGTAGAAATTTAGATACAATTTGTGTTGGAGCTAGTCCACATCTGAAGCAGAGTTCTCGACCTTCAGTTCCTATATAAACAAATTTATCGTGTTATTAACTCTTGCAATGGTGTCCTGAACTTCTTACAAGATGTGGAGTTCCGTGTTTTGTGCTATCCGCTTCAGATGAAACTCCCAGCAGAGGCAACTAACAATTTACAGTGTCAAAAATGTTGAATACTGGAAACGAGATTTCTTTGCATTTTCATTGGAGGACTTACAGTGGCGTTTAAACTAATCAATCATAACTTTGTACTTTCTCATATATTTGGAATAATAGAAAAGTTCCTTCTCCGTGATATCGGTATTCAAGAAGTTTTGGTTTTTAATGATGCCTGTCTGTCATCTTCGTAGTGCTCTAAAACCCAGTCTAGTCGTCCGATTATAAATAAATGTAGGCATATTTTGATCTTATCGTGAGAGATATTGTCGATAACTAAAATATTCCGATTATATTTACTCTCGGCTCTAACGATGAGAATGAAATTAAACTTAAATATTGTCTCTAAGGACAGCAATGCAACCTCTAAAGTCGCAAACACCTCATTAATGTAAATTCGGTTCTACCAATTGGTAAAGGTTAATTCTCAAACCAGTTAACCAAATTCGAGTTTTTAATTACTTGATTTCAATCAAATATTTAAACGTGGTTCAATTTTTCTTTATTCATATAATGTTGATATAGAAGAAACAGTTCTTATCTCTTATGAGATAATATAAAGAGGAAAAATTCTTGTTATTAATTATTTGGTTTAGTCGGACATTTGCCATAATTTGTGTATATGACAACTAATACATGACGTTTCGAAAGAATAAATCAACCAAGTGTAAAACTAGAGCCGAAAACAGAAAAACCACAAAATAGGCTGGAGCCATGTTGGAAACTAAAACTAAATGTATAACCTAAGGAAACAATTCAAGCCTAAAACTAGGCTTGAACAGTCAAAACTAAGACTAAATACAAACGTCATCAGATGAAAGTATAACACACAGGCCTACACTACACTAAGGACGTCAAGCAACTAATTGTTAAAGGGATGGAACCAAGGGAAAGTTGTTCTAACTGTTTATCGGGATAAACAGCCTTTTGTCCCCTTTTTAAAGAGTTTAATTTTCAATCAAGTTATGATTCCCATTTGTTGATGAAACTGCATAATTTCAGCCTTATTTAAAGTAGAAGAATTTTTATCTTCCATTTTTAAATCAGTTTATATTTTAACGAACACCATAATGGCCTTATTTCTAAACTGGTTTGGTTGATAGAATTTCCCGATAACTATATACATGAGGCTTCGATTGGTTATCGTTTATATAAGTTTTTCTCTGTGTATTATTTTTGCCTCTTCAAAATTGAAATTGTGATTTTCGGCTAAATATGTTCCGCTATTTTCGTTTATCTGTTAGGCCTAATCACTTGTTCTTTTTATGTTCACTAATTCTTATATTTAGAGTTATTTTTATCTCGCCAATATATTGCCCGTCACATTCACAATGAATACTGTAAATTCAGTTTTTATTAACCTGAGTGACATTTTTAGGATAAGATGTGGCCTAAAAATGTTTCGATTATTAATATCTGTAAGTATTTTATATTTCCTACAAACACGCCTAACGTTTTCGGATATTCCAGAAAAATAAGGGAACGTCATGTACGATACGCGTTTATCATTGTCTTTAGACTCTTTATTTTCATTAGAAATATTTTTGTTACATTTTTAAGTAATTATGGTTTGAATGAATCCATTGGTAACTAAGTCATTCCCAATATGATTTACCTCTCGATTTAGACTATCTTTATCAGAAAATATTGATAGCTCTATCAAGTAAGGAATGAACGATTTCTTCCTTGACTGTATTAGAATGGTTAGAAAAATAATTTCTAACCGACCGATGTGTAAACCAAACATCTGTTGTGTTCCTCTTTTTTTCCTATACCTCTTTTTTCATATAAAGGTAGTATATTTTTAAGATGGCGACTCAATATTGTTTTAAGTTTTGTAAACGAATGTCTAGGAAAACTAGTTGTAATGATTTTTCACAGTTTATTTTAATTATGTTTTGTATTTTATTCATATTCATATCATAGTTTATTATTTATATTCTTGTTTCGTTGTTAAGTTTGTCTTTTATATCTTGATACTGTTTTCCTAGTTGTAAATGTAAACATATATTTATTATATAAAGTATTGTTACAGTGTTTGTAGGTTATTAATTACTATACAAACTATTGTAGTAGTGTAAATTTATATTTTGTTGTTGTTGAGTATAGGCCAAATGATCGATTAGTTGACATAAATTAACCTCATTTGTTAACTTTTTTAAGAAGAATTTAAAGCCATAAATTTATATCTATGATTGAACTTCTACTCATTGTTTTATTGTTTTATGCGTGAGTTCATACAGTATATTTCACGACACACAATCGAGCTACATGATAGGCACAAGTTATTTATGCACCCTAAGTTATACAATTTGTTATTTCCATGTGTGGGTTGTTTTCCACTGCCACTGTAAACGTAAAACATGATGGAGGATAAAACATCTTTCATTTGTCAAATCGCTTAAAAATCGCATTATACCTTAAAACTAAAAGCTATCTCTGAATTTATGTAAAAAATGTCGAATAATTTCAACATGAAAGGAAAAATGATTGCTACACGTGTTTTCAATTTGGAAATACTAAAGAAAGGCTTGTGTGTGGGGTAGGCTACACATTTTGAAATGTAAATTTGAATTAGAGCTTTCATGTGACTGAAAGGTAAATACATATTTCCACTGTGTTACGATGCATATACGCCACGAATAAATAACAGGTAAAAATATATTTTTTGTAATGTTCAGGATTTTCAGAAAGGACGAAGTTATATACTGCAATGTATGGTACAAACTTTTACGGTATAAAATTTTGCTCTTAATAAAAAATAACAATATTGTTTTCTATATATGAATACACTATTGACTTTTTATCTCAAATATATATTTGATCAAACATTAGCTCTTCAAAAAATCCCAAAAAGGGAACTAAATGATCTAAAAGGGAAATGGGCTTTCAAATTCAAAATTATTGTTTCTTTCTGCGTAATATATGGAAAGACAAATACATAAGTCATGAAGAAATTATATTTCTGAAAGGAAATTAAATGTGGCCTACAAACGATGTTTACAGATAACATTATTCTTGAAGTCTAATTGTTCAGAGATGGAATTTCGATACGACCCTTTTCGGGAAATGAGCGATCCTGATAATTATTGTAGAAGATTTATAGCTTAACCTCTCAGTCTATTAGTATAGTTTTCAGTGGTATAAACTATTTTAATTTAAATGAAATATATAGAAGGCCATCTTGATTACCGTGGAGGTGGGGGGGGGGGAGAGATTTCTTGATAGTCATTCCTTGCAATCCAATTTTTCATAACCTTTTCCACAATCCAGATAGACGATGTCAGAAACAAGGCTGGGATAAATATCTAATGACTGCAAATGCTGTTTGTCGGAGACCAGAGGTAGTCAGATGTGTTCGTGTCAACTTAAATCAAGTGGATAGATATCAAACGACTGCACATGCTGGTTGTCAAAACCAGGTGTCTGGTTTTCAGACAGATGATATAGGTCTGGTGACATATATCATAAGGAATACATATCGGACGACTGTGGATGCAGTTTGTAGAAGATTGGACAATTAATTATACACCGTAAGCATGTCTGCCGAAATAAAACATAAGGAATAAAATCCGACGAATGCGGATATCATTTGTTCGAGTCTAAAAAGTTCATGTTGAGACAACGTCTGATTTAGGAATGCTGTCACATACCGTGGGGGATAAAATGTGTTTCGTCGAAAAAGTCTATAATGAAAGGAAGGAAACCAGGAGATGAGGTAGATCTGCATTTAGTCCTTTTGTAATTATGAGTAAACCATTTAAAATAAACATGAAAACTTAAATTTTTTTATGTATGTAACATAATTGCAATGTTAAGTTTATCCATTTAAAAGGAAGAATTCAAAATTTCAAAAACGAGTATGGAAAGAGTAACCATGACATTTTAAACCTGAGAGGAGGAAATGGTGTGTCTCTCTTAGTTGCCTTTTGAAATAATCGTATATTATGTCGCATGCTATTGATAATGAAGCAATACATACCAGTAATGCAAGCACCTATAACCAGGTTGGTCAATTTCCTACAAGATCTTGAAACTAGGCTATAGATGTCCCAGGAAATTGAGGAATCCATATTAAGGAAGAATATACAAAAAGAGTAAGAAAAACACAAAATTACTAATATATATAATACAGTTTTTAGAGTGGATCATGCGTCATTATACAATATATTACTAGGTCGTTTTTAGGTAAATAATTTACATATTACCCATTTTATCTTCCACTTGTTTTAATTTTTATTTAAATGGTAACATTGAAAAACTGTTTTTAATAAAGATAATAATTAATTAATAGACCATTTAAACGGCCCATTAATAATGTACATAATAAAGTTAGATACTGTTTGGTGATACTAAGATGGCGGCCAAATAAAATTAGTTAGTTGCTGAATTATAATGTTAACCTAAAAAAGGATGAGATTGGTCTTAATTGTAGCAAAATATCTTGCCATTCTGAAGAGACAATAAAACTGCAGTTTGTTGAATGCATCCCATCTAATGGGATATTCTCAAACATTATTCCATTGTTTGCTTTTACAACGGCTTCAGGACGAGCACAAGGAAGAGCAGACTTTACTATCGATAAGTCTAATCAAATCTCAGGTCGTATCTGTTATGGTTATTGTTCAGAGGAGACTTTGCAGGCTTCCCTCTTTCCCCTTCTCTTCCGTTTCTCCAGGGTCTAAACTCTGAAGAGCACTCTGCTGTAAGATCGATTCACACACTATTAAATAGAAACTCAACACGTCTCTGTTATTTTTCAACGCTGTCAAAAATGTTCCTAAAATAAAAACAAATATAAAGCTGTAAGTTCTTAGGTGAAAATTATCGGTTATTTTCAAGTGATGCGTAATCTGTTTTAACTGGATTATTGGGAATTTGTTTATATGTTTGATACGCAATTACGAATAGAAAGTTTACCAATTGCCATGAAATTTAGCAATAAAGGTCTTTGCAACTAAGACAAACAAGTAAGTTCAAAGTTGTTTCATTTTATTATCCATTTGAAATTGGCCATCATTTAAAACTGTTCTAAGGTATGAACTGGGATTTTGAAGGTATTAGAATAATAGTAAGAAGGGATATACCAGCAGTCGTACAAAACTTCCTTAAAGATAATAAAACACAATTTTTTTTATATTTTGTAATATCTACTTTTTATTAGTCTAGCCGACCAATGGTTTCGCCTGCTAAGGTGTTGACGAGGCTGTATTACAAACATTGAAAGTAATACAGCCTCGTCAATACCTTAGCAGGCGAAACCATTGGTCGGCTAGACTAATAAAAAGTGGATATTACAAAATATAAAAAAAATTGTGTTTTATTATCTTTAAACATGGAATTCCACCAAGAACCATCGGTCTCAACAGTAATGAAAATTAAAAAAAAAAAAACTTGCTTAAAAAAGGGCACCCCGAGTCCCATTTAACCGAATGTTAACTTTATGTCACATATCTCTGGAACCAGACTACATAGAGACCTAATTTTTTTAATATTTTAAATATTGGTTTATTGTCTAGTTCCGCAGAGATAATCGTACATTTTTATTAAAAAAATCATATTTTTTCCGAATTTTAGAAATTGTATGTTTTAAAAACTAAAAATATCAAGGTTTTTATTTTTTATTTTTTTTATTGTAAAGGGATTGTCATGAAACTCTCTAAGGAACTAGATATATGCACTGTTAAGATACCATAAAAAGTTTAAAGCTCTAAGTCTAACGGTTTCTGAGATATGCGACATCAAACTTTAAAAAATAAAAATTACGGGAAATCCCAAAAAACTAAAATAAAGTACTAAAATAAGAAGTAAATTTACCTTTAATGTAAGCCAGCACCATATGATGGGTTGTCTGCGTCCTCTGACTCCTGGTATAGGTCCTCAAGCCTTCGTTTTGTCAAAGTCCTGTTCTGCCGGATTTTTTTTTCCAGTTCTGTCGTCGCTTTTTCCGCTCTACGAACGCGATCGAAATCCAGACGTTTCATCGCCAACAGCATATTCTGTCCTACTTTCAATCCTAAATTCTCAAGAACTCTGCACTTACTTGAGTAGCCTTCATTGAATGACAAAACTGATTCAAATGTACCAAATTTTAATGTTGAAAGAGTGACAAAAGACCTTTTGGGAATGCGAGTCCAAATAACATTATTGAGCGACTCGTTGGGGTTCTGTGATTTGCCTTTGAGGCATTTCCCAAGCAACTGAGGGTCAGCAAGGCTCCTGAATGTAGGTTTTATCTTCAGCATTACTACTTCTGGTAAATGGAAGTGTTTGTTATGACCATAGGTGGTATAGTCTAAAGCCGATTTGTTATACTTGCACCACGTTGTCTCATCAGTAGGGCATAGTTGGTGTGTAGGATTCTGGTTGACTGCACATGAAAGTAAGTAGCCCAGACCGATTTGGTCATGTGAGCTAAACTATGGGTATTCCTACGTATAGCTAAACCGTAGAATGTTTGGAGCTTTTGGATAGCTGCGTTTGTCAAGCGGTTCTTACCACATAACGGCTTTCCATCACTAAGCTTTTCTTTTTTGGAATTCTGCTTTAGAGTGCGTAGGCGTGTACCCATGCGCTTTTGCACATGGCCTACGCACTCTAATTTAGTTATGTTTACATTTTCTCCATATGGCTTCAAGTCAAAAACAGATTTAAAGGCGCCAGAGTCTCCATCGCCGAGATATTCTGTATAGCGAACATTGTAACGGGGAACCGATTTTTGAAATATTGTCTTTGCACCATCCACTTCCATGCCCCCGCTGGTCCCCATGTAGTTTGATTTACAGGTATCAAGATGTATATTATTCACCTTTTCTGGGCATAAACAGAAAAATTCTTGCTCATAGCATAAATGTCCAGTACTTTACCGGTGTCGACAGAAGTGACTGAGACTATTCCGTTGAGGAACACGTGGCCCCTTTCGTGTTACACATATAGCTACACATACGTCTCTTTCTTGAGGATTGTCATTTTCATGCACTGCTTCCTCAACTGCAACCTTCATAGAATGTACACACACACTTTCACAAGCCTTTGCTAAAACATTTTCATGACGTGAATATGCCGTTGGTGGATTAGGGAGGTTCATCACTCCGCAGAGGGTCTGAGCCGCAGTGTAGCCCTTGCCTATAATTCTCATCCCATATACTAGCCTAACATTTAAATCATAAATAGTAATCATGGAGTCATTTTCAATATTATTTTCAATTTTAGAGCAGTTAACAGCTGAATTTTCAGCAGCACAGTTAGTGCAAGTAACTTTCAACTCCGTAACTTGGCCTACTACAGATTTTCTGCTGAGTTTCAAACTGCTGTGGCAAAATTTGCAAACAGCAATTTTACCTAATAAATTATCTATACAAGACACATCTATTATATCATACTGTAAGGACTCATCTTTCTGTTCATAATAAGGAAAATTACCTTCCAGTTTTGTCTTTGAATTTGAAGACTTAGGACTAGGGGTTATAATTGGTTGATTGTTAGGCCTAGATAATGTTGTGCTCTACCTAATCTTATAAGATTTATATCTATTTCCTACTTTCTTTCTATTTCCCATTTCAAACTACACAAAACACTTCTACACAAACGCACTACACAAATAGGGACCACCACTTTTACTCACTAAACCTTCAAGTGCAAAAAAACAATTCACATAACCTGAAACTGACATTAGAACACAAACTATGTATTGTAAACATCAGAAACAACATATTGTGGCTATGGCACAGCTGCCAACATAACAACACACCAAGAAAATTAAAAACTTGTAACTCGTGTACTATATAAACAGTACAAGCGCCACAGCCACACATGCTCCCAAAAATCGTCTGAATTAAGGTTGCAGATGTTACATAATTATTTTTTTCAGTAACTTTCTACTTGTTTCGTATTATGTGTTATATATAATTGGAAAGAGGAAATTCCAGAGAACAATAATCTGCAAAAACGTCAAAAACGCAAAAAAAAATTTGGCCGATTTAGGGTGCCCAATAAAAACCTGTAGTTTGATCAGTTTTTCAAAACATTCGCACGTGACATTCTAATCTGAATAATAAAAAAGTCAAGTGTGTGCTAAAACCACACAACTTAGGGTCCATATGGATATAAGGACAGTTATTTTTCATAAAGTCGAAGTCTTTTAAGCGGCAGTTTAAATTTTACAGACAGACATGCTGTAAGACTATAAGCGTAGGGTTGGTTTTACCTAGGGTCCTTAACGGAAAAACCAATGAAAATGCAATCCATTTTTACATGCTTTTCTTTAACTCAATGCCGTGCATGATTGTCATCAAATCTTGCAGCTTAATTTAACCCACTTCCCGTCGTCATTGAAAGATAAAATTTTGCTAACCAGGTGACAATACAATATTCAATACAATACAATGGTTTTGAAAACCAGGTGACAATACAATATTCCGTTATTAATTTTACATATCTCGATATATTTGTTGTTATACAATTTATTTGCTATACTTCGAAATACTTCATTAATATATTTAAATATATTTCGATAAATTTTAATATATCAACTTACTTATAAATATATATTATATCCTTTACTTACTTTTTTTTTTATTGAACGCTATTGAATCGAGTGTCTCACATTTCACAAAAACTGCTTCTAAAATTTAACGCTACTCATTTCTCATTATGTGTTTAAATTAAGTAGTATTCGTCGTACAAAAACGTAAAATATATTATTTCAAACTGCAATTTAATTTCAAATACAAATAATACTTTTCAGAGGTGTTCAGATTAGAGGGGGGGAGCATGATAACTGAGATTTAAAAATATATATTCCTAAATAGAATAACTTATAGTTTTATTTGATATCCCGCACATAATATATATATATATATATCTTAACTACCCCATTGTCATTTTTTTACCGTTATATTTTTCCTATAATATGTGAAACATCACAATGAATATAAATGCAAAGTTTGTAATATATAGGATTTAACGTCTTCTCTGCGTAGACGGGTTGCGAGTTACAGGCAGTCAGTTGGTCAGACGCACGTAAAATTATTAACGACATTGGTTTCACTCACAGATCTAAAAATTTAAATAACTTTCTAAAGCACTATTTTTTTATGTTTTAATTTATACAAAGAGTTTCATAAGGGGTTAGAAAAACATCAAATAATTTAATATAAATAGTTTGTCTCTCCTAGTTCCTCGTAACGTTATTTAACTTTCATGTCAGATTAAATTAGACTAAAATATAAACAGTAGTCGGACTGTTTACGTTTCCAATGGTTTCAACCACCATTTGAGATTCACATGTATTGGAGGGAAAGATTAATGTTTTCAGTTAAGACAATTAGCTTAGATGGGTATTGAATAGTAGTTGCTCACTTTGAAGTCAATCACAATGCAAAGGCAAAGCACCATAAACCATAGTCCGATAGTTTTCTGTACTCTTGTTACGGTTTTTAACACTGCACTAGTGTTCTTTCTCTTCAGTTCTAAGCTATTAAAACAGCTGATCCTGCTTTTAGTCATCGTTTCCCATAGCAACGTAAAAACAAATACTAACTGTTGAGTTAAAGTTTATTATGGAATCTATTATTTATAATGATGTTTTTTTTTTAATAGAGATATTATTTTTAATAATATTATGGAATTGGCTGATGAATTATTTAAAAAGGCAGTAGATAAAACTGACAATTTACTTCCAGGGAAATATCGTGGTAGATATAAATATGAATATAATAAGTTTGGTGAGTGGTGTAAGATACAAAATATCACATTAAACTAATTAAGTGATGAAGTGGTGTTAAAATATCTATCAGAGAAGTCTAAACAAATTTAACTGCCTACTTTGTGGAGTAGTATTAATTTTACAGTATGATGAAAAGTATCGTTCATAACTCGTCCCAAAATTGTCTTTCCGGTTTACGACTAAATTATTTCCATGTTCGGCTTCGCCTCACACGAACTTTTGTCATGCACTGGGAAAAGGCCACTTTCGGTACTAGTGATGAAATATACTATTTAATAATTTATTCGTATACAAGCAAGAGTATTACTGTATAAATTTTAATTATTTAGTTAGACTAAGGACCATATCACAACTACCATTCCCTTTCATATATTATGATTCTACAATGTAAAAAGACTGTATTGGCTACTCCATTTGTAAAACTAAATCCTAATATTTAAATCGACATTATTTTTTTGTGTTTTGCCAATTACCCGTAATTTTCTTTCGCTAGCGTTCTGGTAAATTGACTTAGAATTTTATATTTCACAAAAACGTTATCAAAATCGGTAAAGAAAAAGTACTCGATGACAGTTTCGATGACTTTTTTGTTGTTTTATATTACTAACTCTAAAATCGGAATTTTTGAAGGTTAATCATGACGTTTTATGTGGTATATCTGAGAAAAATCTTTTCTCCAATTTAAATTTAAATTTCAAGTGTTTTTAATACTTTTAATTTTGTAACGGATTTTAGTTAAAATTTAAGTGCCCATCAAAATTGGTCTACACCAAATTTCATCAGAATCAGTGGATGTTTTATGTCTTGTTTGAATGTGAAAAACCGCTCATCACGCCTTATAAAAAAAGAAGAGGAAAACATGTATAAACCCTCCTAGTCCTCGAATACATTAATAGCGATAAAGCCGAAGAAAGAGTTGGTGAAGAGAGATCGGATAGGATGGATGAAAAAAGGCATCTAAGCCAAGACGATATGAAAAATTTGTAGATCCAACTAGGATCATAGGCATTACGGTAATCAGTTACTGAAATGAGCCCCTTCTATGGAGAGGTTGAATAAATATATTTTGTAGGCCTTATTCATTCATATTGTCCACTACGTGGAACACAAAGACAAGTTTCTCTTATAGAATACACAAATGAAACTAATCTTTGAACCATGTACAAACTGTACTTCAAGATAAAATAAACGATAAATAAACACTGCAGAAACTTTATGAAACACCCAAATACCAACAGAAATCAAAGCTTATGTATGACCCCCCCCCCCCCCATGATTTAGCATTATAACGAAGACGTTGAATAATCATTTACTCTTTTGTCAATTTTTTCTGGATCATGATTTTATTTTATTTTCATCCTCACCGATTTGTACCATTAATCTTCGTATTTCATCGAAATAGTCAAAGCCCAACTTTGAGAAATTATGCTTTTTAAAACAGCCTTTTGGGGGTTTTTAGTCGATAACTTCGGAAACAGTATTTTTTGAGGAGACGACAATAATTTTTCTTTGAGTCCTTAGTAATAATTATTTTAGCAGTTTTAGAGCCAATTTTGATGAAATTATAATTTCGTATTTTGATCTTAAAACAGCAACACCAAAATTTCTGAGATGTGTAAAAATTTATTGAAGAAAATACCAAACTAAAAAAACAGATATCATTTCAAAAAACAATATTTTTTTATCTCAGGTGTTTGGAGGAAATTTTGCCATAAAAAAACTCAAAAAGATTTGGTTTTTTCTCGTCACAAAACATTCCCCACACTACCTTATGTGAGAGAGTGCTATTCTTAACTATATCCTAATAAGTTTTTTTTTAAGTGGTATATATTTTAGTTGAAAACATTTATGCCCAATTATTTCAAACGTTCACCAATAAAACCCCGACATAAATCTCCCTTACATGATTATATTTTTGTGACCACTTGTATCTGTAATTGAAAATATCTCATTTCATAAAATATTCGGATAACTGTAGACTGTAGTTATATGTACATTAAGGAATAAACTAGTAAAGTCGACACTAAATCCGTTGCTATGGCAACGTGAATGTTTACACAGCTGAAATAAACATGTCGTTACTGAAATCGTTTCCCAGCAAGGCTCCATTGAAATAACATCTTGTGGGAAGCAAGGTCACTCTAACAAACTGTGATGAAATGTTTCCAAGTTAAAATTACATGTTTAACCACTTTCATGAACAGTTCATTAAGTTTGTAAATAAAAATTAATACTGGATCATCATCAAATGAATACAAGTTTCTTAGTTATGTTAATTGTAAGAGAAAAATTAATTACAACATAGTATAAAAACCCTAAAGAACCAAATGATTCATTTTCAGTATTAAGTAATAAGTTTAGATTAACTTTCAGACAGCTGGAGTAACATATTGAACTCTTGCCGTCTTTTGTGAGAGTTTTGTCATCTAAAAGGGTGAAAAATATAACAAATTTAATATGATTCAACAGAATAATATATAATATAATGATCATCTTCCGTTGATCTAATTGATTTTACAGTGAATCAGCTGTAAATAAAGTAACTAGTCTTTATATGGTCTAAACTTTCAAAAAACAATAATAATTTAAAACTTTTGACTCTAGTGTAAAATAAAAAATCTACTTTCGTCACAATTTCAACACGTTATGGTTTCTTGGGGTCAAAACTAAATAATTTGATACCAGGATTGAGGTAGCCCATGATAAGGTTAATTAGAGAAAATGTGTTCAACCGTTCCTTACGAGGTCTTTATTCCCTTCAGACCACTCTAGGTAACCAGATCTTAATGAGTTAAATATAATAAAATAATTAGGAGGACTTATTTTCTATATAAAAAGTAACTGCAGACAACCCCGAATGTAATACAGATGGTCTTAGGTCCATAGCCTATTTCGACGCACCTCTCAATATGAAAGTGTATATAATATATTTCTGCAGTGTGACACATTATGAAGCCTTCACTTGAATCTCGATAACGCCAAACTCGAAATATATCATAATAATTTTTCTAATCTAATTAAATAAACTAAATACACTCGGGGTCTTGATATCAGTCCACTCACTGTTCCGGGACACCACACTATACTGGAATATAGATAAAAGACTTTGTCCTCATCAGCTGGGAAAGAACATTACACACGAAACATTGTTAATCACAACTCGACAGAGAGGATTATTTTACTCTAGTCCATTTCAATTAATATCTTAAAGAGTTAAAATTAGACTGATTAGAAATAAAAATATGTATGTGTTTTTCGACTGTTAGGTTAATATTTGGAAATTTTCTAAACCAATGTTCATAACATTTCTATAAATTCTTAGGCTTAAGAGTGTAGCAGACATGGAAAAAAAGCTTACAATTACTTCACTGAGGCATATTTTCCATAATTCTGTGAAAACACAGAACAGATTTTCATAAAATTATAAATGCTATTACAGCAAATACTGTGTAAATCAAGAACAAATCTACTCTATCAATAAAATATCCCTAACCTCTACATATGATTTTCATGGCTTTTGCTTTAAATAAAACTAATAATTTTATATAGGCATTAGTCTTTAAATAATCATTACTATGTAGCTAAAGTAGTGCTTTAAAATTTTCTTTGTTTATATTGATCCAGTGATATGGTTTTCATAAAGTTAACTGCCATTGTGGTAAATTTTAGACTTAGCAATGTAGCCAAACATACCTACAAACCTAAAATATGTAATTAACCTTAATAATCACTTTACTTTTACATTAGTGCCGTTCGACGAATCTCCAAAAAATAAATAATATATATATATATATATATATATATATATATGGCCACCTAACTTACACTGTGAAGCCCACGTGAGCTGCAAAAGAATGATGCAGTCCAAAATAAGCATACACAGGTTTCTTCATAAATGACCTTATCGTAGATTTATTCATTGAATCACTTTAGCTGTAAAATTGTAGGACAGCGCTGAGAACAAGATCGATTCCAACAACGAACTGTGCAGAGAAGTCAAAAACATCCGATTTACTTAGAAAACGCTTATACTTAATCAGAAATATTGAAAAACATTCCCAAAATATACAAACAATAAATAATTAGGTGTTATGTAATTAAAGCCTGTGTATATAACTTGAAGATGTTAGAAATGTTACTGTTTCAGCCAGTTTAAAATAAAACTCCCTCAAATAAATGAAGTTTCTACTACTGGCACAGCTAAAGCGGATTCACTGTACAAAAGCTATTTACGTAAACAAATATTGACTCCGGGTAACGCTGTGTATACCTACCTCGTATCTATGGTTCGTAAAACATTGTACATTTTTAGGTTGTTCAAATTTTAATATCTGTTTAGGCTATGTGGATATTATTGTATATATTTTACAAATATTTCGCTTTAGTGATAGAAATTGTATTTAGTTTTTACCAAATTTAGTCGGAACATTCGATTTTAAAATGGCTTACAAAAGTTGATTTATCAGAGAAATTGCTATTTGGCAGTTTTAACACTTTTTTTATTGACGAAATTTGTTATCCGGTTTTTAACAAATTCAATTGAAACATTTCATTCTAAATTAAATTTTAATAATATGGCTTACTGCGTACGAAATATATGCAGGAAATGGCAAATACTTCTACAACAATTACTTTTACCGATTTATCCGTTGGCAGATTTTATTATTTTTAGCTAAACTTATACAAATATTGACAATTACAACGGCTCAGAGAAGCTCTCTGTAGAAACACAAAAACAAAAAAAAACGATAAATGCTTTTTATAGTAACGTAAGCTATGTATACAAAATAGTGTATTTGTTTATTATCATTATTTATTTAACACATATTAACGGTTCACAAACACTACACACCCGTCCAGAAAACCAAATACTTAAACCTATAATATCTGTTGGGGAAAAAATGTCTGTCAAAAAAAGAAAAATTTTTTTAATGTATATATTTAAATAATATATACTAAATTTGTTTTAGTCATAAATAAGCAAAAATCGGATGTCATACATTTTATGGAACTTATTCGAAATAAAAGGTTTAAGCTTGTGCTAAAACCACATTATTTAGGCTTCGTAGGTATGTAGAAACAATTATTTTTCTAAAGTCGCAGTTTTTAGCAGCCAAGAGCCAAAATATTAATTATTTTTCAAATAAACATACATATTTGTAACCACAATAAATTGTATATAATATAAATAATTTTATAATAAATTGTATAAAATATAATATTTTAAAAACATTCATCTAGATCGTTTTCCCCCTTAACTGCCTCTGGGTCATTTATTTGTTACTGTTATAGTTTTCCTATTTGTGGGAAAAACAAGGAATATAAACACAAAGTTTGAAATATATAAGATTTGTTTGTCTCTGTGGATTGGTTGCGACAAACATATTGACAGACACGAGCTTGAGTATCCTTGGTTTTCCTTATAAATCCTAAATCTAATAACTTGCATTTTATTTGTAACTTTACACACAGTTTTTGTCACTAATGATTTCCATGGCTTTTGCTTTTAAATAAAACTAAAATATTTCAATATATTTTGAAGGAAATTGGTAGAGTAGATTTCGAGAAATTTGTAATTTTATAACAACTCTGTGGTCGATTATTTTATATTTACTACTAACTCACAAACGGGCATTTTGTTACACATTTTATTTTTTTGAACATTTATGTTGCACAGATGGCGACATGTACGTATTGTACGGGTCATTGACCATACGGGTCAATGAACTTTAAGGCTTCATTGAGCAAACGTTGCTCGAAATGGGTACAGTCGAGTTTGATTAAATCGGAATTTTGCCTTAATACCCTGAACTTTGAATTATCAATATTAAAAAAATCGAGATAGTATCCCAAATATCTTCACATACCAAATCTACTTTTATCGACTTATGTGACTTCAAAACAAATATATCAGTGAAAAATATATCGATTTTTTTTATCCATACCAGTTGAGATGAGTCTATAGTATCGACTTTTCTATCCACACACACACACACACACACACACATATATTATATATTTAATATTATTTATATATTATTTATATATATATATATATATATATATATATATATATATATATATATATATATATAATAACACACTGACAACCATTTTGAGTTCTACAACATTTTTAATTCTTGAGATATTAAAGCAACTGTGATTTTTATGAATGTTCAAAAACTACAACTTGCAGTTACTGTCTCATATCGGATAACAACTGTCGTATCTATTTTTTTTTTTTATTAAAAAAACCCTGACCTTTAAATTTTTAAAATTATTTAACCTTGTAAAAAAAGTATTTACCCACAATAAAATAGCATATATTCTTTTACAAAAGAAAAATAATTTTCAAAATTTTCATAGGAGGAATAACTTTTAGATAATGGACGATTCATAATTAATTTTCACATTTCCTACGTTTGGCACAGCCATGTAGCCTACTGTGTCACTGTTCTACTTAGTTATAAGCTAGTATAACACCGTTATGCAAAGTACCCTGGATATGTTTCGTGGTAACAAATGTATTAAAGAAAACTGCTTAAAAATAAAATACGTTTAACACAAATACAATTCTACGGCTTTGGTGATATAGAAGGTGAGGGGGGGAGTGTAGACAAAACTAAATGACTAATCTAATTTCCGAATTATACCCATTCTAGTTTTTCGTCGTATTTTTTAACATAATCCAGTTATTACGGATATATCATTATAGTGTTAAAACTGCAGAGTATTGGAACATATAAGGCCTAAAATAAAAACATTCAGAAAATTTCGAAACGTCCGCTACCGGTACTTTAAAGTTAGTAAAACTAATTTTCTTTTCATTTTTTATTTATTAATTTTGTATTTATTTTTTCAATAAAGATATGTCCAAGCAATTTTAAAAGGCTATATTAGTGACAAATTAAAAGTAATAAATTATCAATAAAAAAATCAGAGAATAGCGTATGAAAAAGTTTCAGGTAGACTGAAAAACTTTTTAGAAAGTATACGGTAAGTTTGGCTATCGCCAAAAATGCGGATTTGCTTTTTTTAACAGATCTTGTCGTTTAATAACCTCGATAAAATGAAACAAATGTTTTTCAAAAGTCCGTCCGTCTATCATCGTT
Source organism: Aphrophora alni (assembly GCA_963513935.1). Classification (NCBI taxonomy): domain Eukaryota; kingdom Metazoa; phylum Arthropoda; class Insecta; order Hemiptera; family Aphrophoridae; genus Aphrophora; species Aphrophora alni. The sequence continues at coordinate 81,304,291 of OY740772.1, forward strand.
TTCGTTGCCATTGTCATTCTTTGGCGTCTGTTCGCAAGCACGATAGCAGCCACAAAAATAATGACAGGATCAAGAAATATGGGATTAGGAAATATAATATTGAATAGTACACTATTGAACTGAAAATGTGAATATTTTCAGAGTTTTTTGTTCATGTGTGATATTTTTCTTGTGTGATATTGAACTTATAACACATCGAATTAGATACAAATTTGCGTATTTAAACTTTTCATATAATGGTACCAACACTTTATCTCTACGATTACAAATATCGTAGTTATGGTCAAATAAAGAAATTTCGAACGTTGACGTCCGAAAAAAATATGCATAGAGCAAGAGGTGCCTTCACACAACTATAAATTCAAGGCTCACTATTATCAAGGTACTGACAAAAGCGAAGCGAGTGGACACCTTTTAATATATACACATCTAGGAGGCCCATTACGGACTAGGAGAAGTCAAGAAAATAGTTATGTACACAATTATGAGGTTCAGAAAATCTGTGAAACAACAAGTATTAACTCACCCTACTGGATATGACCCCTTGATCTACCAATACAATTAAATATTTCCTACAAGTTTCAATAAACACAATTAGACTCCATCATTTAAAGAATCTGCTCCACTCTTTAGTGAGAATGGGCGTTGATAGATTTACATCTTTCATGTAGTCTTGGGTTAAATCCCTGTCTTTCATCTTTCCCATTAGATCTCTTTTTTTTCTTTCCGACCCTGTCACTATTAGATTATTCGAGGACTATGGGTTTTTATATCATACTTTTTTTATAAAGTGGTGATAATTGAGAAGATTTTCTCCTTTCAACACAAGGGGGGGGAGAAGGAAAATTTATCCCCTAAATTTTGCAGTCATGTGAAAAAATTTTGTGGTTCTATAATAAAAAATATCCTGACCAAATTTTATCAAAATGTATCCATTTGTGTGAACTACAGATAATTTTGAGTTCAGGGGTATCGATATTTTCAAGCTCAACCATTTGTTCTGCTTCAACACAAAACTTTCTATGCACCGAATAAAAATCACTTTAAATAAAATACTGACTAAAAACAAAATCAAATTGGCCGGTAGTAATCACTCAACCATTTTTAAATTGATGGACAATTTCCTTTGTTAATAATGACCATTATCTGTTTTTTTTTCCTTTTCCTATAAACAGAAGCCTAGTTAAGAAGTAACGGACACAGATGAATAGACAGGGCGGGACAGACCTTCTCGTAATGAAGATGAATGTGACAATTTGATACGAAAAAACAATGAAACACTTCTCTACCGCGAGATTATTTAGAGTATAACTCGGTCATTATTAGTGACAGGTTGAAAGTAAACTGTGGAGGACAGGGATGTGCACTTAACGGGTCAAGTCTGTGACTTGAGAGGTCGTGGATAGATTACGTGCATGTCGCTGGCCCGGCCATGTCGGAATTTGTAAAAACTAATTATGCCAAGATTTAGTACCTATTTCGTACTATTTAGTACCTCCAATCAAAAAATTAGTACCTCCTCCCTAACCGAGTAATTAAATTTTTTAAGGTGCCGGGCCAGCGACATGGCTCCCCGGCCATGATCGAATTTGAACTCAAAAATCACACCAAGATTTAGTACCTATTTCGTACTAATTTGTACTTCCAATAAAAAAATTTGTACCTCAAAGGTAACCGAGATACAGCCCGTTAAAGGTAAAGGTCAATGACCTCTCTGCCCGGCCATGTCGGAATTTGTAAAAACTAATTATGCCAAGATTTAGTACCTATTTCGTACTATTTAGTACCTCCAATCAAAAAATTAGTACCTCTTCCCTAACCGAGTAATCAAATTTTTTAAGGTGCCGGGCCAGCGACATGGCTCCCCGGCCATGATCGAATTTGAACTCAAAAATTACACCAAGATTTAGTACCTATTTCGTACTATTTTTTACTTCCAATAAAAAAATTTGTACCTCAAAAGGTAACCGAGATACAGCCCGTTAAAGGTAAAGGTCAATGACCTCTCTGCCCGGCCATGTCGGAATTTGTAAAAACTAATTATGCCAAGATTTAGTACCTATTTCGTACTATTTAGTACCTCCAATCAAAAAATTAGTACCTCTTCCCTAACCGAGTAATCAAATTTTTTAAGGTGCCGGGCCAGCGACATGGCTCCCCGGCCATGATCGAATTTGAACTCAAAAATTACACCAAGATTTAGTACCTATTTCGTACTATTTTTTACTTCCAATAAAAAAATTTGTACCTCAAAAGGTAACCGAGATACAGCCCGTTAAAGGTAAAGGTCAATGACCTCTCTGCCCGGCCATGTCGGAATTTGTAAAAACTAATTATGCCAAGATTTAGTACCTATTTCGTACTATTTAGTACCTCCAATCAAAAAATTAGTACCTCTTCCCAAACCGAGTAATCAAATTTTTTAAGGTGCCGGGCCAGCGACATGGCTCCCCGGCCATGATCGAATTTGAACTCAAAAATTACACCAAGATTTAGTACCTATTTCTTACTATTTTTCACTTCCAATAAAAAAATTTGTACCTCAAAAGGTAACCGAGATACAGCCCGTTAAAGGTAAAGGTCAATGACCTCTCTGCCCGGCCATGTCGGAATTTGTAAAAACTAATTATGCCAAGATTTAGTACCTATTTCGTACTATTTAGTACCTCCAATCAAAAAATTAGTACCTCTTCCCAAACCGAGTAATCAAATTTTTTAAGGTGCCGGGCCAGCGACATGGCTCCCCGGCCATGATCGAATTTGAACTCAAAAATTACACCAAGATTTAGTACCTATTTCTTACTATTTTTCACTTCCAATAAAAAAATTTGTACCTCAAAAGGTAACCGAGATACAGCCCGTTAAAGGTAAAGGTCAATGACCTCTCTGCCCGGCCATGTCGGAATTTGTAAAAACTAATTATGCCAAGATTTAGTACCTATTTCGTACTATTTAGTACCTCCAATCAAAAAATTAGTACCTCTTCCTTAACCGAGTAATCAAATTTTTTAAGGTGCCGGGCCAGCGACATGGCTCCCCGGCCATGATCGAATTTGAACTCAAAAATTACACCAAGATTTAGTACCTATTTCGTACTATTTTTTACTTCCAATAAAAAAATTTGTACCTCAAAAGGTAACCGAGATACAGCCCGTTAAAGGTAAAGGTCAATGACCTCTCTGCCCGGCCATGTCGGAATTTGTAAAAACTAATTATGCCAAGATTTAGTACCTATTTCGTACTATTTAGTACCTCCAATCAAAAAATTAGTACCTCTTCCCTAACCGAGTAATCAAATTTTTTAAGGTGCCGGGCCAGCGACATGGCTCCCCGGCCATGATCGAATTTGAACTCAAAAATTACACCAAGATTTAGTACCTATTTCGTACTATTTTTTACTTCCAATAAAAAAATTTGTACCTCAAAAGGTAACCGAGATACAGCCCGTTAAAGGTAAAGTTCAATGACCTCTCTGCCCCGCCATGTCTGAATTCGGAAAAACTAATTACGCCATCATTTAGTACCTATTTCGTACTATTTCATACCTTCAATGAAAACATTTGAGATATTTTATTTCAAGCATTAATGACATGTAGAATTATACATAGTCTATTTTCCTATAAAATTAATTAATGATGAACTACTACCCTCAGAACCATTGTATTTATATATTTGTCTTTTTATTGTTTGTATTTTTATTTGATTTTATTGAAATAATAATAATATTATAATTTGACTGCTAATTAAGTATTATTTTTGTAGCAAAATGCTGTAGTAGTATTATTATTATTATGTGACAGTGGAATTCAATAGTGAAATGTTGTGTATAATTATAACCCTCTTTAGGACTTTTATACTTTGATTAATTATGGCCGTATGGGCTGTTATTGTTATTGAATGATATTCCCCAGATTGAAAGTAACAGAACAGAAAAGAAAGTACTAATCAGTCAATCTAGTCCTTAATTTTTAGATGGACTAACCTGGAACAAAGTTCATGGATAAATGATTATATTTCTAGTTTTTATATGTAGATTTATATGTATTATGAGATGTATATGCAATATCTATTATATAATAATTATTATATTACAATATATAATATATTATCTCTATTGTATAATATATAATTATAGAGATTACATATCCGATATTCGGCCGGATACTAACAATTATCCGGCCGAATATCGGATAGGAAAAAAATGCCCGGATACAGAATTTCTGTTGGATCTCCACTAAAAATTCCAATATTTAGTATCTATATTTTACTATTTTATTGACGAACTTTTAATTTCGTATAATTATTGACTTCACGTAGTTTGTAGTTTGTACAATTTCCCCCTGTAATTTGCGAATTGTTAGGGGTTGACTGGAGAGTGTTGATTCGACCTTCCTGCTTTGTTCTGCTTGGCCGAAGGAATGTTTTTGTTGAATGTTTTGGTTTTTGTCTCATGTGTTTTGGTTTGTGTCATCGGGCCTATAGTACAGTAAAACCTCTGTTAACCAGCCTCGGATTAACCATCGTAGTGTACTGGTTGGATGAGAGTTTCCGAAAATAAATTGTAATTGAATCACCAAAACAGCGGCGAGTCAAACAACTTTGTCGATAGCGGTATCTCATTGTCGGCGGCATAAAAACACCGCGGCATTGGCACCCGTCGGTATAGCAGACATACACCCAAAAAACGTTTGATGGGCCGCTTTTTTTCCACGAATCATTTTGCCAGTACTTTGTTAACTATCATTGTATTGTGATCTAAGGTCTAATAGAGTAAATATTCATACTATGTTTGGTATCATTTTTCATGAAATGTTATGTAGAATCTGTATACATAATTAATTTTTAAATAAATTGAAGTATAACAAAATTAATGTTCGATAGACTAGGTGACTCATAGGGTTGGAAGGAAGGGAGGTCCAAATCCCTTGCGCGCAGAGTGTGAGGGTGCGTGCGTGCGAGGGTACTTGACCTTTCCTCCATCGGAAGTGCTAAAAATCAGGAAGCAGTGAGTGTCAGCTGCTTGTTCTACAAATTAAAATGTTCTTACATTAAAAATGGCAATCCCGAGCACTCACTACTCAACTGAGTGAACACATAAAGCGCTCAAGAAATGATTTTAAAATATTCTCATTCAAAAAGGGAAAAATCGATCCTTTGAAAACTTTTGGAAATCACTGAAGAGTAGTATTTTTTATTTGAGCAAAACCCCGGAATTCTTTTATGGAAACCCTGTATATAGCCGTTTTGCCCGTTTATATAATTATATACAGTGTCCCGTAATTATTGCATAATACATCTAGGTATTGTTCTTGAGGTGAAACCGATCCGGAATATCACATTTCCAACCCGCAACTCACCTTCGCGAACCGTGCAGTTGCCATTTCGTATCTTTATTTAATTATTGTTTTTAATGAGAACCACTAATCGGATCAACTTGAAATTCAGTATGACGGTTAAAGGGTTGAAGAAAAACTTGAAAAAAAAAATTGAGACTGAGCTACTCGAATTTCAAAGTTGACGACCATTCGAAATCTTTGAACGTCAATAACTTTTTGATTGTTGATTTTAGATTTGGTTAGCCTATTAGCACACTTAGCAATAACCACTGTCTGCCACATTAACCTAATAACTTCAAAAAATCATTGGATGGAAAGTTACATTCCTGTTACCAAAACATGGAAAATCATGTAATATAATAATATCTATAAAATATTTAATTCTGTATTTATATTCTATTTCCAGTGTTCACGTTCTGTGACTCACGAGTAGAGCTGGCATTTGACGAACATTATAAAACATTTAAAGACTTCTGAAATCGCTAGGAGATGAGGTGGCCTTCTATATATTAAAGATATTGGCATTCTAGGAGGTTAATCAGAAATAACCTAGTCTACTAGATAATGTTTTTCGTTTCAATGTACATTTTTTCAATATTGGAAGTTGTAATTTTGTTAATTTGCTGATTATTACATTTTTCATATTGTAGAGGCTTCAATGTAAATCTATTTTATAATTAAGTTGTAATTTTGTTAATTTGCTGATTATTACAATTTGCGTATTGTAGAGGCTTCAATTTAAATCTATTTTATAATTAAGTTGTAATTATGTTAATTTACTGATTATTACATTTTTCATATTGTAGAGGCTTCAATGTAAATCTATTTTATAATTAAGTTGTAATTTTGTTAATTTGCTGATTATTACAATTTGCGTATTGTAGAGGCTTCAATTTAAATCTATTTTATAATTAAGTTGTAATTTTGTTAATTTGCTGATTATTACAATTTGCGTATTGTAGAGGCTTCAATGTAAATCTATTTTATAATTATTGATTGAAGAAATCTTATTCAGAATTTTTATTTATTGATGGAATTCTGAAGCTGTTTTCTATTACTAATTAAAGTGTAGACCTGTGAGAATTGAAAATAATAATACTCGCACCTCATTGAATCTTATAATAGTAACGTCTAGAGTTTTCTTTTATATGATTATAATAATATTAATTTTTGTAATTTTTAATTTTGTTGTAAAGTAAATTGTTTTTTCAAAATATATTTGAAAAATGTGTTCAAATAAATTAGTTGGATATTATTAATCTAGTTGAAACTCTATATTTTTATAACTAATATTTCAATCATTTTTTTTAAAAAGAAGGGGTTTCTCTTCTATTCTATTGGCCTTCTATGAGGTTGATCAGAAATAACCTTGTCTACTAGATTATGTTTTTCGTTTCAATGTACATATTTTTTAATATTTGAAGTTGTAATTTTGTTAAATTGCTGGTAATTATAATTTGCATATTGTAGAGCTTCAATGTAAATCTATTGTATAATTATTGATTGGATGAATCTTATTCAGAATTTTCATTTATTGATGTATTTTTGAAGCTGTTTTCTAACTAATTGAAGTGTAGACCTGTAAGATTAAATTTTAAAATAATAATACTCACACCTCATTGAATTTATAAATGCATAAGCTAGAATTTTCTCTTTCATGATTATAATAATATTACTTTTTGTAATTTTCGTTTTAATTGTAAAGTAAATTGTAATTATGTAATGTATTTGTAAAATGTTTTAAAAAAAAATCAGATAATTTTTATACAGTTGAAAACTCTACATTTTTTTAACTAATATTTCAATGAATTATTCAAAGAAGAGTTATTTTTTCTTGTAGAGGCTTTGACATGAATCAATTTTATAATTATTGATTTGAGAAATGTAATCCAGAATTATTTTTATTCATAGATGTATATTTTGAAGCTGTTTTCTATATAATATGAATAAATGAAGCTGTTCGTTTAAATATAAATATTTTTTGTCCCATGAGAGTCCCATTGTGATTCAATAAAATTAGTTTTTACAATATCTGGAGTTTTTAATTTAATATGTATACGTATGTACTATAATATCACCTTTGTCAATCAAATTGAAAATATAATATGTATATGTATATTATTATATTTTATACATATATTCAATAATATGTGTATAAAACATAATAATAACTTTAAAATTTCAAGATAATATACGGGAAATGTCGACCCATCCGGAGTCGTTGGGACTAATGGCCATTGCTAATAAGTCAAAAGAGTCAAAAATGTTCGTAGAATTGAAAAAAAATTGTTTTGCAATCATGTATGTGGTTTGTAAAGTGATCTATCTACAGCATATATTAGTGGATTATTTTGATATAGACATGTGTTTTAGCCATAATATCTCTAAGTATTTCTTTACTTTTTTTTTAATCGCAACACATTGTGACCTACGTTTTTTCACGGGTATGTACAATGAAGACGCTCATCATTGATTTCTATTCGGTACAGTAGGGAAGTTCGAATGAGGCTGTATTTGATAGATATTCAGATTCCAAAAGATTCATTTCATATTTTACTAATCATAAATCTATTTTTTTCGTTTTTTTGAAAGTTCTACTCTTGATAGATTTATACGTATTATATTCTTATAAAACCAAATTGATTTTATATTTTTCGCTTTTGAATTGCTGAATGTATATATCTAGATAAATACCTTATATTAGTAGTCAGAGCAATTCTTGTTATTGTATATCACTACAGCTGTTTCGCCGATCACAGTCGGCTTCGTCAGGTGCAGGACACTTAAATAAAACACATAAACACGACACTGAACATATACGACACTAAAAACATTGTTTTAAAATATTCGGAGGCTAGCTCTTCGTTAAATTTTACACTAAAAATGTCCGTGTGTGGCCACATCATTATTCGTTCGTTTCCGGACGGATACTCAATGTATCGTTTCGTACCGGAAACGAACGAATAATGAGGTGGCCACACACGGACATTTTTAGTGTAAAATTTAACGAAGAGCTAGCCTCCGAATATTTTAAAACAATGTTTTTAGTGTCGTATATGTTCAGTGTCGTGTTTATGTGTTTTATTTAAGTGTCCTGCACCTGACGAAGCCGACTGTGATCGGCGAAACAGCTGTAGTGATATACAATAACAAGAATTGCTCTGACTACTAATATAAGGTATTTATCTAGATATATAGATTTATACGATTATAGTGTCGAGTGACATGACGTTTAAACAATTTTAAAATATTTAGGGTTTAGCGGTGTAAAATACAGGGTGATTGAAACAGGTGTACCACTGTTTTATTCTATAAGTACAATAGTTGTAACAAATTTTTAAAAGTTAACCCCAGGGTTTTTTGAGTAAAAACTAGATGTATTAATAAATTATTTATATCACCCACCAGGTTTTCAATATGGAGGTCAGCTCTATATTTTCTTATGGGAACCCCTATTTTTTATGACGATTTTGGATAAAACATATTATATAAAGATTTGACATTCTTGGGTATTTTGCCGATCTTTAACAGGTTAGAAGTTTTGAAAGTACAAGATTTAAGGCGTTTTCAGAGACAATTTAAAAAAGTTAAATTCAAATGAAAAATATAAACTAGAGTTAGGGCAAAAAGTGTAATAACACTACTGTTATTTTTATTTGCTCTGTAGGCTGAGGAATACAGTTATTGATAGAAAACCAAAATCATAATTTTCTGGCATTTTTCTAAAACATCCATTTAATAGGCTGTATCTCAGTTACCTTTTAGGTACTAATGTTTTCATTGCAGGTATGAAATAGTACGTAATTGGTACTAAATAATGGCATAATTATTTTTCTCAAATTCAACCATGGCCGGGCCAGCGACATGCACGTTGACCCCCACCTTTAACAGGCTGTATCTCGGTTACCTTTGAGGTACAAATTTTTTTATTGGAAGTACAAAATAGTACGAAATAGGTACTAAATCTTGGTGTGATTTTTGAGTTCAAATTCGATCATGGCCGGGGAGCCTTGTCGCTGGCCCGGCACCTTAAAAAATTTGATTACTCGGTTAGGGAAGAGGTACTAATTTTTTGATTGGAGGTACTAAATAGTACGAAATAGGTAGTAATTCTTAGCATAATTAGTTTTTACAAATTCCGACATGGCCGGGCAGAGAGGTCATTGACCTTTACCTTTAACGGGCTGTATCTCGGTTACCTTTTGAGGTACAAATTTTTTTATTGGAAGTAAAAAATAGTACGAAATAGGTACTAAATCTTGGTGTAATTTTTGAGTTCAAATTCGATCATGGCCGGGGAGCCATGTCGCTGGCCCGGCACCTTAAAAAATTTGATTACTCGGTTAGGGAAGAGGTACTAATTTTTTGATTGGAGGTACTAAATAGTACGAAATAGGTACTAAATCTTGGCATAATTAGTTTTTACAAATTCCGACATGGCCGGGCAGAGAGGTCATTGACCTTTACCTTTAACGGGCTGTATCTCGGTTACCTTTTGAGGTACAAATTTTTTTATTGGAAGTAAAAAATAGTACGAAATAGGTACTAAATCTTGGTGTAATTTTTGAGTTCAAATTCGATCATGGCCGGGGAGCCATGTCGCTGGCCCGGCACCTTAAAAAATTTGATTACTCGGTTAAGGAAGAGGTACTAATTTTTTGATTGGAGGTACTAAATAGTACGAAATAGGTACTAAATCTTGGCATAATTAGTTTTTACAAATTCCGACATGGCCGGGCAGAGAGGTCATTGACCTTTACCTTTAACGGGCTGTATCTCGGTTACCTTTTGAGGTACAAATTTTTTTATTGGAAGTGAAAAATAGTAAGAAATAGGTACTAAATCTTGGTGTAATTTTTGAGTTCAAATTCGATCATGGCCGGGGAGCCATGTCGCTGGCCCGGCACCTTAAAAAATTTGATTACTCGGTTTGGGAAGAGGTACTAATTTTTTGATTGGAGGTACTAAATAGTACGAAATAGGTACTAAATCTTGGCATAATTAGTTTTTACAAATTCCGACATGGCCGGGCAGAGAGGTCATTGACCTTTACCTTTAACGGGCTGTATCTCGGTTACCTTTTGAGGTACAAATTTTTTTATTGGAAGTAAAAAATAGTACGAAATAGGTACTAAATCTTGGTGTAATTTTTGAGTTCAAATTCGATCATGGCCGGGGAGCCATGTCGCTGGCCCGGCACCTTAAAAAATTTGATGTACTCGGTTAAGGAAGAGGTACTAATTTTTTGATTGGAGGTACTAAATAGTACGAAATAGGTACTAAATCTTGGCATAATTAGTTTTTACAAATTCCGACATGGCCGGGCAGAGAGGTCATTGACCTTTACCTTTAACGGGCTGTATCTCGGTTACCTTTTGAGGTACAAATTTTTTTATTGGAAGTAAAAAATAGTACGAAATAGGTACTAAATCTTGGTGTAATTTTTGAGTTCAAATTCGATCATGGCCGGGGAGCCATGTCGCTGGCCCGGCACCTTAAAAAATTTGATTACTCGGTTAGGGAAGAGGTACTAATTTTTTGATTGGAGGTACTAAATAGTACGAAATAGGTACTAAATCTTGGCATAATTAGTTTTTACAAATTCCGACATGGCCGGGCAGAGAGGTCATTGACCTTTACCTTTAACGGGCTGTATCTCGGTTACCTTTGAGGTACAAATTTTTTTATTGGAAGTACAAATTAGTACGAAATAGGTACTAAATCTTGGTGTGATTTTTGAGTTCAAATTCGATCATGGCCGGGGAGCCATGTCGCTGGCCCGGCACCTTAAAAAATTTAATTACTCGGTTAGGGAGGAGGTACTAATTTTTTGATTGGAGGTACTAAATAGTACGAAATAGGTACTAAATCTTGGCATAATTAGTTTTTACAAATTCCGACATGGCCGGGCCAGCGACATGCACGTGGATAGATTGCTTTAAGCAATATAATAATAATAAACTATCGAAGTGACCTACGTGCTTTTAATCACCAAGCGTTTCAGACAGCGTTCTAAACTATTTTCTGTTCATAAGTTTGTAATAGATCTAAATATGTAGAAACGCAATAACGAAATATCAATTAATTGAGGCCAACATATGATCATAGCTGTATATTCAAAGTATCTCATGGAGAAGTCGTAAAATGTATGCAGGGAGTAAAGAAAACGAAACATGCAGTTATATTTCCGAAGAAATTAAAATAATTACATTTCACTTCCTATTTAAAGAAAATTATGGATTATTAAATAAATGCTTAAATTTTTCTGCAAAAACCAAATTAATTCTTGCCAGAATGGTTCTTATCCAGCACATTCATACTAATACAAGCAGATTATCTAAATGTAATGCCTAAAGTTGTAGAAAAAATAAATTCTATTGGTTTATCAAGGGATCTTACCCAGTAGAGTGAGTTTACACAAAACAATTGTTACAAAGGTTTTCTGAACCTCGTAATTTATTGTGTACATCACTACTTTCTTGACGTAGGATGAGTCTCGAATATACTGGTGTTTCAAAATGAATAGCGGGGTTTCAAAGCCTTATAATTTTTATTACACTACAATTATTACAGCTATAAATGATACATCAAATGAAACTGCAACTCAAACAGTTTTGTTTGTTGGTGCCATGCAATGTTTTCGCCGCCATCCGTTAGAAAGTGCTAGTGGCAAAGATGACGACTAGTGAACAGAAAGCTTTTTGTGTTTTACAGTTTGCAAAGACGGAATCTGTAGTTACTGTGCAACGTGCGTTCCGTATTAAGTTCGGTTGTGATCCTCCAGGTGCTATATTACGGCAGAAAGTTTATGGGCCTTTCTTTTTTGGCGAAGCAACTGTAACTGGTAGGCCTACTTCTTATCTGGATACTCTACAGTTATGGCTCTTCCCCCAATGACAGAGTTTGTTTTGCATGGCCTCCACGATCACCCGATCTGACGCCTTGCGATTTCTACCTTTGGGGGTTCATAAAGGATCGTGTGTATGTGCCTCCACTACCAACTGACCTTCCCGAATTAAGAAACAAGATTGAAGCAGCTGTTACAACAATTACTCAAGAAACACTAATCAAAGTTTGGGAAGAACTCTCATATCGTCTTGACGTGTGCCGTGTGACGAATGGTGCTCACATTGAACACTTGCAGGCTTTTCTGTAAAACTCTTTGAGTTGCTTTTTCATTTGATGTGTCATTTATAGCGGTAAATTTAGTGTAATAAAAGTTATAAAGCGTTAAAACCCCGCAATTCATTTTGAAACACCCGGTATTAAAAAGTCTCGAGAATTATAAGTTCAGTGTCTCGTCAGTGTTTGCAAAATTAATCAATCTGCAATAATCAAAATTGACTTGTTAATAACTCTATAAGGTGCTAATGATTATTATGCTGATGATTTCATGTCTATAAAAGGTGAGAATTTCACTTTAGAAGTGTTGGTTTTCGACTGTCAATAAATTGATTAGTTGGGGTGAATTCCAAACTCCAATCAACTGACTCCGAGAGTTTGCACAGTGACACAAATTTGAGACACTGGATAGATAACAAGAGCGGATCTCGCACTTTCCTTTAGTTGTAAATATATTTTATATAAAAAGTTTGTTTTAATTATTTTGTATCTCAATTATTAATCATAAGTAAGCAATAAAAATAAACGTTTCAAAATAATTTCAATTACAAAGTTTCGGGTTCCAGAATTTCATTTTTAAAAACAACGTGTTATTGGGCGTTCATGACAGAAACAACAACTTACGATGAAGACTTCTCAGCCACAAATATAGAACAAAGAGATGAAATTTCTATTCGCAGAACAAAATGGACTGGACAAAAAAGAGCAAAGGATTAAGCATTGCTTCGACAAACTAATCCACTGCAATTAATTTGTTTTTCTTGTTGTTTAAAGGGAAAAACCTCTCGATCATCATTACCGAGTAGAAAATAATATAAAACCCCTATTACTAGGATACTCTAATAGTGATATGGTCTAAAAAGTACAAGAGTTAGTTCATAAAGTTCTCATAGGAAAGATGAAAGAAAGGGAACTAACTCAATACTACTGTAGATGCAGGTAGGAGGAATTTTAAATAATAAGCACATACTTAATAAAATGGTCTCCTAATTAGGAACACTACAATGAAGAGTTTCCCCCAAATTAATATTACAACAAGCTGGAGACTAAAACCCTGCCCCAGGAGTACCAATGTATGAAACAGCATCCATGTCTTACATTCCACACTATACAAAGGGTAAAGTAATCGGTATTGAGGAAAATACTTCAGATAGTCAAATCTGCGATGACGGGACATTTCTAATTAAGCCAATGACTAATACATAGAGTAATGAATGATAGAGTAATCCCAGTAATGAATGACAGAACGAAGAAAATATGCTTATCATTTACTGAATCTTTCAATATTTTATATTGTAATAAATCTAAGTAAACACGGTTAGTTAATGTATAGCTACAATAGTTTAGTATGACGACAAAACGGAACTTCTAAAACTTGCACATTTATGCAAACACAAATCTTACTCTTTGGATTTTATCAATTTCTTAAAAATTGTATTTTACATAACTTTTATATTATCTCAATGGATTTTGTATTGCGATTTAATAATATCTGAACCGGTAGTTTCGGGGAGAGTTTTGTTGAGTCCTTACAGATTATATATTTTTTTAATGAAATGGAAACCGAGTTTGAGAAAATAGTGTTCCTAATTTTTAAGATATGGGGGGGGGGACTAGACTGTGATTTTAGAATGCTTAGTTAAGTTATAATCGCGACAGATTCCCAGAATCTCATACCACATAGTTGATGATTATCTTATATTTCCCCAAGTTAATTAGTTTAATTAAGCGATAGTCTTAGTCTCGTCAAAGCTGGCTTAGCGCCAGGACTTGTATGTGTGTGGCAAGGTATCCTTAATCAATTTCAAATGTAGTTGGTTAATTTTGATCGGCTACGCTCCAGGTGGTATTAGATCCACAGCATAGATTTATGAATACAAAATGGCGTCTCTTCACGTTTGCCCAGTATAAACCAGACTAATTCGGATAGTGAACCAGTATAATGTTTACCTTGTTCCACAGAACTTACACAATTTGTTGCAGTGAATTTTTACATGTTACCTATTTATTTATTTATTTAGGAGTTTATTACCTAAAATTACAATTTATGTGGTATCTCGATTATTCACTTTTATATAGTAAAGACATCTTCATTCGTGTTGAAATTTCAAAATAACGTTTTCCGATATTCTCGATGTTTTTAGATGACAACATTTAAAAGATTATGATGGTTCAGATGAATAGGTTGAAAAGCGAAGAACTCCGGCACTGTTTCATTCGATGGGACGTGAGGCTTCCGAGGGAACTATTTTAAAGGTGCAATTTTTGCGTAGTTAAGTTGACAATAAATAGTTATACACAATTTGTCTCATTAGTTCTTAGACATATCTCTTATAATTGTTAACAAATGCCAGACACTAATACGTATGCCATAGGTTAACAGTGAGTTGAGGGGATTTGAGGCTGTAGTGGTAGCTTTTGGTTCGCTTTCTTTTCACCTTAAACATTTGCGTAAACCCTTCAACTAATTCAAATGACTAGTCTGTGTGTTGTATTTTGCAGCGAATCTCTGTTAACATTTTTATTTTACTTACAATATTTTGAAATAAAAATGACGTGTACACATGGAATGTTGGCTGGCGTAATCGATTCATGTCAGCCAACTTGCTCTCTGAGGATTTTAGTGCCAATTGATTGTCATGATTGGTATGTTGCCAAGAAATCAAAGTTTATCGCAGTTCAAATTTTGGTCTATTGGTGAGCCAATAATCGATGAGAATCCCTCTTTCCGCAGAGTGGCGTTTCAAGATTTGTAGACATCAATCATTTATGTAATAAACTGTTAGACTTTCATTATAAAATGTCTTAAAATATATAGAATAAAGTACTAATTATTGCATGAATTTAATTGCGTATTTGCATAATACATAATATTATGTATTATTACTTACTCGAAACAATGATAAATAGGAACATCAATTTTATGAAAGACGATATTACAGAGAGTGTGGAGTCGACATAAGAGCATTAGTTTTTAGGCTTTTTGATCATTCCACCATCCACCTTAAGCCGGATTATACCATGATATTGAAAACTACGTTTCAGGGTCACCAACCTTGCGACTAAAAATTTCTCATAGTATAAACGTATCAAATTGCTCCCAACTGCCAACGAATAGGTTTTTAAAAATCAGTAAGTTCCTGCATTTAATCACCTGAATTCTTTGATTTTGTGCTATAAAACAAGTAAAAACCTAATCTGTGCCTTTTCCATTAAATCAATATAATTTTGTTAATTCAGCTCAGACAACACATAAAAATTCCAGACTTGAAAAAACCTTTAGCACCTTAATACGTGGAAAGTCCTATCTAATCGACATGTAGAACTAAAGTAGAATTATCTCTTTAACCAACTTTCACAAAATATACTCTGTGATATAGCAATACCCAAATCCTCAACACTATTGAAAATATTTAAAAACTGCAGATTAATACTTTAATAATCTAAAAGGATTTACCTATATGGTCTAAAACAACCAAAGTGTGTATTAAAAAATATTTTAAAACCATTAATCAAAAAAACTGTATACAGGGTGATTGGTATTTAATGTCAACTAAATTTTTGGGTAACGAAGGAGAAACTCACTCTTAAACATTTTTTTCTCAATAAAATTTACCTTGTAGATATGAATTTTTTATTCAAAAATATCAGGATAAAAAGTTAAATTTTTCAACTTTCCTGTCACTAATGTTACTTTTGTTAAAATAAAACCATTTTCATTTTGAAAAGTAATAATATTAGTGTATTTATTTTGAAACAAACAAAATTAATGTTTTGGAAAAAGCATGATAAATGCAAAATACTATTGTCGCATTATTGTTAGGCATAAAAATTGTATCAAAAACTTACCTTTCAAATAAACTTTCATTTGATATAAGACACTTCACTTTATGTTTTTTAATTATAAGCAAAAACTGGGTTAAAATAGGTGTAGAGGGGGATAATCCAGGTAAGCTGGATTTCATTGACAACTGATCAGAATAAGGGATGTAGTGAATGATAACAATACTACAAATATGAATATTTTGCAATTTTCTTGATGTTTTTGTAAATAATTAACAACAAAACGCCTTCTCAAATTTTTAATTTGCATCAACTATTTCCCCTATCATAAGTACAGTGGTCTGTAATTTAGTGTTAAAACAGGTAATTACAAAATGTATTTTAACAGCATATTTTTGGATTTCAAGCTAGTTTTATCTTAGAATTAAAAAATATAAACTGAAGTGTCTAATATCAAAGCTTATTACAAGGCCTAGTTTTTGATACAATTTGACAATTGTTATGCTTAACAAGAATCCAATAATAGTGTTTCGAATATTTAAGGTTTTTTCCGAAAACAAATATTTTGTTTGTTTTAAAATAAATAAATATACTAATATTATTATTTTTCAAAATGCAAATGGTTATATTTTACTCAAAATTTCACTTGTATTCAGATAATAATACCAAAAATAACAATTGGAGGCAGGAAAGTTGAAAGAATCAAATTTTCGTCGATAGGTCACGATATTTTTTAAAAAAACAGTGAAAAATTCATAGTTCTAAAACAATTTGTAAAAACTTTTTTAAAGTTAATTTCTACTTCATATAGTGTGTACTTTAACCCCCCCCCCCCCCAAATATGTTTCACACTAAGTTCCATTCATCCTGTATAATAAAGTGATTACGTAGATTTTGTTGTTGCAAACAATTTCTTCAGCCTCCTAGACAATCTTATTTATATACAGTTATTTAACGGTATC